>CM048917.1:43761420-44202014 GCA_026686955.1 Epinephelus cyanopodus | reverse complement strand
AATTTCCATTGTTATGCGGATGATACACAGTTGTATTTATCGATGAAGCCAGAAGAAAGTAATCAATTAACTAAACTCCATAACTGCCTTAAAGACATAAAAATCTGGATGAGCACCAATTTCCTGATGTTAAATTCAGACAAAACTGAAGTTATTGTTCTTGGCCCCAAACAACTCAGAGACTCTTTATCTGATGACATAGTTTCTCTCGATGGCATTGCTCTGGCCTCTAGCACTACTGTAAGAAACCTCGGAATAGCATTTGATCAAGATTTGTCTTTCAGTTCTCATTTAAAACAAACCTCACGGACTGCATTTTTTCATCTGCGTAATATTGCAAAAATTAGGCCTATCCTGACCCGAAAAGATGCAGAAAAACTGGTCTATGCTTTTGTTACCTCAAGGCTGGATTACTGTAACTCTCTATTATCAGGTAGCTCTAGTAAATCGTTGAAAATCCTCCAGCTAATTCAGAGTGCAGCAGCACGTGTACTAACAGGAACTCAGAAACGAGATCATATTTCTCCTGTTTTAGCTTCTCTGCACTGGCTCCCTGTAAAATCCAGAATTGAATTTAAAATCCTACTGTTAGCTTATAAAGCTCTAAATGGTCAAGCTCCATCATATCTTAGAGAGCTCATAGTGCCATATTATCCCACCAGAACTCTGCACTCAGAGAATGCAGGGTTAATCGTTACTCGCAGACACCGTCTCCACATTTAAGACTAGACTTAAGACTTTCCTCTTTGATAAAGCTTGTAGTTAGGGCTGGCTCAGGCTTGCCCTGTACCAGCCCCTAGTTAGGCTGACTTCGGCCTAGTCTGCCGGAGGACCCCCCTGTAATACACCGGGCACCTTCTCTTTCTCTCTCTCTCTCTCTCTCTCTCTCTCTCTCTCTCGTATCCTATTACTGCATCTTGCTAACCTGGCCACTCCAGATGTCACTAACTTCTAGCTTCTACTAGCTTCTTCTCTGGAGCCTTTGTGTTCCACTGCCTCTCAGATTAACTCGTACTGCAGCGGTGCCTGGATAGTGTGACGTGTGTGGCTCTGCTCCTGCCGTGGTCCTGCTAGATGCCTCCTGCTGCTGCCATCATTAGTCATTAGTCATACTTCTACTGTTATTATACACATATGATTATTATCACACATGTATACTGCCAGATACTAATATATACTTTCAACATATTGTACCACAGTAGCCAGAACTATAACGATAATATTATCACTTTCATGAATGTTGTTGTAAGGTACTGTCATTACAGTCTGTCCTGCATCTCTCTCTCTCTCTCTGCCTTTCTCTCGCTCTCTCTCTGTCTCTGTCTCTCTTTCTGTCTCATTGTGCCATACAAATTACTGTTAATTTATTATGCTGATCTGTTCTGTACAACAGCTATTGCACGTCTGTCCTTCCTGGAAGAGGGATCCCTCCTCAGTTGCTCTTCCTGAGGTTTCTACCGTTTTCTTTTCCCCGGTAAAGGGGTTTTTTTGGGGGGGAGTTTTTCCTCATCCACTGTGAGGGTCTAAAGGACAGAGGGATGTTGTATGCTGTAAAGCCCTGTGAGGCAAATTGTGATTTGTGATACTGGGCTTTATAAATAAAATTGATTGATTGATTGATTGATTGATCACAGATCGCAAGTCCTGTTGTCTGATGGGATTTTTGTGCTTTCATGCACCAAGATGGCTCAACAGCGCCGCCTCGAATATTTCATCTAAGCAGCCCCCAAAGCTGGTTTGACCTGCCTGTATGAAACTTGGTAGGCACCCGTAACACTCTATCATGTACAAAAAAGCCTCTTGGAGCCATGCTCCAAACCCAACATGAAGTTTGCCATTTTGAATTTACTTGTGCCACTTTTGTGCATTTTTGCCCATTTCCAGGGTTTGTAAATTAACGAACTTGTCCTACAGATTTAATCAGATTCACTCCAAACTTGGTGTGTGTAAGCATGACTATGTTGTGGCCAAAATTTATCACAGAATCTGCCCAATGTTGAATGGCGTGCCCGCTACGGTGTGTTGAATTTTGAGGTCTCGCCATGAAAAATGATAGTTCTATAACTTTGGCATAAATGGACCGATATCCAAGAAACGTCACATGACTCATATTAGTCCTACCCTGAAAACATTTATATTTCCATATTTCCTGATACTCATAGTGCTATCTAGTGGTAACAGGAAACAGGTCTCATCAAACACCTATCTTTCAATTTATCTGAAAGTTACATGCTGTGGTGTGTATTTGATGTATAAAAACATGATGTATAATTAGTGCACTCTCCTACTCCCTCTAGTGGGAAGAGGAAGTTATACAAAATGTTAAATATTTCATTCCAGCACTGTATCAAGGATATCCCAAGTCAGTCCTGCATGCAATGTCTAACTTTGAAAGAAATGAAATGACGTGTCAGAAGGCATCCTGCCATTATTTAATGATCTCAATTAACATTGAGATCATTAAGAAAAAATACTACAGTAAAATGAATAGACCTCAGGATTTTGATACCCTTTGACATTTCCTGTCATACTGGAGTATTAGTTTCTAAATACTTCTAAATACTGAAAAGCAGTTTACCATGAGTAAGGACAATAAGAAGAATATGCTACAATTAAAATGCTCAAAATATAGGACATTGCCCTCTACTGATTATTCTCATCTTCCCCATATTTGTTCAATTTTTCAGTTCATGTATTAGTTTGAAAATGACTGAATACCACCATCTACAGGCATTATGTGACATTTAAGGTGGACCGGAGAAATTCCAATCGGAGACCAACTTCAGTCTTGTGACAAGATCACTGTAGCAATGTTTAATAGCCCAAGGATTATGGGCTTCTTGCCCTTGTTGACTCCATGGCAGCCATAATAAACAACAGCTTTCTCTCAGTATCAGACACCAAATTAAAGCCACAGTGTGTAGGAATTTCTCCCAACTAACATTGAAATCATATATTGCATTCAAACAGATGGCGCACTCTAGCGCCTCACTGTTTCAAACAGGTATTGCAACAACTGTAGCTGCTGTGTACCAAAAAGCCATGACAACACTGATGAAACCGTGTCAACCAATACTACATGGAGTATTAATTCAGGCTCCTACACAGACACACGCGATGCGAGTTGACAAACCCCATCCTCACCATGCTGGCTGTGTTTACAACGTAGGACTGTTGGGGTGGATGTAAATTGAAACAGCTGTTAGTGGCCAGCAGCACTACTGCCGCATAACAAAGTCCCACTCTTTGAGCATAATGCAGGATCATGTATTATGCAGCATCACGGGAGATGGAATCCTTGTCGCCAAGAAAGTGCAAAAGGGAATCAAAAAGGCAGCGTGACCGGCAAATTAAAAAAAACAAGGGTCAGCACTGGGGTTGCCTTTCCCAGGTGGAGAGAGCTGCTGAAGGAGAAAGGTAATACAATCACAGGCCAGCGCTAACAGCGGCTAACAGCGGCTAACGGCTAACAGCGGCTAACAGTGGCTAACAGCGGCGCAGTGATGGGAGGAGAGGGATTAGGCTGTTAGCGACTGGCCTCTAACAGCGGTTAACAGCGGCACAGTGATGCGAGGAGAGGGATTAGGCTGTTAGCGACTGGCCTCTAACAGCGGCTAACAACGGCGCAGTGATGCGAGGAGAGGGATGAAGCTGTTAGCGACTGGTCACTAACAGCGGCTAACAGCCAACAGCGGCGCTGGCCTGTGATTGCATTACCATCCTCGCTCAGCAGCTCTCTCTACCTGGGAAAGGCTAACCCGATGTGGGCCTTCATTTTTTCTTTATTCGCCGGTCACGCTGCCTTTTCTATTCCCTTTTGCGCTCTCTTGGCGACAAGGATTCCGTCTCCCATGATGCTGCATTTGCATGATCCTAAATTATGCTCAAAGAGTGGGACTTTGTTTCAAATTTGCCAGGGTAGTAGCAAAGCGCCTCTTGCTCCTCTCCTTCGGCTCCTCAGTCACGCAGTGCTGGCCTGGTTCTCAACGAAAATGCCGAAGGCGGTGCCATATGTCCCTTGCTGGCGGGTGTATTCTCAAGATGGCGAAACGTAATGGAACCCCACAGACGACTTACCCGCACAATGTACAAACAAATCCGAAATTCTCCTTTTGCGAGAATAAGTCAGATTATTGGTGGAGGCAATAATACACCTGTGATGACATATTTATGAATGCAGACATCAATTTTTGCCAATAAACAACTGAAAATGTTACACAATGTCCCTTTAAGTATACACTGGGCTGAATAACTTCTGGGGCACAGAAATTACACAGATTAAACATCAAAATTTAAAAAAAGGGATCAAGACCATTTTTTGAATGTTCTATTTTTGACCTGTGCACTAAATGAAATATTTGAAAAGGAACTTGAAATCTTGATTCTTGAAAAACAAATAATGAATTAACAAATTGTTTTTCCATTTCATTGTTTTTTTGTTCTTAATTGAAATTCAAAAGAACAAATGGTACACGAACCATTATTAATATTATTATTATTATCCTTTTGATTATTACAAGTTTATTTTTTTAGCCTCAACATAAGCACACACAAGTACAGGCCCAATGTTTGGAAGTGGTTCTTAAAACAAAATCAAGTGTAACTAGAACTGTAAGCAGTTACGAATAGGGTCCAAGCCTCCCCGTGCAACTCAGCCTCCACACCACATGGAGACCACAATAGTCGGCCCCAGAGGACGATGGGCTCGGGGCAAGTGTCAGGACACTGGCTGAGGCTGAGCTGCAGTATTAACCGTAATGGAAAGTGCACTGGAAGGGCTAAAGGCTGAATGCGTTTGTTGCAATATGTCACACCCACGTTCACCAATCATTACCAAGCTTTGCGGCTGTCCTCATATCATGCTCACCAATTTTCATACAAATCCGATCAACTTTTATGAAACATTGCTGCATAACATAGCTAGCTACAAAAATTTGTTCATCAATAATTTGTACATTTTTTGACTGGTCAAAATTCTTTTGCTAACTTTAGATCAGATCCATCTTGTGAGTCTATGTGCCAAAATTCATGCAGTTTGGTCAAAATCTCTACGAGGAGTTTAAAAATTAGATTTCGCAGTTTTGAAACAGTGTGGTGCTATGGTGTAGCCTGTAGCACTACTTTTACTTACAGAAAAATAATAATAAAAAATGTATAATATTAAAAATCGTCTGCTTGCATACGCATTCCCCAGGCATCGCGGGCTTAGACCCCTAAAAAGCTGAACAAAAACAATAGGTTTCCCAGCACCGCTGCCCTGCAGGCTTGGACCCCAAATAAAAATCCGAACAAAAACAATCGATTTCCCAGCACCGCTGGTCCTGGGACATGCGTCTGTTTGCATACGCGTTCCACAGGTCCCATGGGCTTGGACCCCTAATGATGATTAATAATAATAATAATAATGATAATAATAATAATAATAATAATAATAATAATGAACAGCGCGGTTACAATAGGGTCCTACGGACGATGAAGTCGTCGCTCGGCAACATGACTGGACACGTGTCACTGTGGAGGTTCATCAACTTGATCGTCATGTGACCACAAAATGTAGTTGATCAGGTCAGGAGCTTGAGGTTGGTGTTTGTCAGTGTAGAAGGTGGCATTTCCTGTTTCCAGGAACGGGGCGCCATGAGCAAGATTACCTACGGGCATATGGAGGCATTGAGGGCGGGGCTCTTATCATATACAGAAATTTTGAAGCACTTTGGGTGAATTATGTGGGAGAGAGAGCTGCTTGATGGATCAAGCTGCTGGTCGATGGATCAAAAATGGCATCACCATAGCAGCAACGTCCTTTGACCTACAGACATGCAGAGCACAACTTTTGATCAGCATGGTGTCTGGATGATCTGTGAAAAAAATTGAAGTCGTGTGCAAAGTTTTGTGTAAATCGGTGAAATTGCCTAGGAGGAGTTCGAAAAAGTAGGTTTGTGTCATTGTGCGAATTTGCGGAAAGAAAATGGTAGGCGGAAATGGGCATGGCCTATATTATAAGATTCAGCACAATTCACTGAACGCATGGATAGTAGGTTTTTGAATGTGCCACAAAGTATATGGGAGTTATGACCCAAAACGCACTTTCCTTGATTATAGCGCCACCTAGTGGTGGAAATTCAGGATGAAAATAGATTATAAAATTTTTCACTAGACCAAATGCATTTGCCAAATTTGGTGAGTTTTTGAATTTGGGAAAGGGGCCAAATTGGGGATTAAAGGTTCGTAAGAATAATTATAATAACCCACAGTCACAGTCAACCCAGAAAACCATGCAGAGCAAGCAAAATCCACATGACATTGAATCAGAGTTAATACCAATAATTTCTTTACAGAAAAATCAAAAAGCTTTGTCTTGCGATATAAAAACTTCAACTTACAGGCACATTTGGCTAAAATTTTGGTTGCAATGGCTTCACCTATAAGTGATTGATCCAGTGTTAGACCCAAATATATGACACTTGATTTAGACTCAATTTCAGACCCATTACACATCACCTTTAAAGTATTTGATTTTGCCAACTTCCTTTTTGTACCAAACAAGATTGATTCAGTCTTGCCCAGATGCATAGAGAGCTTATTGTCTACAAGCCACTGGTTGACAGACTCAAGCTCTATGCCAAGAGTCTTTTCAATGTCTTTAACATTACAGCCTGGGACAAGTAAAGCAGAATCATCGGCATATAATAGCAACTTGCACCATACTGCAGCTGACATGTCATTTATGAATATTAAAAATAACAGGGGCCCCAGGATCGAACCTTGGGGCACCCCGCATGTTATACTCTGCGAATCAGAGAGGGTCCCCTCAACATCGCATACTTGTGTCCTATCTGTTAGATAAGAAGTGAACCATTTGAGTGCTGAGTTACTAAAACCCATGCACTGAAATTTAGAAATCAAAATGTCATGGTTCACAGTATCGAAGGCTTTTTGCAGGTCAAGTAAAAGCATACCAACATAATTCCCTAGATCAAAATTCTGACGCACATAGTCAAAGAGGTGAATGGGACAGGTGTCAGTAGAATAAGCAGCTCTAAAACCAGACTGGAGCTTGTATAATAGATCATGCCTGATGAGATAATCCTCCACCTGTTCATACACAAGACGCTCAAAAATCCTTGATATAGTTGACATCCCTTTCCGATTTAAAAGGCCGAGTGAATCAAGGGTCTCCCATCAATACTGTTTTCATCATAAGTCCTCACTTCATTTGTGTCATCTGATACACCACATACTGTGTGCTGCCATGGCTCGGCTGTTCAGGTACTCTTGGGTACTTTTGGAAAGTCATGACAACAAGTTATTCACTTGGAGCCGGACTTCTCTGTCCATGTCTGTGACCCCCGTTCAATCCACAACCGACGGTATTCGCCTTTTCGTTTCTGCTGCTGGTTGAAATCTGTACTCACACAGTGTGCTGAATGATTTATTTTGCCTGCACAAAACTATTTTTAGTTGCAAATGCAAGTGCGGTGACGGACAGAGTAAAATATCGCCACACTGCCGACATTTTACTCCGTCCGTCACCGCACGCTATTTAATTGCGTTATCAAACCACGCTGCTATTATTCTGCCTTGCTTTCACTTGATCATGTGGTCGCTGTCATTAAGTTTTTGGAAGCGAGAGGATTACCACTCCGAGGTGAAAATGAACTGCTGGGCTCGGCGCACAACGGGAACTATTTGGGTCTGCTTGAACTGATTAGCGGAGTTTGATCCCTTTTTAAAGGAGCACTTTGAGAAGCATGGCAATAAGGGTAGAGGTAAGAGGCTGCCTGTGACCACAAAGACAGTGAGCACATGGTCAGAGGACTGCTATGAGGCACTGCAGGGCTGTTTTGAGGTGACTGAGTGGAATGTACTCTGTGAACCACATGGAGAGGACATTGATAGGCTCACTGAGTGCATTATGGACTAGATTAATTTCTGTGTGGACGGCAGTGTCCCAGCTAGGATTGTGCGTTGTTACCCAAACAACAAGCCTTGGTTAACAAAGGACATCAAAGCCATACTCAACCAGAAGAAGAGGGCTTTCAGAGGTGGCAACAGGGAGGAGCTGAGGGACATTCAGAGGGAGCTGAGTGCAAAGATCAAAGAGGCTCAGGACGGCTACAGGAGGAAGCTGGAGAGGAAACTCCAGCGTAATAACATGAAGGACCATCACCGGTTACAGACCAACTAGCAGTGGAGCTGATGGTGGTGTGGCTAGGTTTTTCAATAGGTTTGACACTGCAGCCCCGGCCCCTGTTGGCTTTCCTGCTGACTGTCTCCAGCCACCACTACTTCTGACCCCCCCTCGTCCTCCTGATAGCACCTCATCCAACTTGATGAGCCCCTCACACCCATCCCCCACTCCTCACACCTCCTCTGGTTCCCATGCTACCTGCCCTCCTCTCACTTTGGACTTCAACTCTCCCCCTCCTTAACCTGCACTCTTTACACCTCTACATGTTAGAAGACAGCTGAGCAAACTCCCCACCGGTAAGGCTGCAGGCCCTGTGTCAGCCCATGGGTTCTCAGAGCCTGCCCAAACAGCTCTGTGGAGCGCTTCATTGTGTCTTCAACATGAGCCTGAGCCTCCAGAGGGTCCCTGTGATATGGAAACTGTCCTGCCTCGTTCCGGTGCCAGAGACGCCGCAACCCTGCGGTCTCTCGGACTACCAACCGGTGGCACTGACGTCACATATCATGAAAATCCTGGAGAGACTCGTCCTGGGGCAGCTCAGGCCTGTGGTCAGGCCGCACCTGGATCCCTTCCAGTTCGCCTACCAGCCCCAGATTGGAGTTGAGGATGCCCTCATTTACCTGCTGAACTGCATCTACACCCACCTGGACAAGCCTGGGAGCACTGTGAGGGTCACGTTCTTTGACTTCTCCAGTGCTTTCAATACCATCAGGCCTGCTCTACTGGGTGACAAGCTGACGGCGATGCTGATGGGTCCCCCCCCTTGTGTCCTGGATTGTGGATTACCTCAGTGGCCGACCACAGTACGTGCGCTTGCAGCACTGTGTGTCTGAAACAGTGGTCAGCAACACCGGGGCCCCACAAGGGATTGTCCTCTCTCCCTTCCTCTTCACCCTTTACACCATGGACTGCAGTTACCAGTCAGAGTCTTGCCATCTTCAGAAGTTTTCTGATGACTCTGCTGTCATTGAATGTATCAGCAAGGGTGAGGAGGCTGAATCAATGGCGTAGCCACGGGTGTGCCGGTGCCACCCACAGAGGCAGCTGGCACACCCAAAAAAATTGCCATCAGACGATGCGTTGCGACACCTGCATCTGGCAACCTGACCTGACTGTGACCCCTCGCCCAGCAAGCATTGCGGGATCGCTAACTGCTGCTAATAGCGATGAAACAGAGCTCCCTGATAAATTTAAAAAAACCTCGACTTGACTCCCAGCAGGACACAAGTTCGACAACTGAGGAGGATGTTTCTCCCTCTCCATCAATAAGCAGGCCCACGACCCCTCCGACACAGGCTAGTGAGGCTACACACACCATGGGGAATGATGCAGCTCAGTGCTTTAAGTGGAAAAAAATAAGTGCCAGTACTTCCCTTATTCAACTGTTAGCAGGTAAATTAGGTGGTGGGCGGTACGATACGGCATCCCTCTGTCCTTAGAACCCTCACAGCGGATCAGGAAAAACTCCCCCCAAAAAAACTTTAACAGGAGAAAAAACGGTAGAAACCTCAGGAAGAGCAACTGAGGAGGGACAGAGAGAGAGAGAGAGGGAGAGAGAGACAGACAGACAGACAGAGACAGAGAGAGAGACAAAGAGAGGTGCAGGACAGATGGTAATGACAGTAGCTTACAAAAAACATTAATGAAAGTAATAATATTATCGTTATAGTTCTGGCTACTGTTGTACAATATGTTGAAAGTATATATTAATATCTGATGGTGTACATATGTGACAATAATAATGTGTATAATAACAGTAGAAGTATGACTAATGATAACAACCGCAGCAGGAGGCATCTGGCAGGACCACGGCAGCAGCACAAGCACACACGTCACACCATCCAGGCACAATTTAACGTTACATGTGTCCCGGGCCACTGCAGTTGTGGAAAGTATATTTAATATTAGATATCACTTAGACAAATATAGGGATGTCCCGATACAACTTTTTCACTTCCGATACGATACCGATATTGCAGCCTTGAGTTTTGGCCGATACCGATATTGATCCGATACGATATCAGCACGAAATCATACATACTTTTATTACTTATTTTGTAGTGTGGAATGTTGGAAAAGGCTTGATCAAGTGATGTTACTCAGAGAACAATAGTCAGCAACAGTAGGTATGAGAAAAACTGACCCATTTATTATTAACCAATTGGTTACATAAATTTTAACCTTCAACATAATACCTACAGTATTCTACAGTTGAATAAAATAAATAAAAAATAAATGAGAATACCCTGAAAAATAACCTAAATAAATCCAATAAAAACAAATTATACTTTTGAAGTGCAAACAATTCAAGTTCACGTCAGTTATTTTTTAACTGTCAGTATATGGTGGGAACAACTGAGGGCGAGGACGAAAACAACAAAAACAACAACACCATATTGTCCACTGTCCAACTGCTCAAAGTTAAGAGTTCGCAGCTCCAGTTTCACTGACTTGCTCTTAGCCTTCACTAAAAAAAATAGTGTGAACAAAATAAACATATCACTCTAATAACAAGAGCAGAAAAGAAATAATAATCAGTTAACTAAACTGCTGACTACCTTACTACTCCTCCATCTCCACTTTCTGCAGTCCGAGCATGATGTGGAGATTTTTTTTTAAGAAAATAAACATTTTGGCATGCTCTGCTGTCAGCCTGCTCCTGTGCTCCTCAATGATAATTGACGCTGTGCTAAAGAGCACTCGCTCTCGACACTCGTGCAGGGAGCACAGAGGAACTTAGCTGCTGTTGCTGCCATGTTGGGGAGTCGAGCTTGGTTGACTTTCCAGTAATGTAAAGGATTGTTCTTACGTTCAATAGGAGCCTCACAGAGGTAGGTCTCCATTTCACAGATTGCCCCTGGGGTGATCTGCTCAGAAGGACCTGCTGCTGTGCTGCTCTCCTCCAGTATCTCATCGAAGATGCTGCCAAGGCTGCTGCTTGCACCCTCCATCCGTGGAGTCTTGTTCACTGGCTCGGACACAGTTTCATCAGATGGAGGCGTGGTCTTCAGCTCTTCTTCTACTTTACACACTGCTGCCTTTAATGCTGCTTTTGCATGTCCCAGGTTTTCCGTGTTTGTGAAGTACCTGGCATAAATATAAAATATATAAAATAATGTAATAATGTATATTTTAGAGCTTTTCAAACCCAGTCCCCACACATTCGTGCTCACAGAAAGAAACACAGTCACACACAGTCATGATAATGTAAACAGTGATTCTGTAACCTGTAATCTTATCTTATGCGGTCACAACACACAGTCACATAGGCTACAACCAACTCACTGTAAACAGTACAGTTTTCCTCATATACATCAGATTAGGCTAAATAAATGTAAAAATTTAACATAAATTCCCTTACTTGTCTTTATATCGTGGATCCAGCAGTGTTGCCACGGTGTAGAGGGGCTCAGATTTCACATGCCTGAAACGTCTGTGGACTGCTTCCAGAAGGGTGGCTTTCATAGTTTGGATCCCCTAATCATCTTCACTCTCCTTACCAAGAAACCGTACCAATGCATGGACAGAGGGGATGACATCAGCTGTGGTAGCAGAGGCGGCACTGACCAGAGTTGTTAGCTCTTCAAAGGGGGTCAGAACCTTTGAGGTCTTCTCTAACAGCCCCCACTGGTTTGCTGTTAGAATGGCTGGCAGGGTGTTGTTTTCTTCAGATGAGTAGGCATGCAGTGGCCGTTTTTGATGAATGAGGCTGTCAATCATGTACTTGGTACTGCTCCATCGTGTCTGGACATCCTGCTGGAGACGTTTTGGTGTGACGTTCAGCTCTATTTGCAGGTCTTCAAGGCTTGAATAAGCCTTGGGGGAATGCTTAAAGTGGCCCACTATTTTTCTCCCGTTGGCTAGTGCATCACTTACAGCTCGCTGTGACAAGACCCCTTCATGGACTACAAGCTGAAGACTGTGCGCAAAACATCCTAAGCTTGGCACACCTAGCTGATCTATAGCCTTTCTCATATTAGCAGCATTGTCTCTTAAAACGACATGGACCTTCTTTTTGTCAATCTTCCAGTCACGCAGCATCTCCTCCATGGCGTTCGTGATGGCATCAGCTGAGTGTGAACCTCTGAACTCACGTGCATGTAACACTGCTCTCTGCAATGTAAAGTCAGCGTCTACCCAGTGCGCAGTCAGGCTCAATAAGGACAGCGGTCGATGGTCTGAGCTCCAGATGTCGGTCGTGAAGTTAACAGCATTTGCTTTCTCCACATGTGCGGCAATACACTTTTGAACTTCTTTATGCATCTGGGGTATAGTTTTGTCGACAATGTAGTGGCGGCTAGGAATAATGTAGCGAGGCTCGAGGTGCTCAATTAAGCGTTTAAACCCGACATTACTCACCACCGACAGGGGCTGGTCATCGAGCACAATAAACTGGGCTATTTTTTCTGTTATAGCCAGTGCCTTTTTGCCGCCCCGTGGGAGTTTGTCACGCTTTGCAAATGTTTCGGCCAGCGTTGGTTGTTTGAGGGAGCCAGAGGTTTGTTGTTTCTTCGCCTCGGTGGTCTTGCGAAAATCCTCATGCCGTTTTTTGTGATGCTGCTTCAAATGTGCGATGAGGTTGGTCGTATTAAACTTTCCCGGTTCTGTGCCACCACGGGAAACTTGTGCATGACAAGTGTTGCACTCAGCTGCAACGTCTTTGTCCGAGTTTACGGTAAAATATTGCCACACGGCCGACATCACTTCTCCTACAGTAGCGCACACACGTAGGTGGTGGTGTTGTTGTGATCACGTGGGCTCTGCATGCTGGATCAGAGACGTTCTATTGGCTGGATCTGGGTGCTCTTCTTCTTTGGCATTTGTGGCGGGCGGCACCAACGTTAAGGTGCATTACCGCCACCTACTGTGTTGAGAATGTGAACCAGAGTCACCTATGGATAGAAGTGCTGGAGCGGAAAATGGACTGCTTAACGGAGCGCTTATATCAGAGATTTTAGATGCAGTCTGATAAAATCCGATTCTCGTTTTTTGGCTGATATCGGACCAATATCCAATATCAATATCGGATCGGGACACCCCTAGACAAATATTTGGGCAATTGTGTGCTTTGGGGCAAAGAGATGCTGTAAAGGGGTTATTGTTGACGTCGATAGCAACAGTGTTGCTGACGCCACCTCGCAGCTAGCAGATGCGCTACTTCTAGCAATTTAAAAAAGAAAACCCACTAACCCATTACACACTGTGTGCTGCCCATTCGGAAAGGTGATGTAACACAGTGGTTGTAGGTGTCAGCAGCATTGATAATTGCTGTGAGGACCTCTTTTTTTGACCTGCTACAGTCTCTGTATACATTTTGTAGTGCCTCAACCCATCGCTGGAACACAGTTTTACATAACAGCGACAATTACATTAGCCACACACTAAAATCTCTCTGCAGTACTAGGTGGAGTTGTAGAGCAGACTCCACAAAAGTTCTCAATGACAATTACCAGGCAATTAGAGATACTGGTTAAAATAGCCTCGGACTGTGATGAGAAAACCCAAACCAAACGCGATGCTGCTGCACTAGTCTCTAAAACTTGATAAACTTGAGACAGTAATAATGACTATTTTGTGGGACAGGGTACTGGTAGGTTTAAGGCAACAAGAAATCAACTACAAAAAAGTGACATGGATTTAGTGACTGCTCTTGGTCGAGCTGCACTGTATGTTTTTATGTATTTTTTATCCTCTTCTTTACTGCCTTTTTTATTGTATCGGGACCTGAGTACAAATTTCGCTCTGTAGTGTGCAGACATGCACTGACTGACAATAAATGAGCCATTGAACCTTTGAACCTTTTGAAGGTTCTCGCATGGAACTCTACCAAAGTTGTGAAGTGGATGCCTGCGACAAAATAAGTCATCTGCCATATACAGTTGAAACCAGTGATCATCTCATCTGGAGAAGACATGTTTCAGCCCACATTCCTTGTTCCAAAGCCAGGGGCCTATCTGGAAAAACAGCCATCTTCAGAAGACACCCTGAGCCATCCTGCTGGAATGGACACTGTCCAAGGTACACCTAGACCTGCTCAGACGCCTACCCCAGGCATTGTCCTCAACAAAAGAGGATGGCAAAGGGCAGCCTGTCGTCAAAACCCTTGTTGTATACTTCACTTTCTCTAGCGTCTTAACTATTAATGAGGAAACAGTATACCAGTTCTTACACACTGCACTGAAGGGCGTAACGGTAGCTCTACAGGGACAAACTTAGGCTGTAAATACATAATATATCCCTCCCCCTTTATTTTCACACTGCTGCAGTCTGGGCGCAGATACAGGACCCTGAGGTGGAGACGGGCACGCTTCAACAAAAGCTTTGTCCCGTCTGCCATCTCTGCACTCATTAACCTCCCCCAATAACCTTGTATAGACCCAGCGCTCCTGAGTGTGATATATGTCTCAGTTGTTCAATGTCTGGTGGTGTTAGTACACTGTGTGTGTATTCATATGTTGTTCAATGTTTGGTGGTGTTTGTGCATGGTGTTTGTTGGCAGTGTTTTGGCGGTATATCCAAATGTTGTGACAGACTGTGAAAACAAATTTCCCCATGGGACAGTAAAGGCTATCTACCTACCTACCTACCCAAACCAAACCCTGGGGATTTGGGTACTTCGAGTCCATACTGGGTCCATATGTTCCTGTACACTAACCCAGCCACTTGGTTGTGCCTCTCTATGTGTGCTACCCTAAAATTATATATATATATATATATATATATATATATATATATATATATATATATATATATATATATACATACACACACACACACACATGTACAAACCCCAATTCCAATGAAGTTGAGATGTTGTGTAAAATGTGAATAAAAACAAAATAAAATGATTTGTAAAAAGTCTTCAACCTATATTCAATCGAATATACCACAAAGACAAGATATTTAATGTTTAAACGGATAAACTTTATAAACTTTATTGTTTTTTGCAAATATTCTTTGTTTTGAATTTGATTCCTGCAACGCGTTCCAATCAAGTTGGGACAGGGCCATGTTTACCACTGTGTTACATCACCTTTCCGTCTAACAACACTCAATAAGCGTTTGGGAACAGAGGACACCAATTGTTGAAGCTTTGTAGGTGGAATTCTTTCCCATTCCTGCTTGATGTACAATTTCAGTTGTTCAACAGTCCGGGGTCTCCGTTGTCGTATTTTGCGCTTCATAATGCGGCACACATTTTCAGTGAGAGACAAGGCAGGCCAGTCTAGTACCCGCACTCTTTTACTACGAAGCCACGCTGTTGTAACACGTGCAGAATGTGGCTTGGCATTGTCTTGCTGAAATAAACAGGGACGTCCTTGAAAAAGACGTTGCTTCGATGGCAGCATGTGTTCCTCCAAAACCTTGATGTACCTTTCAGCATTGATGGTGCCATCACAGATGTGTAAGTTGCCCATGCCATGGGCACTAACACACCCCCATACCATCACAGATGCTGGCTTTTGAACTTTGCGCTGGTAACAATCTGGATGGTCTTTCTCCTGTTTTGCCCGGAGTACACGACGTCCATGATTTCCAAAAACAATTTGAAATGTGGACTCATCAGACCATAGCACACTTTTCCACTTTGCATCTGTCCATTTCAAATGAGTTCGGGCCCAGAGAAGGCGGCGGCGTTTCTGGATATTATTGATGTATGGCTTTCGCTTTGCATGGTAGAGTTGTAACTTACACTTGTAGATGTAGCGACGAACTGTGTAAACTGACAATGGTTTTCTGAAGTGTTCCTGAGCAGACGCAGTAATATCCTTTACACAGTGATGTCGGTTTTTGATGCAGTGCCGCCTAAGGGATCGAAGGTCACGGGCATTCAATGCTGGTTTTCGGCCTTGGCGCTTACGCATAGAAAGTTCTCCAGATTCTCTAAATCTTTTGATGATATTATGGACTGTAGATGATGGAATCCCTAAATTCCTCACAATTTGACGTTGAGAAACATTGTTCTTAAACTGCTGGACTATTTTTTCACACAGTTGCTCACAAAGTGGTGATCCTCGCCCCATCTTTGCTTGTGAATGACTGAGCCACTTGGGAAAGCTCCTTTTATACCCTACCATGACACTCACCTGTTTCCAATTAATCTGTTCACATGTGGTATGTTCCAATCAGGTGTTCTTTGAGCATTCATCAACTTTCCTTGCCTTTTGTTCCCCCTGTCCCAGCTTTTTTGAAACATGTTGCAGGCATCCATTTGAAAATTAGCAAATATTTGCACAAAAACAATAAAATTTATCATTTTAAACATTAAATATCTTGTCTTTGTAGTGTATTCAATTGAATATAGATTGAAGATGATTTGCAAATCATTTTATTCTGTTTTTATTTACATTTTACACAACGTCCCAACTTCATTGCAATTGGGGTTTGTATATATATATATATATATACACACACACCAATCAGCCAAAACATTAAAACCACTGAGAGGTGAAGTGAATAACTTTGATTATTTTGTTCCAGTGTATTGTTCTGCTGAGACAACTTTGATTCTGGCATTCAAGTAGATATCACCTAAAACATTCCACCCACAGAATACACCGTTGCAGACCTAGAACCCCATTTTTGTAGTGTGGCATGCTGCTTTTTTCTGCCATTGGGGAGTACTGTTGACATGAATGTCAGAACAAAAGGTTAAAACAAAAGTTTTAATGTTTTGACATTGACATTGATATATATATATATATATATATATATATATATATATATATATATATATATACAGTGCTCAGCATAAATGAGTACACCCCCTTCGAAAAGTAACATTTTAAACAATATCTCAATGAACACAAAAACTCCAAAATATTGACAAGACTAAGTTTTCTAGTTTTATATAACATCTGTTTAACTTATAACATGAAAGTAAGGTTAATAATATAACTTAGAGAACAAAATTTTCAATTTTAGTCAAATTAGGGTGATGCAAAAATGAGTACACCCCACTGAAAGTCACTAGAGCAAAGCTAAATTTTAGACTACAAATGTCTAATTGAACAATAAGCAACCACAGGTGAGTCTAATTATTCATTACACAGGTGTCCAGCAGACAGTTGACTATAAAAGGGTGTTACTTAAAGTAAACCCCTTCCCATTTCATGTTGTTAGCAATGGCACCACATGGAAGAGAAATGTCACAAGACCTGGGAAAGAAAATAATTTCTTTACACCTCAAAGGTGAAGACTACAAGAAGATGAGCAAAGCTTTACTTATCAGTCAGAATACTATGGCAAAAGTGATCCAAAAATTTTAAAAGATGGAACTGCAACCATCTCACAGAGACGTCCAGGCCGTCCACGGAAGTTAACACCTTGACAGCAGCGTCTTCTGATGAGAAGGGTTGAAGAAAATTGGCATGAAAGTTCATTGCAGTTACCTAAGGAAGTAGAAAGCCAAACTAGGGTGACTATTTCTCGTGACACAATATGGCGTACATTGCAGAGGAATGATTGCCAGGGCCCATGCTGACAAAGATGAAGACTACTGGGACTCTATACTCTGGACTGATGAGACCAAGATAAATGTTTTTGGAACTGATGGCTTCAAAACTGTATGGCGTCGCAAAGGTGAGTAATACAAAGAAAAATGTATGGTGCCCTCAGTGAAACATGGTGGTGGCAGTGTCCTTATGTGGGGTTGCATGAGTGCTGCTGGTGTCGGGGAGCTGCATTTCATTCATGGCATCATGAATTCACAGATGTATTGCTCTATACTGAAAGAGAAGATGCTACCATCACTCCGTGCCCTTGGTCATTGTGCACTTTTCCAACATAACAATGATCCTAAACACACATCTAAGGCCACTGTTGAATTTCTGAAGAACAGGGTGAAAGTGATTCAGTGGCCAAGTATGTCTCCTGATCTGAACCCAATTGAATACCTATGGGGATTTCTGAGGCGACAAGTTGAGCATCACTCTCCATCCAGCACCCGGTCTCTAAAAGAGGTCATTCTTGAAGAATGGAAAAAGATCAGTGTAGCAAAATGTTGGCAACTTGTTCATTCCATGCCTAGAAGACTTGGTGCTGTCATTAAAAATTATGGAGGCCATACAAAGTACTAGATGTAGTAGTTTTTGTTGTGGGGTGTACCCATTTTTGCAACGCCCTTATTTGAGTAAAACTGAAAAATGTGTAATCTAAATTATATTATTAACCTTACTTTCATGTCATAAGTTAAACAGATGTTATATGAAACTTGGTCTTGTCAACATTTTGGAAATTGTTTTTGTGTTCATTGAGATATTGTTTAAAATGTTACTTTTCAAAGGGGGTGTACTCATTTACGCTGAGCACTGTATATACACATTTATTGAGAGCGCATCCTCAGAGACTGACATAACACATTCACTTATCAGCTGCTTCCAACTTCCAAATCATTCACTTATATGTGCACAGAAATAACTTCATCACTTTCTCCATGATACACCATCGGCACACTTATTTAGTGTACAAAATAAGAACATTTCTACACACACACATTAGTGAATGAGGCTTATTGTGAGTGACCACTAGGAGTTAGTGTAGGCAAAAAATTACACACAAGCTCACGTACTAAAACAAACTAAATGAAGGCTGAACAGATAGACAAAACATTACCCATATTCAGCACAAATGTATAAATGTATGTATAATGTAATGCTCTGACTAGTATGATGATTTATTCAGTTTACAAGGGTTATGTGAAGATGATGTTGTCAGTTTAAAAGAAATGGACTGATATTATTCCTTAAATGAATTATTTCCTTTGTAATTTCAGATTACATGTCTTTTCTTCATTATCACAGTAAGATAGATGCCTTGTCCAAACATCCATGCAGAGAAAATAGAGAGTTTCAGCATACCTTGCCTCTCTAACCATGGTCCTAATTCTGGGGCTGGTGCTGAGGATGCTGCTGTGACTGCAGAAATCACAGGCCTCTAACTGGGCAGCAGCTGGGGAGAGAGTGCATTTGAATGCGAAATCAAAAAAACTATGGTGTGCTTTTAATGGACAGTCACTTGTGCTGAAATTACACTAGTCATAATGAAAACAATGCTTTCATATGAGAGTTTTCTGTCTAAGTGGCCATGTGTGTGGGCAGGAGCTGCAGCATTTATAAGTGCAAAAACTGTAAACTCAAATCTGAACTGATAAACTTAAACTCTCCTCTGCTCCAACTGCTCTCTCTCTCTTCTGTTTTCATCACATTCAGTCACTCTCTTTGCTGTGCCACTCACTCTGTGTACACATGTATACACACACACACACACACACACACACACACACACACACACACACACACACACACACACTATACTGGACAGGACCCCTGCCACTCCTGCAAAAAAGCAGTCGCATTGTTACTGCAGTCAAACAATACCTCCAGGTCAGACAAGCCTGCCTGGTCTTTAGTGCAATCAGATTGTGGCTTATTTGAACACAGCCTCTCAGAATCATTCAAGGACTCTGCTATTTCACCCACCCCCAGCTGAGTCTCACCTGTTTTAGTTACCCCAATACAGGTTATATTTGAGATGTTTTTGGTGAGAATTGATCATTGTAATTGGGTGAAAAATATATATAGGCATATTTATCTACTGGGATAATAGAGTGGTCAACTACTTTTTGAGAACAGTCCATGAGTACTAAAATGCTGTAGTCATGAATGCTCTTTTAGGTGGTTGTGCATGGTTGACCAAACTCAAATTAGCAGGGTCCATCACTCATTAGTAATTATCATCATTATTTTTGTGACTGTGGCTGAATTACACTTTATGCTTCACTTTTTCATTCTGAAAATGTTTTTCACCAGCTCACTCAGTGTTCATCTGACAATGTGTCATAACTGCCAATATATTTCAACATACAATATAACATAACTATCTGATGAAGGAGCAGTTTTATGATTTTATTTGCAGTTTTCATAGTATGAAACAGATTAATGGCTTAAAGTATACACTGAATTAAATTAAAGTATTGTAAGCATATAATGTGTCAATGTATACCTAGCTACATGATCAGATGAGATAGTACAAAAATTAGTCAGTCTTTAGAATGGAATTTACCTCTGTTACACCAACCAAACTCTATGCGATGGGCATTAATGTGAATGACCAGCAACTACAGCTATGACCTTTCAGTGCATGTGATGCTAGGATATTTGGTTAAAATCTTCTGCTTCCTTGTTATTGTGTTACGGATCATTACTCATTTGCAGCAATGTTATCATGGAGCATCAGAAAAAAAAAGAAAATTTCGCAGACTTTGAGAAACTAAGATTTATAGAGCTGTACAGGAGAGGTGTGTCTCTGTTTGGCTGACAACAGCGGATGGGTGATGCTCCATGTAAAAAGAGAGTAAAGGTAAACAAACTTGACTGCATCTTACAACTCGTGGACAGACAGTTTATTGTTAGCAGTGGTATTTGAGAGTGAGGACCACATCAGCATCTGAATAGACTGACGCAACATTTGGCAGTAAGGTCATATTGTGCTGCTTAAAGGGATAGTGGACCCAAAAATGAAAATTCAGCCATTATCTAATCACCCCCATGCCGAGGGAGGCTCTGGTGAAGTTTTAGAGTCCTCACTTCCCTTGCGGAGATTGGCGGGGGTAGTGACTAGCTGACCTCTAGCTCTGACTGCTTCTGCGTGAGCACGCTTGTGCGAGACCAGTGAAAACACAAGCTTTGCTTACCCATGTTTAAAAGATAATTTGTACTACAGTCTTTTAGCAAAGGACAGCCCGACGTGTCTGAAGACTTTGAAATTGAGGAGGAACAGCATTTCTTTGTTGAGCCGTATTTGTTTGAGCCCAAGTATACGGATATGGAACTCAGGCTACTGGACGAAGCATTCGCCGCAGCTCATGAGCCTAACCCTCAGCCAGCCGCAGA
Source organism: Epinephelus cyanopodus (assembly GCA_026686955.1). Classification (NCBI taxonomy): domain Eukaryota; kingdom Metazoa; phylum Chordata; class Actinopteri; order Perciformes; family Serranidae; genus Epinephelus; species Epinephelus cyanopodus. Next base: position 44,180,933 of record CM048917.1, on the reverse strand, counting down.
ATACCAGAGTTGAGCACTGGAAACCTGGTGGTGTAGTTGTTTCAAATGCATAGCAATATCAATGGATGAGGAAAGTCTTTGCTGCTCAGACTGGGAATTGGTGATGCCTACAATTGAGAACAGTACTGATGAGACTGCTGCTCTTCAGAGACTGTGCATCACCAATCACCCTGAGTTTCCAGCACTACTGACCTGTGGTGTTGTGGAGACATTTTTTTACTTCCCCAAGATCAACTGGAAGAAAAGGCAGAGACCCGCAGAACCAGATGACAGGCTTTCATTTCTACCGTAGTTCAGGCGGACAATGGCGTTGGTCTTGGATATGTGGTTACTGTCTCTCCCTGCGGTGCATGTGTCACGTGATGTAAAAACGGGTAATCAAAGCTTGTGCTTTCGGTGGTCTTGTGCAAGCGTGCACACGTGAGCGCGGAGCACAGAGAAGCAGTCAGAGCTACAGGCTACAGTGAGGCTAAAAACAAAGTTCAAATGATGTTTTTCAAAACAACTTTTTATGTCAGGGCTGCAGATCCCTTGGATCACTACGGATGAGCATGTTGGAGATATTTTATGGCATGTTGGAGATTTTTATGGTAACCCTACTTGGACGGGTGAATGTATAATAACCAATGACTTTAACCCTAAAAGCAAATGTTTGCTCCCCATAAGATTGTGAAGCCAAACCGTGGTTTGATTTCCCCTAAACACAACTACGTGCATGTGCTGGCTGAACGTAACCAATGCATTTGTTGCTTAAGGAAAAAAAACACACAAAAAACCCCTTCGAGGTATTACATTTATTTTGAAAGAGAATGCAAACCGCACATTTCCTTTGAAAACGGAAACGTATTTAGAAAACAGACAATGCATGTAACAGACTGAGGTTGACACAATGTCTCAGAACGTCAACAACCAAAGCACCCAGGGTACTTTACACATCATATCTCAATGTGGAAAGTCAATGAGCAAATGTGGATGTGTGATGAGGTTGGCGTGAGAATGTGTTGGGTTGGTTGCTGTTCAGCTTTTGTGGTTCCTGTGTAGTGTATCAGGTTGCTGATATACAGAAACAGTTGAGATTTTGACTTTATGTCTTCTCCTGACTAGGCATAAGATTTACGCCTGGTATGAGCGAGGTGAAGGCTGAAGCCTGTGTAGGGAAATCAGCCTTCTAAACACCTTCTAACTTTGCCCGTCTCATCTCAAAGTTGATGAACTCTTTCACTGTCATCGCGACACTGAGGGTGGTACAGGTGTCGATTGGAAACCCTCCAGATCCCAGTTTGCTGATTTCCTGGGAAAATCCAGCATTTTGACGTCTCAGCCAGATTAACTGCCAGACCCGAGATCATTAACTATGCTTGTAAGTTCACCACATCCTCTCTTCCTTCTGTCACATCTATGGGAGCCACCCCAGCTCCAGCCTGCTCTCACCCTGGTGAAGATGAGAGAAGAAATCCAGATGGGAGTCATACATTCAGGATGAATTCCTGAGTAGAGACAAAGTTTCCCTTGTTAACCAAGTTGAAACATCTCTTGAGAGTAAACTATACGTTTTATCCATGTTCTAACATTGTAACTGTGCGTAATGCTTGTTTGTTGGTTGAATGTTTTTTTTTCACTCTTCTAAGTCATAGTGTGAGTGAGTTATTATTTCATGTGTTTAATCTCTCATTTAACATGGAATCATGCTGCCATCTTGTGACGATAGTTAAGAAAGGTTCCCGTAAGGAATCCCATATTATATTTCGAGTTAAAATATGGTTGAATTGATTAATCAGTTTGTTTTCTACTGGACTCAATACGTAATAGTCCTCCAGTCACTACCATGCACTTGCCCATTGAGATTTGCATAAACACAGTGGGCCAACGAGGATATCAATCAATTTCAATACAATTTTTCAATCAATTTTATTTATAAAGCCCAATATCACAAATCACAATTTGTCTCACAGGGCTTTACAGCATACGACATCCCTCTGTCCTTTAGACCCTCACAGCGGATAAGGAAAAACTCCCCCAAAAAAACCCTTTACCGGGGAAAAAAATGGTAGAAACCTCAGGAAGAGCAACTGAGGAGGGATCCCTCTTCCAGGATGCACAGACGTGCAATAGATGTCGTACAGAACAGATCAGCATAATAAATTAACAGTAATCTGTATGGCACAATGAGACAGAAAGAGAGAGAGAGAGCAAGAGAGAGAGAGAGAGAGAGAGAGACGCAGGACAGACGGTAATGACAGTAGCTTACAGCAACATTCATGAAAGTGATAATAATATCGTTATAGTTCTGGCTACTGTGGTACAGTATGTTGAAAATATATATTAGTATCTGGCATTACACGTGTGATAATAAACATGTGTGTATAATAACCGTAGAAGTATGACTAATGACTAATGATGGTAGCAGCAGCAGCAGCAGCAGGAGGCATCTGGCAGGACCACGGCAGCAGCACAACCACACACGTCACACTATCCAGGCACCACTGCAATACGAGTTAACCTGAGAGACAGTGGAGCACAAAGGCTCCAGAGAAGAAGCCGAGTTAGTGACATCCACAGTGGCCAAGTTAGCAAGATGCAGTAATAGGATACGAGAGAGAGAGAGAGAGAGAGAGAGAGAGAGAGAGAGAGAGAGAGAGAGAGGGAGAGAGAGAAGGTTCCCGGTGTATTATAGGGGGGTTCTCCAGCAGACTCGGCCTAAGTCAGCCTAACTAGGGGCTGGTACAGGGCAAGCCTGAGCCAGCCCTAACTATAAGCTTTATCAAAGAGGAAAGTCTTAAGTCTAGTCTTAAATGTGGAGAGGGTGTCTGCCTCCCGGACCGCAACAGGAAGATGATTCCACAGGAGAGGAGCCTGATAGCTGAAGGCTCTGGCTCCTGATCTACTTTTGGAGACTTTAGGGACCACGAGTAACCCTGCATTCTCTGAGTGCAGAGTTCTGGTGGGATAATATGGCACTATGAGCTCTCTAAGATATGATGGAGCTTGACCATTTAGAGCTTTATAAGTTAACAGTAGGATTTTAAATTCAATTCTGGATTTTACAAGGAGCCAGTGCAGAGAAGCTAAAGCAGGAGAAATATGATCTTGTTTCTTAGTTCCTGTTTGTACACGTGCTGCTGCACTCTGAATTAGCTGGAGGATTTTCAACGATTTACTAGAGCTACCTGATAATAGAAAGTTACAGTAATCCAGCCTTGAGGTAACAAAAGCATGGACCAGTTTTTCTGCATCTTTTCGGGTCAGGATAGGCCTAAGTTTCGCAATATTACGCAGATGAAAAAATGCAGTCTGTGAGGTTTGTTTTAAATGAGAACTGAAAGACAAATCTTGATCAAATGCTATTCCGAGGTTTCTTACAGTAGTGCTAGAGGCCAGAGCAATGCCATCGAGAGAAACTATGTCATCAGATAAAGAGTCTCTGAGTTGTTTGGGGCCAAGAACAATAACTTTATTTTGAATTTAACATCAGGAAATTGGTGCTCATCCAGGTTTTTATGTCTTTAAGGCAGTTATGGAGTTTAGTTAATTGATTACTTTCTTCTGGCTTCATCGATAAATACAACTGTGTATCATCCGCATAACAATGGAAATTTATAGAGTGATTTCTAATTATGTTGCCTAAAGGAAGTATATATACAATAAATAGGATTGGTCCGAGCACAGAACCTTGCGGAACTCCAAAACAAACTTTAGTATGTACGGATGATTCATTCTGAACATCAACAAACTGAAAACAATCAGATAAATAAGATTTAAACCAGCTTAGTGAAGAACCTTTTAGGCCAATTAAGTGTTCCAGTCTCTGTAGCAGAATTTCATGGTCAATAGTGTCAAACGCCGCAGTATGATCTAATAAAACAAGTATAGAGACGAGTCCTTTGTCTGAAGCAATTAGAAGGTCATTTGTAATTTTAACTAGTGCTGTCTCAGTGCTATGATGCACTCTAAATCCTGACTGTAATTCCTCAAATAAATTATTATCATGGAGAAAATCACACAGCTGGTCTGCAACTACTTTCTCAAGGATCTTTGCCATAAAGGGAAGATTAGATATTGGTCTATAGTTGGCTAACACCTCTGGATCCAGGGTGGGCTTTTTTAGTAGAGGTTTAATTACAGCTACCTTAAAAGACTGTGGTACATAGCCTGTTAATAAGGATATATTGATCATGTCTAATATATGAGTGTTAACTAAAGGTAAGACCTCCTTGAGTAGCCTAGTTGGGATGGGGTCTAAGAGACACGTTGTTGATTTAGATGAAGAAATCACTGTGGTCAATTCTTGAAGAGAAATTGGGGAGAAGCAATCTAAATATATATTAGGTCTTACAGCTGTGTTTGAGGTTAGATAGGTACTATCTGAGGACAGGAGGTCATGAATTTTGCCTCTAATAGTTAGAATTTTGTCATTAAAGAAGCTCTTTAAGTCATTACTGCTAAGGGCTAAAGGAATACAAGGCTCAATAGAGCTTTGACTCTCAGTCAGCCTGGCTACAGTGCTGAAAAGAAACCTGGGGTTATTTTTGTTTTCTTCTATTAAAGCTGAGTAATAGTTTGTTTAGTTTAAGAGGAGCTACAGAGTCGAGTGTTGTTCGCAGCAAGCCTACGGCACTATCAACAAAATGATCAATTCGGGAGAGGTTAAAGTCGGTACAGGAAACCTCTGTTACTGAAGGACTTGGTATTGAATTTAACAAGGGAGTAATCATTTCCTTAAATTTTGCGACAGCACTATCTGATAAACATCTAGTATAGTAACTGTTGCTGAGTGGCGTGTAATCGAGTAAAAAGAAATCAAAAGTAATCAAATAATGATCTGATAGCGAGGGATTCTGTGGAAAGACTGTTAGGTTATCAATTTCAATTCCATACGTCAGAACTAGATCGAGGGTATGGTTAAAACAGTGAGTGGGTTCATGTACACCCTGACTGAAGCCAATGGAGTCTAATAATGAGATAAACGCGGTAGCCAGGGAGTCATTATCAACGTCGACATGAATTTTAAAATCGCCTACAGTAATAGCTTTATCTGATTTAAGAACTAGACTGGATAAAAACTCTGAGAATTCAGGTATAAATTCAGAATACCGACCAGGAGCATGTTAACACTATAACAAATAAAAGTGGCTGCGAGGTTTTCCAGTTCAGATGTAAAAGACTAAGAACGAGACTTTCAAAAGAATTATAATCTAGTTTAAGTTTAGGGCTGATTAACAGACTAGAGTTAAAAATGGCTGCAACTCCCCCTCCTCGGCCGCTGCCTCGAGCAATGTGGGTATTATTATGACTGGGAGGAGTGGATTCATTTAGACTGACATATTCGTCTTGACACAGCCAGGTTTCAGTGAGACTGAGTAGATCAATATGATTATCTGATATTAATTCGTTTACTAACACTGCTTTAGATGAAAGTGACCTGATATTTAACAGTCTGCATTTAATTATCCTGTTTTGTCTTTCTGCCACAGAAGAGGTTTTAATTTTTATGAGGTTGTTATGCACAACTCCTCTTTGTTTAATTTTAGATTTTAATGATTTAGGTGGTCGGGGGACAGACATAGTTTGTATAAAACTATAAAAACTATGGCTGGGTAAGTGAACTAGAAACTCAGAGAGGCGTATAGGACTGCGACTCTCTGTCCTGGTCTCAACTCTGGGTTGTCAGGGATTTAATTTACTAATAAGATTTTCCAGGTTCCGAGAAATGAGAGCATCTCCATCCAAAGTGGGATGAATGCCATCTCTCCTGCTGAGACCATATTTTCCCCAGAAAGTTTGCCAATTATTAACGAAACCCACATCGTTTGCTGGACACCACCTGGACAGCCAGCGATTAAATGATGACATGTGGCTAAACATATCATCAGAGGTCAGATTTGGGAGGGGTCCAGAGAAAACTACGGAGTCCGACATTGTTTTTGCATATTCACACACCGAGGCAATATTAATTTTAGTGACCTCTGATTGGTGTAACCGGGTGTCATTGCCACCGACGTGAATAACAATCTTACTGTATCTACGTTTAGCTTTAGCCAGCAGTTTTAAATTTGATTCGACGTCGCCCACTCTGGCCCCAGGGATGCATTTCACTGTGGCCGCTGGTCTAACTAACTTCACGTTCCTCAGAATAGAGCTGCCAATAACCAGAGTTTTATCCTCAGCGGGTGTCTTGCTGAGTGGGGAAAAGCAGTTGGAGACGTGAACAGGCTGGTGGTGAGCCGTGGGCTTTGGCTTGGAGCTACGCTTCTGGCGCACACTTATCCAACGTCCCGGCTGAACAGGAGTTACCGGAGGACCGCTCGCAGAAGCTAAGGCTATGCTATGTGGCTCTGCACCAGCTACAGGGGACTGGCTAACTACCGGAGCTACTGAATGGTTTTCCATGGTGTGGAGCCGCGCTTCTAATTCACTAAGCCTCGCCTCCAACGCAACAAATAAGCTACACTTGTTAAACTTACCACTGTCGCTAAAGGAGACAGAGGCATAAATGAACATGTGGCACACCAGGCAAGAGAGAGCAGAGGGAGAAGCCATCGCTAGCTGTTAAGCTAATGTAGCTACCAAGGCTAGTAATGTGCAAACAACAGCTAAGAGATTAGCTAGAAAGTCGTAGAAAGGAGGAGTGCTTAAGCAGAACTAGTGTGGGTTAAGACTCGAAGTAGACGTTTAAGCACCTGAAGTGAGAAAGCAGAAAGCAGGCTAGTAGAATTCACCAGAGCAGTACAGAGACGTTGTCACAGAAACACCGGAAATGACACAGCTTGCTTACTGCAATACGTCAGCACGTCAAAGCTGTTTTGTTACTTGCATGCCTACATAGGCATGCATGCGTGACATGCATGCCTATGTATGTTTGGACCCCACAATATAAACACAAGCTGCCCCACAGTCTCAGCATCATACACCCTCTTCTGCGAGCAGCGCAGGAGCAACAGGGCCCCAAGGTCGAGGGCTCTGTCTGTCCATTGTGTATCCCATAGGACTCTATGGGTACAATGGGTGGAGCCCTATGAATGAAGGGAGTTCAACGCCCTGTTGCAAAAAAATATAAACCCAGCCACACTGATCCTGAGATGTTACAGGTCAGTTGCCATAGCCCAGCTACTTCTTTATAACCTAGCCCACTTCAGCAGTGCTCTGTGGCCCACAACCACAGGCTCTCTGCCATCCTCAACCGGGCAGCAGATTGAACTCCACCCTGCCTGTTGATGAAGACCACTGCATTGCATTTGTCAGTCCTCACCAATATGTGCTTGATATATCAGACCTCCATCTGAGGCCACACACCAACTACAGCTTACCCCAGACAGGTCACCCCCCACCCCATCAGGGACACATCTGTGAATAGTATGATGTAGGAACTCACTCATCCCAGTGGTGTTCTCTGCAACAGGTGTTGTGGTGACCCTCAGTATCTCTGGTTGTCCTGTACTGAGGGGGGATTGGTAAATGAGTGTCACTTGTGCTTCTTGACATCCAAGCAAAGCTGGCAAACCATATCTGCAGGCGCCGCATGTGCAGTAGCGGCAGCAATACCACTGGGAGGGCAGCTTCCATGAATCTAAGCACCTGCATGATGGTCAACGCTGTCACTGTTGCACCAAATCATAGTTTGCAAACTGCTAACGTGCCATCCATCTGTGTTCTGACAGAGTGGTCTTGACGTAATTAGGGGCCGGGCAGCCTAAGGTTATCCTGCATGTTTTTCTTCTTCTTCTTTTTTCTTCTTCTTCCAAGAAAATCCTACTTCCCATGCGCGAAAAATCACCAAACACAAAGGTCCAGTCCCATGCCAGATTGCCTCAGCTGCGAAAAAAGGCCAATAGTCCTGATGGTGGCGCTACAGCAAGCCTCTAAAGTTCAAAATTTTGAAAATTCACACCAAATCAACCATATGTGCTACAGATTTGCAACTTTCACCAAAATGTAGCCCCAGTACTGAAAAAACCTTTGTACATTTAAACCTATTGTAATAAATTATGAAGTCCATCACTCTTTTTTTTTTTTTTTTCAAAAACTGTAAAACTTATTAAATTTCCTCCCACAATTTTGGCTCAATTGACACCAAACTTGCTACAGAGCATCTTCAGACTGTCGTACACAAACGATCCACACAGATTTTTGATTTATCAAAAATTGGGCCTACAGTGCATCAAAATGTTTGACTGTAAACGGTATTGTAAACATATTCTGTCAAATTCTTGCTAAATACATTTTCAATGTTCATTAAAAAAATGACAAAATTTTGGAGTAATGGTAGATGATGTTTGGAAAATATCAGAATTTTATCTCAAAAACTGAATTTTTTTACAGCATTTTGAATTTCGCTCTTGTGCGAACAATTGGAGTCAATGCAAAAATGGCATTTTTAAACACCAGTTTTTCACTTATGGAGCCAATAAATCATTGTTAAAAACAAATTGCCAACATCTCCATGCTGTCTAGATGCGATTTGTATATTTTCGGAATTTTGTCTTGATATCTGAATTTTTGACAGCCGTTTGAAATCTGCCTTTACACGCTAACAGCTGCTGTCTTGCACACAGGTGACTGGCTTAGTCAATTTGTGAAGCTACATGTGACATTTCCGTTTGCCAATTAGCTCAGTGAGATAGAGGATGGTTCTTGGTGTTGAAGATTGTGAGTTCAAGCCTCAGATCATGCAACATTTCCACATGAGAAATCTACCCAAACTACTAATCATTGCAGCTGTAGAATTTCTATAATGAACTAGAAGTTTTAAACATATATACCGCAAAGTTGTCTCTTGCTAATTAGCTCAGTGAGATAGAGCATAGTCTCTTATGCTTTGAATGCCACCTTTTTTATCTTCCTACACTCTGCTTGTTGCTCAGAATTGCCTAATTTTGCCTAAAATTGCCCAGCCCCGACCATTGCTGTGCAGCAGCTTTAATTGATCTTGAGCTCCTACTCACTCTCATGGCAGCGAAGCATCACAGCAAACCGTCTAAGTTTATCCCATTGCTGCTGCCATCTAAACCTGGGCAGTGCCAGGCAGGGCTCACAGGCTGCTGAACACCGCTGTCTGTGTGGTCTGCGAGGCACTGATGAGGTTCTTGAAGTGGCAACTTCATCTGTGGAGAAAGCCAAGTGCTGTCACTGAAAAGAAAACAGGATGCTGAGACCAAGGACCTATTAATAGTGTGGGGTCTGCACATATTCAGGTAGGCATGTCCTGATTGGCTGGCTACATTTATGCAAATCTTAGTGTGCTTGTGATTGTGATTGTTAAATTTAAAAAAAAAAAAAACCCTCAAAGCTCTCATGAAGCCACTGTACATTACCCACTCAGCAGCAAACAGCAGACATAGTTAGAGACTAGCTGGTGAACGCAGTGTAGCCTTTAGCAGCTTAAGAGACAGATATTTCCCTCAGGAGTGAGTCGACACCAAGAACAGAGCTAAGATAATAATATAAGATAATACTGAACTTATATTTGTTAGGTGGACACAAACACAATTCCCAATGAATGACAACTGCTGGATGTGTAAAATAAACAAACAAAAAGTTTCAGACGTCCTTTCAGTTCAGTTTTGTTGTCTCACAATAATAGACTTTGGTATTTGGTTGGATGTAGATCACAAAGTTGGGTGACCAGTATCAAACATCAAACCAGACGTAGAATGTTGACGTCAAAGGACATTGATAATTGGTTGGTTTTAAGTTGTGACACTCAACAACCACAATCCAATGACTCCTTAATGTCTCATGCCAATGACATTTTGACGTAGAATACTGACATTTATGGTGACCAAAACCTAACGTCACATCAACATCATAATGCTAACGTCGACTCAACATAAGATTCTAACTTCATTAGATGTTGGTATTTTGTTGGTTTTAAGTTGTGTCACTCAACAACCACAATCCAATGTCTTATCAATGTGTCATGCCAACGTCAGGTAGACGTAGAATACCAACATTTATGGTGATCAAAAATTAACATCATATCAACATCATAATATTAACATCCGCCCAACGTGAAATTCCAACATCATTAGACGTTGGTGTTTTGTTGGTTTTAAGTCATGTCACTCAACAACCACAATCCAATGTCTTCTTAACGTCTCATGCCAACGTCATTTTGACGTAGAATACCAACATTTATTGTGGCCAAAACCCAACGTCAAATCAACATCATAATGTTAATGTTGACTCAATGTAAGATTCTATCATTAGACGGTGATAATTGGTTGGTTATAAGTTATGGTGTTCAATAACCTAAATCGAATGTCTTCTCAATGTCCCATGCTAACGTCACTTGACATAGAATACCAACATTTATGGTGACCAAAACCCAACATCTCTTTAATGTCATAATATTAACATCCAATCAACGTGAAATTCTAACATCATTAGATGTTGATATTTTGTTTGTTTTAAGTTGTGCCAATCAACAACCAAAATTCAACGTCTTCACAACGTCTCATGCCAATGTCATTTTGACGTAGAATACCAACATTCATGGTGACCAAAACCCGACGTCTTCTCAACGTCATAATGTTAACGTCAACTCAACACAAGATTCTACCATCACCTTGTGCTCCAGGAAACTGCAATTGGCATTTTTCTGAGTTTTCTGATGTTTTAATAAACCAAACGATTAGTTGATTAATAGAGAAAATAATCATTAGGTTAATCGATAATAAAAATAATCGCTAGTTGTCATACTCATTGTGCCACCTGCTGGCAACAGGACGTCACTACTTTTACACTTTGATGTGCCTCTCCTAGCTGATTGATATCCAACTCATATCCAACGTGGTCAGCCTTGGGTCCATTTCACAAAGCAGGTTTAGTGAAAACTCTGAGTCTGTTAATCCTGAAATGAGGGAAACTGGGTTTTCCGTTTCAGAAAGGGAGGTAATTTAAACCAGAGAAAGCGGAGTAACTCCAGCCCGTTTCAGAAAGAGAGGTAACTGAAGCTCGGTGTCATGTTACTATGGCAACTGACTCTGTGAACCTAACCTGGTCGGGAGCAGGTTTTCTTCAATGTACCTCAAGTGTCTTGCTGTCTCCTCCCTCTTACGCCACACATGCAGTGTGATTCATTCATTCATTCGTTTAGTGTTGCGCGACTTTAAGCGAGTTCAATCATCTGTCCTCAAGGTAAAGTTGGATCCTAAAGTGTGTTCTAGATCTAAATCTACTTTGTTCGACCATGGCATGTCCGTTCTTGGAGGACCCTGTGGACGAAGAGGCAGTGTTACTGAGGAGGGAGTTACGCATTCGTCGGGAGATTATTCACAGGCCCAGAATTGACGTATTACCATTTCCATAACATTTTCTTTTTTAACGGTACCGTTTAACATCACAGTCCATCATTTATATCCATAACCTCATCCGTTGTGACATAACCAATGTCACCAACCATGGACGTGCACTTTCATCTACCCAGATTCTTTGTGTTGCTCTTTGTTTTTTTTTGGAAACGGGAGTTTTCTGTATATTATTGGAGATGCAGAAAATATCAGTAAGGCTGTCTGCAGAGTCGTGAGACAAGTGTCCCTAGCTCTGAAACGTCTATTAGACTCTTTTGTTGTGTTCCCTGGACATAAACCTGTGGGGGTCATCAAGGAGGAGTTCCACTAGCCTGGTTCCAGACCATAGACCCTGCCCTCTCAACTGAGTAGGCTTGTCTCACTGGTCTGGTATACTTCATTGAATTTGCGATTTATCTCGTCCAAACGATGGACGGACCAATGATCGCCGGGGGTCTAGCGATTAGCCAATCAGCGCCATGCTGATGTCAAGCTGTACGCCGGTGGGTAACTGGTGAGGATAGCAACAATGGCCACCGCTGCAGATCCTACAGACCACATTAACGATGCTATCGAGGTATTTCGCCACTACTCACGTTAATGGAGGACCAAATTAAGGAAGCTGCTAAACTGGATTTAATGGCGATGCAGCTGGACGTGCACAACGACAGAGACATTTTTAACGGGCAATGCTCGTTTGTTTTCGGCACCCCTGAGGCATAGACACTAATGACGTCAGATTCTGGGTGAGTCGTTGAGCTCTACTGATCGGTTAGGGAAAAAAATCAAATTCCCTCCCCGTTGTAAATCACCTTCACCTTCAGTTCTTCAGTTCTGCGAGCTTCAGTCTGACACTTAGGCTAGAGTTCCACAGGATTGCACGTGAATGATGTAGAAATCAGTTTAAATTTATGATTATAAATCATATTCAGTTAATGACATGGTGCTGCAACCTCAGACTGGGATTAGTCATTTTAATTTCCCGGTGTGATAGGCTGCACTAATGGAACCCACATTCCCATCATTGCTCCCTCACAAAATGAAGGAGACTATGTGAATAGGAAGTCCATTCACAGCATTAATGTGCAGGTAGATTGACTGTCTCAAATGTCAGACTGCATCACACTGCAAAAACTCAAAATCATACCAAGAATATGTGTCTTATTTCTAGTCAAAATGTCTCATTTCTAATCAAAACAAATCACACCGAAAAGTAACTTGTTTTTAGACAATTTTCATTTGTTTCAAGCACATTTTCACTTGAAAAATAATTAGAAAAGTTACTTTTTAGGTGATGTATCCTAAGTGTAAAGATTGATTAGAAATGAGAAATGTAGACTAGCAACTAACATCTGTCATTCTCTGCGATGTCAAGATCATATGTGATGCAGCCCACATTATTACTAATGTGGAGGCCAAGTGGCCTGGGTCGGTACCCCGATTATTATGCTGAAATCTTACCTGTTTGAAAGATTTTTTATATTTCATCTTGAGCTGCTTTCACGTTCTTTTTCGCCGGTGGGATGGCATCTAAGTGAGCTAAATTTTAGCTTTAACACCATTCCACCTGTTTGCATCTGTAGCCTAATATTATTGTGATTGACACCTTCATAATGCTGTGGCATGAATGCATAACACTGCGTCAAATGGAATTGTTGCCGCAGAGTGCCAAACTTCAATCCTTCGCCATGACACATTAAAGTTGCTATAACTTTAGTTTACGTGCTCCAATCACCATGAAACTTCGTGTGTTTGATTACCAGCCCTAAACACATGTACGGGTCAAAATTTATTCATAGTCATAGCCACCCACTGGTAACAAAAATTTATTGGCCCAGGACACTACATTGTCATACTGTAACTAACAAAAGTGATTAAAAGTGTATTCTGGACACAAGATGTGGGACTTTATTCATGTGAAAAGGTATTTTGAAATCTTGTATGGTTTTCATTCCTTCACAGTTTTAGTTTCATGTTTATGTTTGGAGCTCCTCTCAGATTTCTCAATGTGTGTGTATTGCTTCACTCTGAGTGGAGTCACATGACCTTAGAGTGGAGAGCAGAGCTGAAGTTTTTTACATCCTTCAGATGACCCTCTACAGACATGATTATACATGTAGTTGTAGGAAATTTGTGCTCATCCAGACACGGTGGTTTGGAGGTATTAGGCCTCATCTGCGAGGAAAAGAAGACGCAACTTCACTCCTTGTGATGCACTCTCTGCAGCGCTTTTCCTCCTGATGATATATCTCCCCAGCGATGGTAGCACCGAATCCCATTCTGTGCAGCAAAATGGGAGCGGAGGATTCAGCCTCACTTCTCGCCCACGCAGCATCCAAAACATGGATTTCCTCATCTGTATGCTCTGGCTCAAACAGGTATGGATCTGGAGCAGAGAGGGGAGAGGGTACCTGCTAGGTACTGCAAACGAGTATGTGTATGAACTGTGTGTGTTACGCTAGAAGAGTCAGAGTTTGGGACGGTGCAGGTGTAATTGTCAGTACCATGTTTTTAACTTGGCTGTAAAGGTGGAGTATGTATGTGCATCTATAATATGGGTGGGAAGTGAGTTCCAATTTTGTATTGCTCTAACAGAGAATGATAACTGACCAAATGTGCTTTTCCTGAATGGGACTAATAAGTCACCACGTGTGATGCTTCTAGTGATCTGACCAGTATTATTGCGTTGGTTTATGAATGAATTAAGTGGAGGAGGAGCTAAGTTATGCAGGATTTTAAAGACCAGACAGATGTTCCTGTATTTTATTAAATCTTCCCAGCTCAGAAGTTTGTGCTTGCGTAGGATGGTACAATGATGTGAGCTGTTTGGTTTCTGGTCCAAGATTTTAAGGGTTTGCTTGTACAGGGTTTCTAGTGGCTTCAGTGTCAAGGCTTTGGTTTGTCCCCAGCTCGTGAGGCAGTATGTTAGATGCGACAGGATCACGGCATTCACATATAATTCGGCAGCATTAAAAGTCATTGTGTTTCTTATGTATTTAAAATTTGCTAAACTAAAATTTTTGACAGACCTATTTTTATGTGTGTTTTAAAAGTTAGATTGGAGTCAATAGTGATTCCCAGATATTTGACCTCTGACACAATAGCAATATTATCACCTGAGATTGTTAAATTCGGCACAATGCCTTTTGGGAAAGAACATTCCTACTGTTTTTTGTTTTTTTTTTACATTAAGTTGAAGACAGGATCTGCTCTAATGCTGAGGTGAGTTTAGCAGCTGCCATCAGCTTTGTTCTGGCATGCACATATATCACAGTGTCATCCGCATATAACTGGGTTTCCACATCAGGGCAGACAGTTGGCAGGTCATTGATATATAAAGAAAAGAGTAGGGGACCAAGTATTGACACTTGTGGTACTCCAGTGAACAGTTCAAGGCCTGGAGAAAGTTAACCATAACATGTTGACGTCTACCAGTCAGGTAAGATTCAAACCAGCTAAGTGCTGATGGGGAAAAGTTGAAAGTGGACTGTTTGGCCAGAAGGACCTTATGGTTGACTATCTAAAAACATTGCACCAACAATACCTCCTTTGTCAACCATTGCTTCGACCTTTTCTATGAAAAGGCAGTTTGGTGTTTCTGTGGAGTAATTGGCCCTGTAGCCAAACAGCATGTGATGAAGGTTAAATTCACTTGTATTCAAGAAAGAGACAAGCTGTTCCTATATCCACTTTTCAGGAACCTTGGATACCACAGGTAAAATGCTAATTGGGCGGTAATTGCTGATGTTCTGGGGGTCATCTTTTTTTTAAATAGTAGATACGATTGCAGTCTTCCAGGTACTTGGAAAAGCACCCTGCAATATTGATGAATTTACGATTTGTGAAATAGGATGAGCTAGGTGGTCTTTCAAAGATTTGAGTATTGCTGAGTCCATCCTTTATATATCCTTGGCCCTTGAAGTTTTAAGGAATTAATTATTGCCTTAGTTTTTAGTTCAGAGTTGGGTTGAATAAAAAAACAGGTCTTACTATTATCAGTTTCAATAATGTTTTCTGTTACTAATGGAAAAGTTTGTGCAATCTCAGGATCAATAAAGTCAATAAAATATTCATTAAAGGCTGAGGCAATTTGTGCTGGATCTTGTATTGGCGTGTCATTTAGTTTCAGCTCTAACTGTTTCTTAGGCCTGTAGTTGATTCACATTAAGTTCTTAATTTGTTTCCAAATCAGTTTAATATTACCTTTTGCCTCATTAATAATTGTTATAAAAAAGTTGGCTTTGGCATTTCTGATGGCTTTTGTGACTTTGTTGCGTAGTGAAGTGAACCTCTGCCCATCAATGGTTGATTTGGTTTTCAGAGCTCTTTTCAGTGAGATGTCTCTTTCCTTCATCAAGTTAAATATATCATTATTGAGCCAAGGAAGCATGTTATTTTTATTTTTTCCCCCTGCTTTTGACTTTTCTGGTGAACTCCTTGACTAAATTGCCTAATTTGGTTGCAAACAGTCTACAATCTGCTTCAAAATTGTTCCTAGTTAGTATATCTACCCAATTGGTCTGCTGCACTGCTCTTTCAAAGTTTAAGAATTCTCTCTTCGGGATTCTAAGTTGGTCCGTAGGTTTGTGAGAGTAATGGAAACGCATCTTTGTACGTTTTCTGGACAATAATATTAAATTATGGTCAGATAGACCAGTGATGAAATTAAATGTTTTAACAACTCTCCTGAGCTTATTGCTGAATATTAAGTCTATCTGTGTCTGGGAAGACATAGTTATCCTAGTTGATCCCTCTGTGATTTGCATAAAATCTAAGCTATCCATTATCTGTTTAAGGGTTTTCCTAGTTGTCTTGTCGAACCAGTTAAAATTGAGATCCCCAAGTAGTATTACTTCTTTTTTGAAGTTACATGCTTGAAGCAGTTTTTTAAAATGTGGTGTAGAAATCATTATTAGAAAACGGTGGACGGTATACAACAATAAGCATGAAGGACATTTCAGGAGAGAGCATTACATTCAGTCCAAGACACTTTAAGTCATGATTGAAAGGCCAGCATATTTGATGACATTTTAAATGTTCTCTAATATAAATCATGACCCCACCCCCTCTGCCATTAGATCAATCTTGTCTAAAGATTTTGTAGCCTGGCACATGCAATGCGACTGATGGAAAGTTGCTGTGTAACCAAGTCTCTGTCAGGCATAAAAAATCTAAGTTAGAGTTGTAAAGAAGATGATGGACTTGATCAGCTTTGGGGGTGAGGCTACGAATGTTAATATGTCCTCCAAAGACGCCCTTGGGTTTATGTTGTTGATCCCAGATCACTAAGGATTGATTAATCGTTCTGAAGAAGTTTAGTTTACAGTGTTTTCTTAGAACAGGGTTAATTCTGGTTTTGTGCGCATGGTGGTTTTTCCTACTGATGCGATGACTTTGAACACAACACCCGACCTCCGGGTCTGCTTGACAGCAGGAGTCAGCCAGGTTAGAGACGTGTTGCGGGAAAGGAAACACTTTTCTCATGGCCACCGTGGCTTCCCCTTCGCCCCTTCTCGATGGAATGCAAAGCTGCAAGGAGTTTCCTTACATTTAAAAAAGGACTCTCTCTAAAAAATGTAAAATAAATCCAAATGTTAAAAGGAACCCCGACTAGTTAGACATGTATGCCTTAATAAGCCACAATTTTTCTATTGTATTAAAATATGTTGTTAGAAAGACATGAAATGTTGTCATTGCTTTAAAATTCTTCAGTGTTTACAATGTATTTTTACCATAGGAGGCCGTCATTATTTTTACTTGCGCAATGCATGCCAGGGTGATGACGTAGAACGGTTGCTCTTTTTCAGGAAGTGAGTTGTTTACCTGCTGCGGCTGCTGCTACCTGATACTATGACCAGAGAAAATGCCACATTGCGCTGCATTCGGATGTAATTTCCAGTCAAAAGGCAACAAGGGAACAAATGTAAGTTTACAGCCATGCATCCACAACGTAAACTGATGATATGCAGCATAGCTACAAGACCTGCAAACAGAAATTCCACATTCATTTATTCTCTTCACAACATATGAAAATAGTTTGTGTTATTTGATGTTTGGATTTAATGTTACCTATTGGTGACCCGGTTCCGATTCGGTAGCACATTTCGGTTAAGACAAACTGCCCCGAAGTTGTCATGTGCTGTGATGCATGGGATATCTTCAACAATGATCAAACTCGTAAGCATCTTGTCAGTCTATTTTACTGTGTATCACAACATATAAAGCATACGACAATGGTGGATGCTAATCTCTGAGATAATTGATATTGGATGACATTTTACAGTACCTTGAACAGCTCAGCCTGAGTTAAAAGCCTGAGAGAAGAAGTGGGTTTTAAGAAAAGACTTAAAAACCTCTAGGGTCTGGGCAGACCTAACGTGCAGGGGCAGGCTATTCCAGAGCATAGGGTCAGCCGCCCCAAAAGGTCGCTCGCTGTCCTCAGGCTGAGGCTATATCTCGCTCTCAGTACATGAGGTTGGTGTAGAAGCGCTGTCTCAGCTAGATCAAATGTCCACTGCTACACGACAGAGCTCCGTAAACCTGTTTTAATCCAGTTTTAAAACGTTTTAAATCACTCTAAACATTATGCCTCTGGCTAATGTTTGATTTTAACGTTTTATTTTTTACTGGGTGAAAGTTTTTTAGTCATCGGACGTTTGGATTTTAACCTTTTAAAGAAAGGCCTGGTGAGCCGCCATGGCGACACTGGACACTTCCGACTCACCTGGAAAACTGGAACAAATGCTGAACAAAGCATACAAAAAGATGCTAACCTTCTCGAGGACATCGAGCAGATGTCGAATGAGCTCCAGAGGAAGGATTCCCTGCTGATCACCCTCAGGTCCCGTTTCCCGATGCTGACCAACTGGCTGGAGACCTCACGGACCGGTGAGTCCGCTCCGCAGAACACCATCTCCGCGCTCGGGCAAACAGTTCTCTGGGACCCGTCCTCCTCCTGTCAGCGGCCCGCCTGCTCCACTCCAAACAGGGGGACCCCCTGGACCGAAGTGGTCGTCCGCGGGCGGAAGAGGGCTCCGAGTGGGGCTCACAGCGGGGCTCACAGCGGGGCTCCTTCTCCCCCGATACCGCTCTCCAACAAATACGCGGCTCTGTACTTGAGCGAGAAGCCGGCGACCCGGGACCCACACCAAGAGACTGCACCTGTTCCTGCGGCCACAGACACCATGCCCCCGCTGACGGACACCACAGCCTTCCCTCCACTCACTGGTAGCTGCCCTCCAGCAGGTGGGTGTCCAACAGGGAGCCGTCCGCCGGCGCCGACCCGCTCTTCATCCCAGCGCAAGCGGCTCGTGAGGGACGTGGTGCGCTGGCACTCCTCCCGTTCTCCCCGCCTGGCGAGGCATCACACCCGGAGTCCTGGTGTGGGTGGCGGGGTGGCTGAGCTGGCTTGCTCCCCCGAAGACCGAGCGGACGCTCCCACAACCCTGGTTATCGGGGACTCCATCGTGAGGCACGTCCGCATGAGGGAGGCGTTAACCCTGTCGTTCCCCGGAGCCACCGTTAGCGATATAACCGGGAAAATACCGGACATCCTGAGCTCCCATCCGCAGGCGAAAAGGATTATTATCCACGCAGGTACAAACGACATCGCCAGGCAACAGTCCGAACTTTTAAAGCAGGATTTTAGAGACCTTTTTAACTCCATCTCACAGTCCCAGGTGACTGTTTTTATCTCCGGCCCCACCCCCACCTGCGGCAGAGGGATTGGCACCTTCAGCCGTAGTTTGAGCCTCAATACATGGCTTTCCTCTTCCTGCAGCTCCCACCACGTCGGCTTCATCAACAACTTTGATGTTTTCTGGGGGAGACGACACCTCTTTGGGCCAGACGGGCTCCATCTCAACAGGGCAGGTGCCCGCATGCTCTCAGCTAACCTGGCATACGGTGCTCAGCACGCAACTTTCCCCAAATCCGCACCAGCTGCTCTGTCCCACACAAATTGATGTCCCCCAGGTCCATGCTCCTATCCACTCAGTTCCACCTCTGACCACCATACACACAGTACCGGACTTGGACCTCATATTCACATCAACACCTCATCCATTCCGGTAATCATTACACAACATCAACACATCAGACACCACCATACTCACTCTGTGAACCTCCATAACCTTCGACCTTTCACAAAACACCCACAACCCACCTCCGTGATCAACAAGCCACCTGTCACCATCAATGTGGCACTTTTTAATGTTCACTCTCTTTTAAATAGAACTTTTTTAATGAATGACGTGATTTTAGATAATAAGTTAGACTGTCTTCTTTTAACTGAGACATGGCTTGGCACTGACGCACCTGTTGTACTCACCGAGGCCTGCCCACCAAATTTTAATTTTTTGTTTTCTACTAGAGAGGGTAGAAGAGGAGGCGGGACGGCATCGATTACAAGTGACACACTGACCTCAAATGGAGTGTCTTTTAACAGTTACAATTCATTTGAGCACCATGCCTTTACTTTTAGCAGCCCTCCGATTCTTTGCATCACTGTTTACAGACCACCCCATCACTCTAGTTCTTTTATCAGCGAATTCTCTGAACTTTTATCAATCATTCACACTCTTATAGCAGGGTTTTAATAACTGGTGATTTTAATCTACACGTTGATGATACCTCGGATCCAATATCCAGAGAGTTTTTAAACCTTTTAAATTGTCTTGATTTTAAGCAGCACGTCACACAGCCAACTCACAACAGAGGACACACCCTGGACCTGGTCATAACCCATGGCCTGTCCATCGGTGTGTCCTCTGTTGTCGACCTGGCTGTGTCTGACCACTACTGTGTATTTTTTAACATCACCAGTTTTAACCAGGAGGAGGCCCCGGTGAGAACAGTGAGGAGGCGCTATCTTACTTCTGAAGTGGCTGCAAATTTTATTGAGATTTTACAGAGCACTCCTGCAGAAATTTTACCTGCACCTTGTGATTTTATCGTTGATAATTTTAACAGTAAACTGAAGTCAGCTCTCGACTCAGTAGCTCCACTTGTAACGAAAACAATAAAAAGAAAACCTACACCCCCGTGGAGAAAAAACAATGAAATCAATAAACTGAAAAGACAATGCAGGAGTGCTGAGAGAAGATGGAGAAAGAGTAAACTGACCGTTCATTATGAGATTTTACGTCAACAACTCAAAACCTACAATAACGCAGTCAAAAAGGCCCGAATTTCCCATTTCTCACAACTCATCACCAACCATAAAAACAACCCCCGGTTCCTCTTCTCCACTTTTAATATTTTAACAGGCACTGATTTTAATAAAGTTCTTAAGATACCAACAGATGATCTTTGTGAAGACTTTGCAGACCACTTCAGAACTAAAATCAGGGACATCAGATCCAGTCTGTTATCCAAGAAAGTTCCGTCTGTTTACAAACCTGGACTGTTGTCCTTGCCTGAGGAAACACTGGAGAGTTTTGCCCTGGTTGATGCAAGGACACTTGGTCGAGTTTTCTCCCAAGTAAACCCAACAACCTGCCTTTTAGATCCAATTCCCACATCACTTTTAAAGACGTTTTATGGTTTCTTTGAGGAGCAGTTTTTAAACATCATGAATTGCTCTCTTCAGACGGGTGTCTTCCCCACCGCCTTTAAAACAGCGGTGGTGAAGCCCCTTCTGAAGAAGAGCAACTTAGACCCCAACATTCTTAATAATTACCGGCCTGTATCCAACTTACCGTTTTTAAGTAAAATTTTAGAAAAACTGGTTTTTAACCAAGTTAATGACTTTTTAAACAGAAATACCATTTTAGAGAGGCATCAGTCTGGTTTTAGGAAGAACCACAGTACCGAGACAGCCCTTCTAAAGATTTTAAATGACATCAGGTGGAATTTAGATAACAAAAAGCTCACAGTGTTGGTTCTACTGGATCTAAGCGCCGCTTTTGATACTGTAGACCATCACATTTTATTAAAAAGACTCAGACACCTGGTTGGCCTCTCTGGTACTGTCCTTAACTGGTTTTGTTCTTATCTCACAGACCGATGCTTTTATGTAAGTATGGATACATGTTCCTCCAGAACTCATGAAATTGGATGTGGGGTTCCCCAAGGCTCAATTTTAGGTCCACTTCTCTTTAATCTTTACATGCTTCCCCGTGGGGATGTCATCAGGAGACACGGCATCAGCTTCCATAGTTATGCCGATGATACACAGCTATACATCGCCGTGTCTCCTGATGACACAGGGCCAATTGATGCCCTTTTTAACTGCATTGTAGACATCAAGTCATGGATGGCAGAGAATTTCCTACAGCTCAACCAGGACAAAACTGAGGTTTTAGTTATAGGTCCTGAAGGCCAGAGAGAGAAACTTTTACCAAAACTACAGGATCTTAAACCAACCCAATCAGTAAAAAATTTGGGCGTGACTTTTGACTCTGAGCTGAATTTTATCCCACATATCAAAAATATAACGAAAATAGGTTTTTATCACCTTAAGAACATAGCCAGAGTCCGCCCGTTTCTCTCTCAGGCCAGTACGGAGGTGCTAATGCATGCTTTTATCTCCTGTCGCTTAGATGACTGTAATGCCCTGCTCTCTGGTCTTCCCAAAAAGAGTATTTTAAATCTCCAATTATTACAAAACTCAGCCGCACGCGTGCTGACGAGGACCAGAGGGCGGGAGCACATTACACCGGTTTTAGAGTCGCTGCATTGGCTCCCTGTCCGCTTCAGGATCGATTTTAAGATTCTCTTACTGGTTTTTAAATGTCTTAACGGCCTTGCGCCCTCTTATTTATCTGATCTGCTTTTACCATATCAACCCTCGCGGACCCTGAGGTCCTCCGGCACTGGCCTTTTAACCATACCAAAACCCAGAACAAAAACACATGGTGAGGCAGCATTTAGCCACTATGGCCCCCACCTGTGGAACAGCCTGCCGGAGAGCCTCAGGACTGCAGAGACTGTTGATATTTTTAAAAGAAGTTTAAAGACACACCTTTTTAATCAGGCTTTTAACTAAAATTTTAAACTCTTCCTATGTTCTTATCTGGTTCTGTATTTTATTTCGCTGCTTTTATCTTGCTTTTTAAGACGATATTAATCTTAATAATTTTCTGTTTTTATTTATCACTGGTACTTTATTTATTCTATTTTATTTATAATTTTACGTATTTTATTTTTGGTACTGTATTTATTTTATTCTGTTTATTCTTTTAGTCCTATTTTATGCTTTTAGTCTTTAGCTTTTAACTCCAGTGTTTCCTCAGGGGGGTCCTCCACACTGGGAGCTGTGTCGGGTCTGCTAGTGGGGGTGCTGTCCTTGGGTCCCTTCGGCCCGGCCGGCTGGTGGTTCCTCCCTTCGATGTGGGGGTCCACCTGTCTGTCGGAGTCGGGGGGCCTGGGTGCTGGTCTCCCCGATGGCACGGCCTGCTGCTCCTCCCAGTGTGGACGACCCCAAAGGTGGCGTTTCCTTGATCCTCAGTGCCATGCCATGTCTCCCTATTGTATGTGAGATTGTGTGTGTGTGTGTGTGTGTCTAGTATGGAGGGTGGGAGGGAGGGGCTTTCTTTGTAACTGTTTTTCTTTCTTGTTGCAAAGCACTTTGTGTTGCATGTCCATGCAGGAAAAGCGCTCTACAAATAAAGTTGATTGATTGATTGATTGTCACCTCTAGTCTTCAGCCTAGTCCTAGGAGCAGCCAGTAATAGCTGACTGGTTGATCTCACGGCTCTGGAGGGAGCATGAAAGTGCAGGAGTTCCCTAAGATAAGGGGGTGCCAGCCCATTTAGGGCTTTAAAAACAATCAATGAAATCTTAAAATCAATTCTAAAACTCACTGGAAGCCAGTGGAGCGAGGCCAAGATTGGTGTGATGTGTTCGCATTTACGCTTTCTAGTGAGGAGGTGGGCTGCTGCGTTCTGGACAAGCTGTAGACAGTGTAGCAGTGACTGGTCAATACCGACATAAAGTGAGTTACAGTAGTCCAGACGTAAGGTTATAAAAGCATGGATTACCCTCTCTAGATTTTGGGGGGAGAGATAGCCCTTTACTTTAGCTAAAAGCCTGAGTTGATAAAAACTGGTTTGTATTACTGATCTAACCTGTTTATCGAATTTAAAAGCACTGTCAAAGGTCATACTGAGATTTTTAGCAGAGGAACAGATGTTAGGAGTGAAGGGGCCCAGAAAATCAGCGGGGTAATCGGAGGGGTCACATTAAAACATAATGATCTCTGTTTTATCCTTATTGAGATTTAAAAAGGATTTGACATCTTTTAAACATTCTCGCAGTGGCTGTACAGAACCCTTGCTAATGGATTTAAGGGGCAGATAGATCTGTACATCATCTGCAAAACAGTGAAAAGGTATGTTGTGTTTCTTAAAAATCAACCTTAATGGCAGCGTGTAGAGCAGGAAGTGGATGAGGCCCAAAATGGAGCCTTGGGGGACACCGGAGGTGAGAGTAGCCTTAGCTGAGTTGAATTCCCCTAAGTTAACTGAGAAGCGCCGATCAGTCACGTAGGACTGAAACCATAGAAGGGCAGTACCTGTGATGCCTACCCACTGTTCCAGGCGAGACAGGAAGATTCTATGATCCACGGTATCAAAGGATGCTGACAGGTCAAGCAGCATCAGAACAGCAAAGTTACATGAATCAACAGTTGATAAAAGATCATTAAAAACCCTCAAAAGTGCTGTTTCAGTGCTGTGGTGTGGTTTAAAGCCAGACTGGAACTTTTCATACATATCATGGGCCACTAGGAATGATTGCAACTGAGTGAAGACCACTTTCTCCAAAACCTTGGACAAAAAATGGTATTTTGGAGATTGGTCTGTAGTTTGACAGGACAGAAGGGTCCAGGTTTTTTTTTTGTAAGAGAGCAGCTGGAACACACCCTGAGCTAAGGCAGGTATTTATGAGAGCAAGAACAGTGGACCCCACAGTACCAAAAACATCTTTGAAAAGGCGAGAGGGAATGCTGTCAGGGGGACAGTTAGTCGGCCACAGATGCTTAACTACATCTGATAGTGAGGAGAGAGATACTGGCTCAAACTGGTCAAAGGCAGTGGGGTCAGGACCAGGGGCAGTGAGAGTGGAAGCAGCTGGCCTAAGGGCAGAAATTTTTTGAACAAAAAATTTAAGAAAGCTCTCACAGAGAGTGGGCGATGGCACAACTGGAGAGTTATCACATGGGTTTACAAGGGAGTTAAAAATGTTGAACAGAACCTGGGGCTCATGACTGTTACTGGAGACAATATTTGATATACACTCCATCTTTTTTCAGCACACTGACATGAGCGTCTGAGAGAATGTGTGGAGTCATTTAACCATGGCTCTGAAAATGCTTTAGTGCGTTTAAATCTGAAAGGGGCAACACAGTCCAGGGTATCAGTGCATGTAAAATTAAAAACACTTAAAAGCTCCTCAGCATTAAGACTATGATTGACATCCAGAGTGCTAAACATGTTTACGTTAGCATAAATGGCAGATAATTGTGATGAAGTTTCAGGATTCAGCATGCGCAGGCGGCGTGAGGGAGCACAGGTTACAGTCCACGAACAGGGGATTGAAATGGTAAATAAAACAGGCAGGTGGTCAGAAATATATGCTGTTTCACATATTTCATTTACTCTCACAGATAACCCATGTGATAGCACAAGATCTAAGGTGTGACCCTTCTCATGGGTCGGGCTGGTCACAGACTGAATGAGATTAAAAGAAGCAATGAGGTTTAAAAAAATCATTGACCACAGGTCTGGATTCACAACACATTACAATTGCCTAACCCTAACCCTAACCCAGAAATTAAAAAGTGGTTATATTTAGAAAATCGGCAAAGTTATTAATAAGGTCCTTATTAAATTTAGGAGGACGATATACCACTGCAAACATGACATGAGGGGACAGGTTTAGCTCAAACAGTTGCAGCTAAAAACTGGAATAACTGTCAAATAGAATTTGATGACACTTAAAGCTGGATTTGAACAGAGAGGTAGACCTCCACCTCTGCCGGTGGTCCGAGGGGAACTGAGGAATAAACAGGCAGGAGGAAGGAGTTTAGAGAACGGTGTACACTCACCAGCCTGAAGCCAAGTCTCCGTCAGGTGCAGAAAATCCAGATCACAAGAGGTGAAAAAGCCTTTTAACAAGAAATTCTTGTTTGCTAGCAATCTAGCATTTATCAGGGCAATACAGAGAGTGAGCTCCTCAGTTGAGACATGAGCCAGCGGGTGAAGGAGCCCATGGTCCACACCACCTCTGCGAGCTCGCAACCAGCAGGGCAGAGCAATGGTCTCTATAGGGAAAATGTCCGGTGGAAGTGGCAGTGATAGCTGGGGCCTGTGGGGGTGGTGGCAGGTGAAATAGTGCTGTGAGCAGTTGGTGTTGGGGCCGTAGAGGAAGTAGACTCCGGTGAGGGGGTGTGGCAGGTAAACAGACAGAACACAGACTTTCCGGTGTCATTTAAAAATCTAAAAAGGGCATTAAAATCCTTTTTAGTCAGCTCAGACTGCTGTGGAGAAGCGTCATTGCATCCCACCTGGATTAATACCCGGTTTATGGAGGATGGGAGCGAGCGCAGCAGTCCAGGGAGTTTTTCCAGGATGACCGGCAGATAGGTGGCTCCAGCAAAGCAGTGTGTGGCTGCATTAAAAAATCATTTATTCCTCATTATTGAATCTCTGACTATTAAAGTGGCTGGGGAGAAGAGGGGATAAGGGGACAAGCGCCTTTCGAGTCCCTCTTCCGACCGCCAATCACCACTTCTGTCCAGGGTGACTCATGGTTAGGTGTGGAACAAGAGGAGGGCTGTGGACAGATGGAGGGGTCCCACGCAACGGTGTCCTGGAGGGCTATGCTGAGCGAGGCCAACTTTATGGATTGGCTAGCCGCCACGTCCATGTAGCTGGACAGCAGTGAGTCCTTCTTCCTCAGCTTGTGAGAAAGTCGTCGGATATCATCCTCAAGATCAGCAATCTTTTTATTGGCTTTTTTTTTAGCAGAATCTTTTCCTCACCGACCACAGCAGGCATTGTTGTTTTGGTTAGCTTAGCTTAGCTTAGCTTTGGTTGGCTTAGCTACCAGGCCACCTATCTGACAAGTATTGAACAAATTAAACTTGACTCACTTTCAGTACTTACACTTGTTTGTTATCTGGAGTCTGAAATCTAGAAATGCGGTCCTTGGAAGTCCAAACTAGGGTCATAGAACTGCAGCCTCTTGTATGGCAAGAGAACCATACAAGATGCAGTTTTAATCTTTCCTCCCCTCCATCTTCTAGACGTATCCAAGTCCAGGGTGCCAGTGCAGTCAAAGCTAGAGAGTTTCCCTAAGACCCTCCAGGGAGGAGCCAGGAGAAGCCTCTGCAGCGACTGGTACAAATCTCTTCCCTGGTTAGAATACTCGCAAACATCAATTATCTGTGAGCCTTTTTGTGTAATTTGTTGATACAGCAGCTCAGATTTACACGCATAAAATATCCCTTTCATGGTACCTTAACTGCTGTGAATGCTGTATATACTGTACTGTATTTCTCATCACTTCATAGAGCTTCATGGATAAGTTTTTCTTTGGATAGTTTCTTCTTGTACAAATGCTGCCTGCAACACTGCCACTCTGACACAGTCAAAAACTGTTTGCTTCCCCTATCACACATCTGCCACTTATCACCTGTGTCTTACCTTTATGTCTTTCCTGTGATAATGCCCCACCGACAGCAGTGTTATAATACTTATGTCTCCTATTAAGTGAGATCACATTGTATGGTCACATGAAACCTCAAATGCCAGACATTGATTGCATGAAATTAAGTTTGTCTGTATGAGTAAATGGCAACCCGTGCCCTTATGTAGTGTGTACTCTTTCTCATCAAACTGTGATAACTGTGATTAAATTCAGTATATTATCACGTCTGCCATATGTTGCCACCCCTAAAAATTCCTGCCCCCCTCTCGCCACCCATAAATATTTTCCTAGATCCGACCCTGAAACCACATAAATGATTTTGTCTCTTAATTAATGTTAAAGCTATAGTGCGTAACTTCTGTCGCCTCCCAGCGGACAATGCGTTATTACAACTAATTAGCCGATGGCACTTCCATGTACACAGAGTAACACTCGCCACACACCATGCACACAGAGTAACACTTTAAGAGTAATAGGCTTTTTCTTTGTGGTAGGATCCACTTCTGAACCGTGTCTCGGCCGCTTCTCCGCCATGTTGCTTTCTCTTCCTACCTGCGCTCTACCTCTTGCTATGACACTCTCTGCTCTTCCTCCCCTCCCTTCTTGTTGTGAGGAAGCATTTCCTGTGCGCCAGCGCGGGAATGTCGCCGGTCGACACGCAAACTAAAAATGATATATATTGAAAAATACTGTGAGATGTTAGAGGAGCCGATCGACTTAATCAGCATTGTGTCATCTCTTCTAGTAGTAGCTTGGGTGAAACGGGCATTTACGGACCTGTAGAAGTTACGCACTATAGCTTTAATGTAATTTTAAAATTTAAGTCTTAATGAGCAACTTTTTTGAAATGATTTAAGTAATTATTTTCAGGCATTAAGTTATTTTCAGAGCGTTTCTCATTATTCTGAGAGACTGACTTTTCAGACAGGGGAGACCTGGGCCAATTGAAACAAAATTTTAGGTTTTCCTTAATAACTAATGTGTTTATAACACTGATGCTGCAGCAGATAAAGGTGCTCATTTTAATAACTTAAATACTGCTGGGTGGCTTATTGTAACCTGTAATAATATAACTTAGCAACAAATTTGTATTATTGTACAAAAGTACTGTAATTAATAGGCCAAACTAAATCTATAAAATAGAAATAGTGCAATAAAAGTGTAATATTCACATCTGAGACAGTGGAGTAGATTAGTAATGTAGCATAGAATGGAAATACTACCAGGCAAAGTACAAGCACCTCTAAATCTTTGTTAGTTTTTGTGTTTCTGTGAGGGAAGTGCCATCTCATAGTGACACCTTGTAATTGAAGAAATGGGAGTGTTACAGTGGAATCAAGGCACACCCCCAGAAAGGTGGGGGGAATGATATTTGGCTGGAAGTTGGCAGGTTTCAGGAAGGCTTTTGAGTGGCGTAAGAAATTTGAAATGGCTGCATCTGCACCTTATACTGGAGTTATGCTATGTAGCATGTGAAACAGAGTATGGTGAAATGTGTTAGGAAAGATAGTCATAGATAGTCTTAAAGTCATAGACACTACCTGGAGCTCGCATAAATGGTGCCTGGGTTTGTTGAAGGCGGCAGTGCTGTTTGGGCTGAGAAAGCCATGTGTAAGGTGAGGTAAAGGTTGTTGGGTTGGTGGTGTGGGGAGCAGTGACAGCTGGCTTTAGGGGAGTGTCTCTGGGATACCAGAGATCACTGTCTAGCCTCCTGGGGGTGTCATGGTACCAACGAAAAACTGGTGAAAGGAGGTTCCGAACTGATGACCTCAAAGATGTGTTAGTCATCACTGCTCACTGGTCTGTATAGTTAAGCCTTGCCATAATAGCTTATCATATGGCTTAGGAGGTTATTCACTGAGCGCTGATCGTTTCTCTAGAGCAAAAATTTCTTGTGTTTTATTTGAACATGAGGTGTTGGGGCACATCCAACTGTATGAGGCCCCTGGGCAGACTCAGAACATGCTGGGGGGATTATAAATCTTATCTTGCCAAGGAATACCTTGGGAACCCCCAAGAGGAGCTGGAGAGTGTTGCTGGGGAGAGGGGTGTCAAGAGTACCTTGCTCAGCCTACTGCCCTCAACCTGGCTTCTGAGTGGATGGAAATGGATGGATGGTTTGATGGATGGATGGTATCGTTCAATATAGTAATGCAGTAAAATGCAGTAAAATGTCATTACCAGGAGATGGTAATAAAGCACGCTTAATACAGTAGTTGCTTTGCTCTTCACATGTGACACTAATGGGAGAAAACTCTGCAAGCCGTTTGCATGTGGGACAGAGAAATTCTTTCACCCTAAAGGAAGTTATTATGTTTTTGTCTTTTACTGTTATTATGTTAGATATTCAGTGTGCTATCTTTGTTGAAGTATTTCAGATCTAACTAACTTTTTTTTGACAAATGCACTAACTGACCTGGTGTGTATCCTTCTGGTTCCACCTCTGAGTAAGACCTTGAAGAGGAGGTGAACAAATCACTGTTGGCATTACACCTCCTTCTGTCCCTCCTGGATGAGTGGAAAGGGCATCTGTTGAGCAGCAAAGCTTCCTCATCTGATGAAGATGCTGATGATGCTGTCGTGTGCTTGTCTGGCTCTGAACTTAAATCCAGCTCCTGTAAGACACAGATGTTGGTTTACAGTCATGTGACTTACGCAAACGCTTACATGTCTTCTACAGCTGCTAAAACACCAGCTTCATGCCTCATGCTTGATTTAGTAGACTTTAAAAAGACATGTGGACAGTCCCAATAAATGTATCATTGTGTGTGAAGCAGCATGTAAAAAATATCAAACTCATAGCAATAGGGTACAAGACACTTGAATTTTAAATAAGTAAAAAAAAACAAAAAAAGAATGTTCTAATGAAGTGGTTGGTTATGAGTTATGTAAAAAGGAGAGTGCATCAGTTAATCATCAAAGAGAACATTGTTAAAGCAGAATTATAATGTTCTAATTCATAGCCATCATATTAATCATACTTCAGCTTTCTGTTTGTTGACCTTTTAGGAGAAAGCAAGCATTTAGATTCAGTGAGGTGCAAATCTCTTGTGTCACTGTGAAAAACTTTGATTAAACCTATCGAAAGGAAAAGACATGTAGTAATGTTGACAACATCAAAATGAGGCTACTCAAAAGGTCCAGGGTTTGTTTTTGTTTTTTTAAAAATTTAATTTATATTTTTATTTTATTTTATTTTCTATTTCACAGTGTGTAAGCAAAAGGCGATTGCATTGATGGAGACATACAAGATAGGGTGGCATTTTATGTACAGCACATTAATTATACAGGAAAAAAATATCTGTGAGTTTGTACACTTAGAAAGGATCTTAAAGTGTCCCAGAGCTCACTTGTATCCTTGTGTAAGTCCCTTAGGATGGAGGTGGCTTTCTCCATACTTAATAAATAAAGAAATTCCCCCAGCCATCTATCTCTGGAGAAGCAGGAGGGTTTCCTCACCTTCCAGTTCATTAAAATCATACGTTTTGTTGATAGGCATGCAAGGGCGATTAATCTTTGATACTTATTACTTTGAATATTTTCAACAGGGGCGCCCAACAGGCATGTTGTAGGAGAAAGCTGGAAATCCATATTGAGAATCCCTGACAGCATATATGCCACCTCATTCCATAGGGACTCAATGGCTGGGCAGTGCCATAGCATATGGAAAAGCGTTCCCACTTTCCCACAACCATGCCAGCATTGATCTGAGAGGCTTTGGTCCATCTTTTTTAGTCTCACAGGAGTGAAATACACCCTGTGCATTATCTTCATCTGTATCACTCTATATCTTGCACAATTACTCATATTAATCGAATTTCTCCAGAAACTATCCCATTCCGATAATGATAAATTAATTCCAAGATCTTGCTGCCATCGCAGTTGGGTTGGGACATTGCAATTAGGGATGAAATACATAAAAGTCTATAAAGATTGGAGACTACTCCTCTCCCATGGGTAATATCCTCCAGCTTCTCGTCCATTTCCCTATGGCTACCAATGGCACTGCCCGACATGGACAGTTTTTTTAAATTGGCTTTAAGTTGTGCATATGTTAGAAATGAATTGCTGCTCAGTCCAAAATTTAGTTTTGAGTGCAGACAGTGGAAGTAATGAACCATCCTCAGCACTTGGCTGAGCCAAAGTACATTCAGGCTCTGCCATATTTTATCGGATAATGGATTCCCAGCTAGTGTTAATAGTGGATGTTCCATAAGGGACACGATGGGAGGGAGATTCCACTGGTGCCCAAGTTACTATACAGTTTTTTTTACAATGTCACATGAACACTTGATTATTGGGTTATCTAATTTGGATGGCAGTTTAGGACAGTACCATAATGAGGATAAAGAAATGGACCTGTTACATTCCCTGATTAATTCTCTCTCCAGCCAGTCCCAGGTGCCCATTGTCGTGATATTACTGTAGCCCAAAGAGAGTGGATATCTTGCATTGTATGAGAGGTAGTACAGAGATATATCTGGGACACCCAAACCACCTTGAGATCTTAGTTTGAGAGCTTTTTGCAATTTTTTTTTTCTTGTCTTTCCATAAAAAGCTGGTGAATAGAGCCTCAATCTCCTTAAACCAGCCTTGTGGAAATTGTACTGGGAGGGCAGAAATAATGTACAACAGTCTGGGTAGTATATTTGTCTTTATGACCTCTGCTCTACCACATAGTGACAGTGGGAGAGCCGTCCATCTTTTAATGTCTTCTCGAATTGTTCTTACTAGGGGAGGGCCGTTAAGCTCAAAAATTTTGGAGATGGGTGATCTAATGGTTATTCCTAAATACCTCATTCCTTCAGGTTTCCATACAAAGGGGGTATTGCTCAGGTCCACTGAAATGTTTTAGAGTTCAAAGGTATTGCTTCGCTCTTACTCCAGTTGATTTGGTATCCTAAGAACTTGCCAAAAGATTTGATTAATTGCAAAACTTTTGATTGAATGAACTGGGTTTGATAGGGTTAATAAAATGTCGTCTGCATACATGTTTAACTTAAAATCATGGCCACCTATTCTTATGCCAGTTATGTCAGTATTCTCACGGATGGCGCATGCTAGTGGCTCCAGAGCTAAACAAAAATAAGTGGGCTCAGGGGGCAGCCCTGTCTTGTGCCGCGATAGAGATGAAAAGGTGTTGATCTGACCATTAACTTTAACAGTGGCAACAGGACTATTATACAGGGCCTTTTACCACTGGGTAGCAAATGGTCCAAAACCATATTTTGACACTATCTTGAACAAAAGACCACTCTAGTCTATCGAAAGCTTTTCCGTGTCCAGTGATATTGCTACAGCTGGACACTGGAGGGAGCAAGCTTTAAACATGACTTGAGACAGTCTTCTCATATTGTTGGCTGGGAGTCTGCCTGGTATAAATCCTAACTGGTCAATGTGTACCAAGGAGGTGATAACTTTCTCTAAAAAAAAAATCCTAAAATCCCATGTGTTTAAACAAGAAATACTTTATTAAAATATTTACATATAAAATAACGTTTCTATCAACAGATTGATATTACCTATATTTTTCCTTGTTCTCTTTTCCTCTTTGCCTATTTTTTGTTGTAAAAAACAGTGATCAATCTCCACAATAAACTCAATAAACTATTTAAATATTTACTATTTAAATCACGCTGACAGCTTTTGAGCCAACCACAAATGTGTGGAATGGCTTGTTTGTCTTTACTGTTTGTCCTGTCCTGGTGCAAACAGCGTTTTCTAACATCCGTGGTCCAGTTGTAGAAAAATCAAACGTCCCAGTACAATAAATCAAATGCTCCCCAAGCGCTGTGTTTCAGAAGTAGACGGGCGCAGTCACATACTGCTGAGACTGAAATCCCTGATCGTTAGCGCACCTGCAGCTTGTTCAAGCTGTTTTCTGTGTTGTTGAAATTAAACAAAATAATATGGAATATATCTGTTTATTATGCTACTGATTTTAATTTTTTGATGAACTGAATGACATTTAATGGAGTGGGCTCATAGGAGACCACTGGACTCTCTTCCAGGGGATGGGCTAGGGGAGAGAGGGAGATGTCCGGAGTCCGTACAAAGCTCTGCACAGGCACGGATGGTTCAGATGCAATTTGGAACAAGTTAAAATAAGCGTATCATAGGGTTTAGGAGAATATTCACTGAGTGTTTATCCTTTTCTAGAGCAAACGTCTTGTGTTTATTTGAATTCAGAGCTAGCCCAGCTAGTGACTGCTGTGAACAGGGCAGCTGACAACAAGGGAAAACCATGTGACCGCTTGGAAAGACACAGCTGACAGGGAAAAGACCCCATAGGTGCTGGCATGGGTTAGCAACCCATGGTAGCAGTGGTGAGGCCTAGCAGCCCTACTACAACCAAAATTAGCTACAGCCAACATAAGGAAAATACCCCAAGAGTCAGCGAGAGCAGGGGTGGAAGATGACTCACAGGTGGATTACATGGTAACAGCCATTGGAACGGACACGACTATGACTTGGATCTGTGACTCAGTGAAGGATAGGGGCACGGACTTATCCTCCAGGGCTAGAATTAGCAGCACTCTGGGCAAAGGTGAGTGCATCTGTAGAGGATAAAAGTAGCACAGTTGACAAGATGCTTCAGGTTTGTCCTTGTGGCTGGCAGAAAGTAACATCAGTGAAAGGCCTCAGAACTCATCAGGGAAAGAAGAAGTGTGTGGCAAAGAAGGGGCAGAGTAGCCGCATTGATCAGTACTTCCTAAGAAGTCAGTCGAGTCAGTCAGATGAAGTCCAGCGGCAGGTAGAAAATCACAGTTCGCAGGATATCAGTAACGCTGTCACTGAGGAGGAGGAGGAGGAGTGGTAGTAAGAGAGGATGCAGGTGACACTGAGGCCAGTATGCCAGTCAGAAGAGAACCATGGAGCAAAAGGTTAGAGTTAGATGGCCTAGAGCAAATGACAGGAAAGAATGGGAGATAGTTAATAGAGATTTATCAGTAATCTTGAGTAGGCTTAGAGGAAAAATGCAATAGAAAGGTTAGAAAAGATGGAAGATACAATGTATTCGTATGGTGTAGAGAGGTTTGGGTGCATGAGAGAAAGAGGAGTGGGAGGGTACAGGCAGGTAAGTCTAGGCGGCAAAGAGAAATAGAGAGGTTAGTCAAGGAAAGGAGACAGTTAAGAAAGCAGTGGAAAAAGGCTACAGAAGAAGAAAGGGAGGGAATTAAGGTGTTGCAAGAGGAGCTGAGAAGCAGGCTAGCGGTTCTTAGGGCAGAGCATCATTGAAATGACAGTTCCTTTCGAAGACTCAGTGGAAGAAGCCTATGAAAAAAAAAAGCTTAGATATGCAGATTTAGGAGCAGAAGCTGAGCAGCGAGGATGGAAGACTAGGATTTGCCCAGTGGAAGTGGGGGTGTAGGGGATTTATAGCAAGATCAGCTATCTCGCTCCTGGGGGAACTCGGAGTGCGGGGACAGAGTTTGAAGAAGACAGTGAAGGAAATGTCAGATGAAGCCATGAGAACCAGCAAGTTCATTTACTACAGAAGAAATAATGTTAGTTGGGGGCCAGCAGGGGGAACTACTAAGCAGTGCACATAACTCCTTGAGATCTGGTGAAGAGATCCACTTCCTCTTAGGAGGAAATCCAGGAAGAGGTAGGCTAGGCTAAGTGTGGGAGTGGCCTATTTGAATCCTTTTGCTTGAGACCATGCTGCAAGGTGAGTGTGTTTGCTGATCCTGTGAGTTCATTTATCTCCTTTAGCTTTTAGTTTATATTGTAGTTATGTTATGTAGTGTGTGTGATTAGAGTGTGAATTAGGGCTGTGAAAGCCATGTGTAAGTAAGGAGGAAGAGGAAGGTTATTTAAGTGTGGGAGTGGCCTAGTTGAATCCATTTTGTTTGAGGCCATGCAGCAGGGTGAGTGTGTTTGCTGATCCTGTGAGTTTATTTATCTCCTTTAACTTTAGCTTATGTTATGTAGTGTGTGAATTAGAGTGTGAATTATGGCTGTGAAAGCCACGTGTTGGTAAGGAGGAAGAGGAAGGTTATTTAAGTGTGGGTGTGGCCTAGTTGAATCCATTTGGTGGCCATTTTGAGGCCATGCAGCAGGGTGAGTGTGTTTGCTGATCCTGTGAGTTCATTTATCTCCTTTAACTTTAGCTTACACTGTAGTTATGTTATGTAGTGTGTGAATTTGAGTATGGTGAATGGGCTAGGAAAGGTAGTATCAGCACAGCCTCTACCTGGAGCTTGCTTGTACGGAGCCTGGGTTTGATTAAGGTGGCAGTGCTGTTTGGGCTGAGAAAGCCATGTGTAAGTAAGGTTAAGGAGGTTGTTGTGTTGGGGTGGAGAGCAGTGAGACCTGGCATTCGGGGAGTGTCTCTGGGACGCCAGAGATCACTGTCTAGCCTCCTGGAGGTGTCGTGGGACCAACTAGACGAAACATCGGTGAAAGGAGGTTCCCACCCGATGACCCCAAAGACATGTTAGTTATCACTGCTCATTGGTCTGTATAGTTAAGCCTTGCCATAATAAGCGTATCATAGGGTTTAGGAGAGTATTCACTGAGTGTTGATCCTTTTCTAGAGCACAAACTTCTTGTGTTTATTTGAATTAATAAACAGACAAAGTGGTGTTTAAAACTGCATATATTGCTAGCAGATATATTTTCTGGCCTGAAGTGCGGCCATGACTGGTTCTGAATGTGGGCTTCCTTAACACTGGTATTGTTTTTTTCCGTTTTTTTCAATAAATGAGTATCATTGTTTTTTTTTTCAAAAGGTATCACAAGTATCGGTTCTCATGATATCACTACTTTCTTATATGTTGTACAAACTGTTTTTAAATGTTTTGTTTCTTTTTGCCTGGGGTATGTGAAATTTCATTTCGTGTTTGTGCTGCACATAAAAATGACAAAGTTCAGTTCAGTTCATAACGTTATATATGACAACACAGCATCCAGTTGCTATGACAAGATAAGATAAGATAAGATAAGATACACCTTTATTGATCCCACAGTTGAGAAATTCCAGTGTTACAGCAGTCAAGGGAAAGAGTCAGATTGAAGATATCAATATTTAAAAACTTAAAAAACTAGACATGCAGAAAAAGTACAAAAGATACAAGAAACAGCAATAAATAATAACAATAATAATAATAATGAGCAGTCGATAAAAAAGTGAGCAATGGATTAAAGTGAACATATTTACTGCAGTGAACATTGAATGTGCAAATAACAACATGGGGGACCAAGTGGTGTCCATAAGTGTCCATAGTGTCCATAAAGTGCCCATGGTGCAGTCTACTGTGAGCAGTGCTGGTTATGTAGCCTGACAGCAGCAGGCAGGAAGGACCTGTGATAGCGTTCCTTCACACACTTTGGATGAATCAGTCTATTGCTGAAGGAGTCATTAGTCCTCAGCTGTCATCCTCCTTTCTCCCACCACTTGTACAGAGTCTAGAGAGCATCCCAGGACAGAGCCGGCCTTCTTGATCAGCTTGTCCAGTCTCTTCCTAATTGCAGCCGAGACGCTGCTGCCCTAGCAGACCACTCTGTAAAAGATGGCTGATGCCACCACAGTGTCAAAGAAGGTCTTCAGGAGCACCCCCTGCACTCCTGAGCCGCCTCATCAGGAGAGTCTGCTTTGGTCTTTCCTGTACAGTGCTGTTATGTGGTTAGTCCAGTCCAGTTTATTGTTAAAGGGACAGTGTGTAACATTTTCAGTTGTTTATTGGCAAAAATTGATATCTGCATTCATAAATATGTCATCACTGGTGTACTATTACCTCCACCAATAATCTGACTTATTCTCGTAAAAGGAAAATTTAGGATTTGTTTGTACATTGTGCGGGTAAGTCGTCTGTGGGGTTCCATTACGCTTCGCCATCTTGAGAATACACCCGCCAGCAAGAGACATACAGCACCGCCTTCGGTGTTTTCGTTGAGAGCCAGGCCAGCGCTGCGTGACTGAGGAGCCGAAGGAGAGGAGCAAGAGGCGCTTCGCTACTACCCTGGCAAATTTGAAACAAAGTCCCACTGTTTGAGCATAATGCAGGATCATGCATATGCAGCATCATGGGAGACGAATCCTTGTTGCCAGGAAAGCGCAAAAGGGAATAGAAAAGGCAGCATGACCGGCGAATTAACAGAACAGAACGAAGGCCCACATCCAGGTAGCCTTTCCCAGGTAGAGAGAGCTGCTGAGCGAGGATGGTAATGCAATCACAGGCCGGCGCTGCTGTTGGCTGTTAGCCCATGTTAGCGGCCAGTCGCTAACAGCCTCATCCCTCTCCTCGCATCACTGCGCCGCCGTTAGCCGGTGTTAGCCGTTAGCCGCGATTAGCCGTTAGCCGCCGTTAGCGCTAGCCTGTGATTGTATTACCTTTCTCCTTCAGCAGCTCTCTCCACCTGGGAAAGGCTACCTGGATGGGCCTTCGTTCTGTTCTGTTAATTCGCCGGTCACGCTGCCTTTTCCACTGCATGAAAACCAGATTATCGATCCTGTAAACTCCTGCAAAGTTCCATGATTCCAGCAATTCACACCAGTTTACAGAGAAGTTTACCTGTGCCTTAAACTGCCGGAAAGGAACACCGGGGGTGGGGGGAATGATAAGGATGTGGGGGTCACACCTTCATGAATGGCTGTAATTAGCATTTGAATGTTACTGCTGTCTGGCCTGGCTGGCCTTACACAGACACCCATTGGATGACACCACAGACATTTGAAAAGAAAGATCACTTGTGATTGGACAGTAAATCTGTTCCTACTGGTCATATGTGGCTCATTATAATACCTGTGTTGTATGCCCCTCCCATTTAATAATACTACCATAATAATAATAGTTATATTAATTATAATACTAATATATATATATATATATATATATATATGTTGCTGAAAACTACACTGCAACCAATATTAACTGAGAAAAAACACATTTGCCAGGAACATGTTGAAAAAGTAATGGTTTATTAAAAAAAAACATGACAAAAAACAGAAAACACTCAGTCTCAACACTTGGAACAACCAGTGGTTCCCTGGTCTGGGTCACACACTGGGCCCATGTTGACAACAGCAGAGGAGCGTTTGGCCCGCAGGTCGAGGGCTATGCTTCAGGCCTCATCAAATGTCGCTTTGCTGCATCGGGGTCATATTGGGTCGGTGCCAGTCTATCTGAAGGTGACCCAATATGAAGTCTTTTGTGGTGTGTCGCCACATATTTGGGGTTCATCTCCAGTCTCTCCTGAAGTCTTCCACATAGGTCGGAGAGCTTGTGGCTCCTGAAGGATGGAGGCTTGACAATCCATCCAACTTCCCGTCAACAGAGTGATGCTCTTCATCAGACATCATGTCTATGGTGATGCCCCTCCAGAAGTCCACTTCCTCTGTGGTGGCCAAGACACTCCTTCTCGCTTCAAGCAGCTGTAAACACAAGTAGTGCTATTAGTACTGCTCTGTAGACACAATAACAATAGACATTTCTGCTGATATGGGTCAATGACATGACATGCATATTTTTGTGTCTGAGTGCAATATTTCCTTTTAAAACAATTAAATCAATTCATGGCATATATGACTATATATGCCATATACTATAAAACCTGTTCAGTTTGAATATATTTTCAGTTGCATTACAGTGAACTCTATCAGTCTATTGCATTGCAGCCTATTCCAGTTGCTTCTATCCAGTTTTTGATTAATGCATTTCTTACATATTTGTATGATTATTTTTCTGTATTGAAATGTTTATGTGTTAATGTTTATGTGCAAAATAATTTTATATAAAATGCATTTCATCAATTTTGTGTATGTGTCACACACATACACACACAAGTCCTCTGTGCGATGACAATATAGTAAAATTCTTATAAATCTTACCCTCTTCCTTCTCTGTCTGCTGCGGGCTGAATTCTTAATGGCTGCTGTCCACAAGGTCTGGTTGACTGTACCTGAAGTTCCTCCGGACAGTCTCATAGTATGTCTTACAGGCCGCTGGGAGAAAAAAATATATGTTAGAAAGAATAAAAACTAGCCACAGGCAATTAAATGAAAACAACAAACAAAACACATAAAACCTACATGTTACTTACATAAAAGGACTCCCCTGTCCACGCCGTCCATGTCTGGACTTGCAGTCAGGGCTGCCACCAAATGTGAGGTCACTGCCTCATTGTGGGGAGAGCTCAGTCTGTGAAAACAAAATTAACAGGTAAGAGAAGGTATACATTTACTGACATTCAACAGAATACATCCAGCTTTTTTCTTTAAATCTTACTCTTGCTCCGGTTCACAACGCCTGTTATTTCCTTCACTGTTGTGAAGGCGCCGGACCGTTTCCTATAAAATACAAAATAAGTATTGTATAAATAAATAAGACAAAATAAAAGTCCCTTTGGTGAACAAATATATCCAGGCTTAAATATTTTTCCACAATCAATTTTAATTTACTTAAGAGTTGTGCAAAGAGGAAATTCTCTTAAAAATAGCAGACAATTTAATATCTACTTACCGCAATTTTTGGATTGTGCACTCATCTTTTTTTCCTGGTGGGCTCTTCTCCTGAAGAACAGTTTCGGCTGTGCTCCTCCAGGGAAATCAGTCTGGCATTGATGTCAGCCATTTGCTGCCGCACCTCAACTGCAAACTGCGTGAACTGTGTCATGTGTTGATTTAACTGGCGAGACAGCCCACTGATGACACCCAGCAGTTTCTTCTCAAGGTCTGTGGTGGGACTTGGTGGAGGCTGTCTTTCTGTAGCCACTCCCATCATTGACCCTCTATCTGAACCAAGACCAGCCATTATTAAGCAGTTCTTGGTTGTTAATGTCATGTCAAAAGGTACTGCATTCAAAGATGTCGTTGCAAAGTGTCTTGGCTTCATCCCCATCCGGACAGACATTTTTATGGAAAGCCAGTAGAAGTTTGGAGTTTGCAGGGAACAGACACCTCTCACCTAGCATCATTTCCCCCTGTTGAACGCATTGCTGGAAGATGTGTGGTAAACACATCCACTGTACAGTTAAGCCACACTAGAGAAAGGGTAACTGTAGTCATGCCACTCTGCACGCTGGCTGAAATTTAGGACATTCAGTTCTAGGCCTTGTGTCCCAGTCCTATATTTGTTTGTGCAGAGTTGATCCTACCCCGAAATCAAAAAGTAAAAGAAATGCGTTGCCATAAGCACTAAGCTTTCTTAAATGTAAATATGTAAATATTTTTTGATGTAAACATTCTTCAAAGATAATCTGAACCCTTTGTTCATTTAACATTTTTTGTTGTTTGATACAGATACTACTGTACTTTCTGTTCTACGTAAACTGTTTTAAACTTATTAAAGGTTAAAAAAGAGAAGTTATTTTCTTGTGTTCCCTTATCTACCATAGTGGAATTTAGCAAGCGTTAATCATACAACCAATGTTATCATGAACAGTTGGTAAAAATGAACAAAATGTTGATACATGTCATTGCTGTGAGTATAAATAGATTCATTACTTTTCACAATTAAATTTATCTGAACAATTTAAGTGTTAAGATTAAGGCTTTTGAGAGTCTGAACATTTTGGTGTATGTGCTCATAAAATAACTTAAATTTACTTTTAAATTACCATGATTAGAATAAATTTCTAAGTTTTGTGTACCTGTAACCACAGGACAGATCCCCCCCCCCGCCCAACACACACACAGACACTCGATCCTGATTTGCATTTGTATAGCTCACAGCATTTTCATTTACATGTGAAAATCCACATCAATTCCAGGCAGTTTTCGGCAGTTTTCTGTGCTAACTGTAAATTCCTGCGAACAGTCGTTAACTTGAACTTCCAAAGCAATTTACAGTGCCAAGGATTGCCGAAAATCCCACTTTTCATGCAGTGTTCTATTCCCTTTTGCGCTTTCTTGGCGACAAGGATTCCGTCTCCCGTGATGCTGCATAATAAATGATCCTGCATTATGCTCACAGAGTGGGACTTTGTTATGCGGCAGTAGTGCTGCTGGCCACTATCAGCTGTTTAAATTTATACCCACCCCAACAGTCCTACGTTGTAAACACAGCCAGCATGGTGAGGAGGGGGTTTGTCAACTCGCATCGCGTGTGTCTGTGTAGGAGCCTGAATTCATACTCCATGTAGTATCGGATGACATGGTTTCATCAGCGTCATCATAGCTTTTTGGTACACAGCGGCTACAGTTGCAATACGTGTTTGAAACAGTGAGGCACTAGAGTGCGCCATCTGTTTGAATGCAATATGTGATTTCAAAGTTAGATGGGAAAATTCCTACACACTGTGGCTTTAAGATAAACACCCAGGTACTTATAAGATGTCACCATCTCAATGTCCTTTCCCTGGATGTTCACCGGTGTTGGGGGGAGGAGTCTGTGCCTGCGGAAATCCACCACCAGCTCTTTGGTTTTCCCCGCGTTGATCTGGAGGTGGTTCCTCAGGCACCAGTCCACAAAGTCCTGGTTCAGTTCTATGCACTCCCTGTCGTCCCCATCTGTGATGAGGCCGACGATGGCAGAGTCATCAGGGAACTTCTGCAGATGACAGGTGGGAGTGTCGTGTGAAATGTCTGCAGTGTAGTGGGTGAAGAGGAACGGTGCCAGCACTGTCCCCTGCGGGGCCCCCGTACTGCAGACAACCAAGTCCAATACACAATCCTGGGTCCTGACATGCTGTGGCCGGTCTGTGAGGTAGTCCAGGATCCAGGATGTGAGGTAATTAGCCACCCCTATGTGCTCCAGTTTGTCCCTCAGAAGTGCAGGCTGTATGGTGTTGAAAGCGCTGGAGAAATCAAAGAACATGATTCTCACAGAGCTTCTGGGCTTCTCCAGGTGGGAAAGAGCTCTATGCAGGAGGAAGATGACGGCGTCATCCACCCCAATGCCAGGCTGGTAGGCAAACTGCAGTGCGTCCATTGAAGGGCCTACTGCTGGGCGGGGACGAGACAGGACCAGGTGCTCCAGAGTCTTCATGAGGTGTCATGTTAATGCCACCGGTCTGAGGCTGCTGAAGTCCTTGGGGTGCGGAGTCTTGGGCACTGGTACCACGCAGATTGTCTTCCACAGCTGTGGTATGCCTCCTTGGTGTTGGCATAAAATAAATCCAGTGTTTTATTGTATCTGGTGTGGCAGGAAACATACTGGGTGAAGGTGGGCAGGGTGGTGGATTGACAGGCTTGGTTGAAGTCCCCAGAGAAGAAGGAGGGCCTGAGAGTGTTGTGTTTGCAGCCTGCTTGTAACAGAGTGGAGAATGTCACAAGCAGACTCAGCCTTTGCAGATGGGGGGACATACACTTCTACCATAATGACATGAGAAAACTCCCTGGGTAGATAATATAGTCTCATGCCAACAGCCAGCAGCTCAGTCTCCCTGCAGCAATGCTGTTCCTTGATAATGATGTGCCCAGAGTTATACCATCTATCATTCACAAACACAGCCAGCCCCCCTCCGTTCCTCTTACCGCTGTCCTGTCGTATCTGATGAGCTGGAATCTGTCCAGTGCAGTGATCGTGTCCAGTACATCTGCATTCAGCCATGTCTCGGTAAACACCAGCACTCTGCTCTGCCGGTACTCCCTCTGATGGCGAGTCAGCGCCGACAGCTCGTCCATCTTGTTGGGGAGTGATCTTATGTTCCCCATGACGGCGGACGGGAGGATGGATTTGTATCGTCACCTCCGGTGTCTGCGCTGCACTCTGGCGCACTCCGACTCCATAACAAAGCAGAACATGAGTGCTAGCTAGCCAAACTTAAAACAAAACTCAAAGTGAGAAAGTTAAAAAGAAAAGTTAGAGAAAAGCTCGGCGGTGAGCAGGAGCTGCTGTAACAGGCATCCGCGCTAGAGGCACCATCTTGCTAATGGCTAACGTTAGCCTACTGTAGCGAAGCCTCTGAAACATTATCTTCCTTGTGTATTTCCACTTACTAGTAACGTTATCTCCCTTGAGCAAAGTAATCTTATTCTAAAACTCATCAGTCATCACTGACTCCGGTTGAGTTTTAAAACCGGTTGCGTTTGACTGAATCCTCTCGCTCTCTAAAACAAATGCATGCGGTAATTGCCAGTTGCAGTTGAGATTTTACGACACCAGGCTGTGGGTGTCATACCACTTCGACCAAAGGAGCGCTATGATCAACGAAATCAAAAAGTTCTGCACAGCTGCTTTAAATTAATGACAACAACCAAAATTAACCGTAATACCTGAAGGATTTCGGAGTTCTTGACGCAGCAGAGGTTGACTATTCAATCACTCTTGTGCAACATTAAACAGACAGCAGGTATGATTCCAAAGAATTATATTTATTCACAAACTAGCAAAGCAAACCAAAACACACCAAAGCTTGGTATGTATATGTGTGTGTGTGTGTGTGTGTGTGTGTGTGTGTGTGAGTGTGAGAGAGAGAGAGAGAGAGAGAGAGAGAGAAGAGAAAGACAAAGGTGAGTCTGGTGATCAAAGACCAGTTTGTCTGACTGTGTGGTCAGGACAAAGACAAAGGAAAAGATGTGGGAACTTTGAGATGCCTGTTTGGGTGTAGCTCTGTTGAAAGCCTATTTGTTAATGAGTCTATGTCAATGTGATATGTGTTGCAAACGGTCTGGATTAGAGCAGAGATTGTTTAATTGTGTGCAAGAATCTGTTTCTGAACAGTATTACCGAACTAAACACTTAGCTTTGGTGAAGCCAACTAATCAATGACCTAACTGCAAACTATCACAACAATAACTCAGTTAACAGCATCAAATCACATACAACAAGTTAAACAGTCTTGCTTAGCCTGTAAAGCTGTGATAAGGTATGCCCAGTTGTTACGTTACCGATCCTTGAATGGATGGGAGAAAGAGTCACTTGGTGGTGTACTGCTTTGTTATCTGT
The DNA here is from genome assembly GCA_026686955.1 of Epinephelus cyanopodus. NCBI lineage: Eukaryota > Metazoa > Chordata > Actinopteri > Perciformes > Serranidae > Epinephelus > Epinephelus cyanopodus. The sequence goes on along the minus strand of CM048917.1, from coordinate 44,137,165 downwards.
CAGAATAAGGCTGGGAAGATGGTTTCAGCTGCAGTCTTTGTTGTGTCCTTTCTTCCAAAGGTGAAAATCCGAGGAAGCTGGTCACTCAGGGTTTAGCAGAGTTAGATGCTGGGTGCTAACTCACTTAGCCCCTTGTTGCTGGAAAGCTAGTTGCAAACCTTGTGTTTGCAAAAGAGTCTGTGATTGCTCCCCCTTTAGTGGTTTGGGGCTATGGACTTGTGTCTCACTGAGGTGTGAGGTGAGACATAGCTCTCTTTGTTTGAAAGACAAAGAGCATGCAGAGCAAAAAGCCTTTAAATGTCCAGTAATGATTTTACCAAATAGATAGATAGATAGATAGATAGATACTTTATTGATCCCCGAGGGGAAATTAAAATATGACCTTATTGCTCGTACAAACAATCAAGTTAAAAACACATCACGAAAAAGTTGGGATACACAGGTTAAAAACAGTGAAGACAAATATATTAAAAAATATATTATGAAAACTAAAAAGCATGAGAAAACTTTAAAAAGGTGTCACCAGGAGATGTTCGTTTGTTATTGCACACATTCCAATAAAATAACTAACTAAATTAAATAGAGACATTGATCTAACTCATAAGGCCTAGTTTCTGTTCACTGAGTTGTAGAGCCTAATTGCAGTAGGGACAAAAGTATTTATAAACCGTTCATTCCTACATGTCCAAGAGCGGAAGAGATCCTTGCGGCTGCTTTTCTGGCCTGCCAGGGTATTGTGAAGAGGGTGGCGCACATTGTCCATTATGGCCTGCATCTTGCTATGTGTGCATCTCTCCACAACAGTCGCCAATGAGTCTGGCGTCCTGCCCAGTACTGAGCCAGCCTTCTTTACGAGCTTATTCAGCATCTTAGCATCCTTGTCCATCACGCTGCTTCCCCAGCAGACTGCTGCATAGAACAGGACACTTGCCACTACTGACTGGTAGAACATGTGCAGCATTCTGCTGCACACATCGAACGACCTGAGTCTCCTCAGGAAAAAGAGCCTGCTCTGAGTCTTTTTATAGACAGCGTCGGTGTTCAGGGCCCAGTCCAGCTTCTCGTCCAGAAGGACTCCCAGGTACTTATAGGACTGCACCTGCTCAATGGCAGTCCCCCTGATGATGACAGGCTGGAGAGGAGCCGTTTTCTTCCTCTGGAAGTTAATCACCATCTCCCTGGTCTTGGAGGGGTTTAGGAGGAGACAGTTCCTCTCACTGTAGTCCACGAAGGCCTCCGTCAGGTCTCTATATTCCCCCTCCTGCCCACCCTTGACACACGCCACGATGGCTGTATCATCAGAGTATTTCTGAATGAAACAGGACTCCGTGTTGTACTTAAAGTCTGACGTGTACAATGTGAACAGGAAGGGGGCCAGGACGGTCCCCTGTGGAGCTCCCGTGCTGCTCAACAGTGTCCCCGAGACACAGTTCCCCAGCCTGACATACTGAGGACGTCCTGTCAGGTAGCCTGTAGCCCAGCACACAAAGGTGGGGTCCACCCCCGCCCCAGTAAGCTTGTCTCGGAGTATGTGGGGCTGGATGGTGTTGAATGCACTCGAAAAGTCGAAGAACATTATCCTCACATATCCGTTCGGCCTGTCCAGGTGAGAGTGGGTTCGATGTAGCATGTAGAGGACAGCATCCTCCACACCAATGTGTTCCTGATATGCAAACTGCAAGGGGTCAAGCATGTCATTAACCTGTGGTCTCAGCTTGCGGAGAACCAGCCTCTCCAGGGTCTTCATGATGTGTGATGTGAGAGCCACCGGTCTGTAGTCTTTTGACTCACCTGGCCGCCCTACCTTGGGCACCGGGACAAGACATGACGTTTTCCACAGTACCGGGACTCTCCCCGTTTGGAGACTCAGATTATAGATCTGCTGTAAGGGCTCCGCAAGTTGGGCTGCACATACCTTGAGCAGTCTGGGGCACACACCGTCTGGGCCTGCTGCCTTCCCAGGGCGCAGCTTCCCTAGCTCCACCCGGACCTCGTCCACTGTGACAGCCAGTGATAAATCAACTGTGGTCCTGTGAATCCCAACACCGTCATGAATATTTGGTTTGCACCGTGATGAGGACTTCACTCAGTGGGTTTGGTAGCTCACTTTGGTTGGACGACTCAGCTAAGATCGCAGGAAAATGATGAGGAGGGGGAGTCTGTTTCTATATTAACCAGAGGTACTGTAACACTGCTATTGTGCGAGAGAGGATATGCTCTCCTGATACTGAGCTCCTTTCAATCTCTCTCCGTCCATGCTATCTGCCTCAAGAGTTCCAGCAGCTATTTTTTACTATTGTTTACTATTGTGGACCAACGTGTCAGCTGTTGCTCAGCTGATTGCTGACGTAACCCACAGACTGGACGCTATCTGCCCTGACACTCCAAAGTATATTCTTGGTGATTTTAACCGATGTACCTTGAGTAAAATCCTGAGGATGTATGAACAATATGTATATTGTGCCACCACACAAAAAAACTCAATGATTGAGCTGTGTGACACTGTGTCCTCCTATATCTCTTTTTGTGAGGAATTAGTTATCCCAACTAAAAAGTTTGTTACGTACCCAGGGAATCCTCATGAGCTGAAAGACATTTCCAGAGAAGTTAAGTGTGCAATAGTTAGGGGGAAAATGAACTATAGGAGAAAAATTGAAGCACAGTATAATAATGGTGACCCCAGAGCAGCCTGGCATAGAATCCAATGTATGGCCTCAATCAACCAGTCTCCACATGAGACCATGCAAACTATTGAGGTTGAGTCTATGGAGCCCAGCTTTAAAGTTGGCAGATCTTGCATCAGAGCTGGCTGCTGCTACGCTATGATTGGCCAATCTGCATTCAAGGGTGGTACTTAGGGTTACAGTAAAAATTGTGAAAATTCTAGTCACCAGTTGCCAATATAAACGTGTACCTGGAAGTCATGTGAGAGTTCAGGACAGAGGCGGCTATACTGTGGCAGCAGCTCTTTGGGTCTGTCTGGGTCAGGAGAAGACGTAGTTTGTTCAGGTCAGTCTCCAAATCATCATCCTGGACAGAGAAACACACATAAGTGTCAAGACATAATGCCAGGGCCACACCGGACACGGAAGCGCGGCGAATAGCCTCAAAGCGAAGCCAGTTTACTTTTGGCGTCCATGTTAACCGATTGTGTCATCCACACCGCGCAGCTCCACGGCAGGGGCTGCAGCAATTGTTTCTGGTCTATTTCCTGTGTGAGCCACAAGTGAATGTGTCAAGCCGGGCAGGAATATAAGCTATATTAGTCAGTGGTATCTAAACAGAGCGCGAGAGAGTTGAACACACACACACACACACACACACACACACACACACTCACATACACTAACACACACACACACACTCACACACACAAGAAAGAGTGAGAGAGAGAGAGAAAGAGAGAGAGAGAGAGAGACAAAGGTGAGTCTGGTGATCAAAGACCAGTTTGTCTGACTGTGTGGTCAGGACAAAGACAAAGGAGTGTTGGCCGGCTATAGGGGGTGGGGGTTGGGGCACTCACACGCAAACAGACAGAGATACCCATGATGGAAAAACAGCCCCAAATGTAACGGAGACAACAGCTGAGAGCAGAAGCGCTTGTCGACCAGCGCGAGAATTTCAGTGCACTGCGCTTCGCAGCACTTGGTTGGCAGTGTGGCCCTGGTGTTAAGAGGGAAACTTAAAGAACAAGCAGTTGAAAAGGGGAGCAGACCTTTGAATTACAGAGAAAATTGTTTGGAACCAGGTAAGGTCAGAGATTATAGATTGTACCTTCACCCACAAGAAAATGGGCTCAGTTGAGGCTGACTTTATTTTTCCCCTCAACTCTCCTGTTAACTCCTCTCCTTGTACTCTGTTCACCTCCTCCTGACCACTCCATCTTGTCTCACCTCTCCCACCATCAGTCTTTTTCCTTCCTAATCGCCTTATTACTTTTACCTCTCTGCAAATAACAATAACTATCTTGTTTTCAGTCTTAATCAAGGTCATTTAAAGTTTTATTTTACTTAATCAATCTTTAATTATAGAGGTGCACTGGCACATGACTCTGCCATTGTGTTATGATAAAGAAAGAATGAGAACAGCATATTAGCAGAGCAGTAACATCTGTGTTCCAAGTGTGTCTCACAGGATGTGCTCAGGCACGGCACCAATGTTTCAAACTATATCATACATGTAACACGCTCTTACTTGTCTGAAATATACTACTCACATTTAAACTCTACTATGAAAAGAATTTGAAATGTGAAGAGGGGACCTTTAAGGATATATAAAAACAACTGCTATCACTTGCTTTGAGGCGTTATAAAATCTATTTAATCTATAAAGTCTGTCTTTGGTTCTGAAAAATGGACCACAAGACTGCTTGGTTCTGATTGGCCAATGACATCATGCATTATTTTTAGATGCATGCCTCTGAGTAAAGTGTCTTTATCAATTAACATACTTTCTAGTCTTTACAGAGAAAACCAAACTAATGACTACTAGCTGAAATCAATTAGATTGGATTAGATTGGATGCATCCATTTTCAACTGCTCATTCAGGCTGGGTCATGGGAGCAGGAGGCTACCCCAGTGTCCCAGACATCCCTCTCCCTGGCAACATTTTCTAGCTCCTCCTGGGGGGTCCAGAGGTGTTCCCAGGCCAGACAAGATATATAATCCCTCAAGCATGTTCTTGGTCTGCCTCAGAGCCACCCACCAGTTGGACGTGTCCGGAACACCTCTAACGGGAGGTACCGAGGAGGATCCTGAACAGATGGCTGGACCAACTCAACAGGCCCCTTCCATCACAGCATAAATATACATAAATATACAATCAGTGCTGGGTGTGATGCATTACAAAAGTAACACATTGCATACAGTAATGTTACGTTTTAGCAGTAACAAAGTAATATTAAGTGTTGCCAACAAGATCTGGAGTAATATTTTTACATTTACAATGTCATGTAACGTGTTACCATCCAAAATAAATAGTTTGTTTTTGCATTGTTCTACACTGATTCACACTGCTCCACTTCTAAAAGTGTACCACCAGAAAAAATATCATCAGGTTGTTGTGTCTTGTCTTGTCATTACAGACTATATTATAAAGGGGTCATGGCACCATGTCTAGATATGATGTGCAAGGTGCCTTGGGTGTGTTGGTTGCTGATGTTCTGGGATGCCATGTCAACTTCAGCCTGTTACATGCATTGTCTGTTTGATCAATCAATCAATCAATCAATCAATTTTAATTACAGTATAAAGCCCGATTTCACAAATCACAATTTGCCTCAGACAGCTTTACAGCATACGACCTCCCTCTGTCCTTTAAACCCTCACGGTGGGGGAACTGCCCATTGGTCCGACAGCCTATTGGTCCGACATTCCATTGTTCCGACCTTAAACCCATTGTTGGTTGCGAAGTCCCGTTGTTCCGAAATCATCATGATGCCCTGTGGTTAAGGTCTAGTTAGGTTTAGGCAGAAAAAAAACAGTTGGTTAGGGTTAGGAAAAGATCATGGTGTGGGTTAAAATGAAAAAGACACATTCGACACATTCGCTTGTGGCTCGCACAGAAAATAGACCAGACGCTGAAACAATCGCTGCAGCCTCGGCCGCGGGGCTGCGCGGTGTGGCTTGGTGTGGATGACACAATCGGTTAACATGGGACCAAAAGTAAACTGGCTTCGCTTCGAGGCTATTCGCCGCACTTCCGCATCCGGTGTGGCCCTGGAGTTATGTCCTGACGCTTATGTGTGTTTAAGTAATTATATTATAATAATGATAACAGTAATTGCGGTACAATATGTTTTAAGAATATATTAATATATGATAGTATGTGATTGTGACAATAGTCATATGTGTAAAATAACAGTGGAAGTTTGATAATAACAGCATCAGGCAGGACCACGGCAGCGGCACAACCACAACACACCAACCAGGCACAGATGCTACGGGTGGGGGAAAAAACCCCCAACAATTTTTATATTAATCGCAATTTTTTTCTCGGATGATTCTAAAAATCAATTCTCTCCCCACAATCGACATTTTTCTATTTATTTTAGGCCGTTTTTTCACCGATAACCGATAAAATACATTCCTTTTAAAACACGCTCCTCTTGCTCTGATACAGCCTTCTCTATGCCTCAAGTCCCCAATCTTGGCTGTGTAACAATGTCCCGCCTACAGCCTCCACTGATTGGTTAACACAGCACAACCAATCAACACTGAAGCTTCTACTTGCAGCTTTCCATTATTGACAGACTTGGAGGAGAAGTAGATTGCTCCGTGAGCCACGGCAAAAAAAAAAAAAAAAAAAAGATCTAGGCTAATTGTCCACACTTCCAGGAAAGGCAGAGCTAGACATGACCAAAGCTGTGTGTAAACTTTGTCATGGACAGTTACATCAAATCGCAGTACTTGTAAAATCGCAGTTATTCAGAATTGCAATACAAATCGAATCGGGACCCAAGAATCATGATAGAATCAAATTGAGACAAAAGCAGATCGTCCCAGCCCTAATAGGTGCAATACAAGGTAACCTGCGAGAAAGTGGAGCACAAATGCTCCGGAGAAGAAGTTGAGTGAGTGACATGCAGTAGAGCTGAGATAGTGAGATGCAGTAAAATAGGACATGAATGTTAGCAAGTGAAGAAGAACCAACCTGTCAGAGACTAAGGAGAGAGTGAAAAGGAGAAGAGGCTCGGTGTATTATAGAAGGTCCCCCAGCAGACTAGGCCTATGTCAGCCTAATTAGTGGCTGGTCCAACCCTAACTATAAGCCTTATCAAAAAGGAAAGTCTTCAGTCTAGTCTTAAATGTGGAGACAGTGTCTGCCTCCTTGACCAAAACAGGAAGATGATTCCACAGAAGAGGAGTCTGACAGCTGAAGGCTTTGGCTCCTGTTCAGAGCATGTGAGCGGAGCAGAGCTGGAGCGAGGAGCGGCTATTTTTTTAAAAATAGGTGGAGTGGAGCCTTATCTCTTGCTCCAATTTTGATCCAGTCACTCATGCCCCACCTAGAATGCATCTTTGCACCTGCGCACACCCACACTATATTCTTTCAAAACTATGGAATCTACTGTGTACTTCAGAAAAGAAACTGAGAAAAGAAGCAGCGGTACCTTGGAGAATGGTCCCTATCTGCATGGAGAGGTGAGAGGGTTTCCTCAGAGGTCGACCGCTTAACCCGGTCCGTCTCCTCCACACTTTGACATATTTCCACCCTGCCGACAGCGGTACCGTGGAGAACTGTCCCTAACTGCGGGGAGAGGGCTTCCCCGGAGAATCTACCAAGCTCATGTTTGTGAATAGAAGATTGCAGGTTAGGGTAGTACGATGCATTTGTTTTGAGCGGAGTGGTGAGTGAGTGGAACGGGCTAAAATTTATGATGGAGTGGAGTGGAGCGGAGCGAAGAATGCGCTCCGCTCTGCTCACATGCTCTGCTCCTGTTCTACTTTTGGAGACATTAGGAACCACGGGTAACTCTGCATACTCAGAGTGCAGTGTTCTGGTGGGATAATAAGGCACTATCAGCTCTCTAAGATATGACAGAGCCTGACCATTTAGAGCTTTGTAAGTTAGGAGAAGGATTTTAAATTCAACTCTGGATTGTACAGGGAGCCAGTGCAGAGAAGCTAAAACAGGGGAAATGTGATCTTGCTTTTAGTTCCTTTCATGACATGTGCCACCATGTTCTGGATCAGCTGGAGAGTTTTCGAAGATTTATTAGAGCTACCTGATAAGAGGAATTACAGTAATCCAGCCTAGAGGTAACAAAAGTGTGGACCAATTTTTCTGCATCTTTTTGGGACAGGATAGGCCTAATTTTTGCAATATTACGCAAATGAAAGAACGCAATCCATGAAGTTAGTTTTATGGAGTTAAAAGACAAATCTTGCTCAAATATTACTCTGAGGTTTCTTGAGGTAGTGCTAGATCTATGTTCTATGAACATCTAATGATGTTACCAAAGGGATTCATATATAAAGTGAATAAAACTGGTCCAAGCACAGAGCCTTGCAGAACTCCAAAACAAACTTTAGCATGTAAAGATGATTCATCCTGAGCATGAACAAATTTAAATCGATCGGATAAATAAGACTTAAAGCGGCTTAGTGCACAGCCTTTAAGGCCAATTAAATGTTCCAGCCTCTGTAGCAGAATTTGATGGTCAATTGTGTAAGTTCTGTGTGGCACTAAGATCTAATAGATCAAGTATAAAGTCCTTTGTCTGAGGCAATCAGAACATCATTTATAATTTCACTAGTGCTGTCTCAGTGCTATGATGCACTCTACATCCTGACTGAAATTCCTCAAATAAATTATTATCATGGAGAACGTCACACAGCTGGTCTGTGACTACTTTCTCAAAGATTTTTAAAAGAAAGGGAAGATTAGACATTAGTCTATAGTTGGCTAACATGTCTGGATCCAGGGTGGGCTTTTTGGAAAAGGTTTAATTACAGCTCTCTTAACGGTCCCTCTTGGACGAAAAACGTCCTTTTCAGCCATTTTTCAGTTTTTATTTTTTGATAACTTTGGCTGTGTTCATGCATACAGCATGACATTTGGTCTGAAAACTTATTTTCGGTGATATTTTGAAATTTTAAAGCCACTCCTAAATCAGGCCTAAAATACACAAATGGCAACCTTTTACGACATCTCGCCCCCTTGGCCGAAAACCGTACCCATTGAAACCCATTAAAACAAAATTTTTTGATTCCCCTTCAATTTACATAAAAAAACGTGATTTTTTTTCTATCTCTGGTAGTCAGGTTGGTTAGAGAGACCCAAGAATTGTGAAAAAAAAAAAAAAAATACCAGATGGGGCCATTTTCCATTTTGGGGCCCTGCTGTCTTTTCAATACACCTGGTTTGGCCACTTGAAGCACTATCGGCCCCGAACAGGGAGGGCAAATGCAGAGTAGATTAAAAAATGGTCTTGCTGTGCTTATAAGGATGTGACAGTGTGGTCTGTATCAAAATATTGCAATGTTAGTTTGTGTGTGTGTGTGTACATGGACTTAAAATACACAATGTCAAATCCCTATGTGAATATATAGCTAAATGTAAAACCATAAATACCATATTTCTTCATCACATCCTCATGGCAACTTAGAAACATGAAGTTGATGATATTAGTAATGCATTCCAGAGTTAGGACATCAAAATTGAAGTTTTACTAAAATCCAGCTGAATCATACATTTTCTCCTGCTTCCCCAGCAGAGCAAACACAAACTAAATTAAAGCTGCAAGCAGCGTTTGGCGGGACCTCGCCCGTTTCGGCCTCCAGCGAACGATTTACAAATATCGCACACATTGCCACAAACATCACAAAATTCTCACAGAGCTGATCGTTTTGATGTTTGAATGTTTTCTGTAGCTGTAGAAGTGACATCACAATATGCAAATTAATGAATTTTCTCCCATCAGATTCCTGTTCCTTCATTTTGAGGATGAGATGACAAAAACAACACACCTACAGGCCGCAGCGGCCATTTTATTGTACCTTGGTGGCGCTAGAGAGCCCATTTTGGCACTTTAGGGGTTAATTTCATGATTTTCTGAAATTGTTGACAGGTTCTGATATGCGTGCCAATTTTGGTGAGTTTTTGAGCATGTTTAGGGGGTCAATAGGATCCTCGCCTTCGGCGAGGACTCCTCACGGAGGAGTCCTCTGTCTCCAGGCTCGGTCCCTAATAATGAAAACTTTTCTCATTTACAGTTTGCCTTTATCTCTCACCACTTTGAAGCCACAGCCTTTTGAAATGTAGGAATGAATATTTTCCTCAAATAACTCTGGCAACTAAAGGGTTAAAATGGAGATTCTGTCGCTGTCATGTCATCAGGTCAGTTTTAGAATCACACACACGTCATGTTTCTGTGAGTTTGTGACAGTGGTTGCCATGATCACTAAGTAGGTGCAGCTAGGGTCAGAGTGAGAGAGTGGTTTGATCTGTCTACCACATGCCTACAGGCCACAGCGGCCATTTTAGTGCAGCTAGGTGGCGCTAGAGAGCCCATTTTGGCACTTTAGGGGTTAATAATGTGTGTTTGCTGTTTCAAATGAAGATTGTGCTGCTGTAATCTGTCCTGTAAAGATTGTGAGACACAGACAGAGACAGACACAGAGACAGAGACAGAGACAGACACAGAGACACAGAGACAGACAGACACAGAGACAGAGACAGAGACAGACACAGAGACACAGAGACAGACAGACACAGAGACAGACAGAGACAGAGACAGAGAGCTGCTGCTCTGTGTCTGTGTCTGTGTCTGTGTGAGCAGCCGTTGTCATGGCGATTAAGACTTGCCTGCACTTGCGCCACACAGCCAGATGATGAGAGAGAAGATCAGCTCAGGCTGTTTAACATGGGTTTTGAGTCCTCGAACAAATTGCTCTCGCGACCAAACCGTTGGTCCAAAAAGGAAATTAAAGTGATGCTGAGAACCAGCAACTTGTTGTGACGTACGTGGCATTTTTTTATATTTCTGGAGTCCAAAATGTGGTCAGGGGAGCGAGTTTAAAATGTGTTGCACCTCCGCTGTTTCCAGAAATTTCTCCTCTGAGTTTACATGGGAGTGAATGAGAAAAAAATCGGCACTCCCTTCGCTTTGGAGCCGTTCAGCAAAAATGTGTACGTGTGTCAGACTCCATGACAACATTTCTGTGACCAGGACAAATTTTCCTACGTTTTGTGATAAAAATTGTGTCTGGAAAGTGAAAATTGTGGCCATGGCAGCGAGTTAAAGACAAAAGTTTTAGACGATTTTTAGAGCTCTCTCCACTCTAGCGCAAAACATTCCGCGCAATAGACACCCATTATAAACGCACAATTTCTCCACTTTTGCTCATGGTACTCGGAGAGGCAGCGATGAAAAACGATAAAAGATTGGGAAAAGATGAAAACATGAGTGAATACACGAGACCTGTGGCAACATTTGAGAGTTTGAATGGAGTCTGTAGGTCAACGTATGGAGACACTGTAAAGGCTAGAAAAAGCCCAAAGATTGGTGTCTTTTTCCCCCCTGCTGCCATTCATTTCCTATGGGACAGCTTTCGACGGCCGTCTGGACGTTTTTCTGACATCTCACCTTCAGGAGCCCACGAAATCCAAACGAAGGGAGGAATGGAAAAGTTACGAATAACTTTTGATTAGAAGGAGTTGATCTGGCATCCCTGCAAATTTGGAGCCGGTGGGATAAACGCTGTATGAGAAGATGTTTTTTTTATGAAAGGCAGTTTTATGCAGTTTTAAGGCAAAATCTTACTTTGAAAGGGCAATTACATCACTTCCTGTTGGGTTTAGGTCAGGGGTGTCAGCGCGTGATTTTTAGGTCTTGATGAGACGAACACGACAGTTTTGGTTTGACGTTTCTACGACGTTCCTACAGGCCGTAGCGGCCATTTTGTGTGCCTAGGGGGCGCTAGAGAGCTCATTTTGGCACTTTAGGGGTTAATTTCATGATTTTATTAAATTTTTCACCGGTTCTGATGTGCGTGCCAATTTTGGTGAGTTTTTGAGCATGTTTAGGGGGTCAAATTCCAGTTCAAAGAGGCGGCGGAAGAAAGAAATAATAATAATTAAAGCTGCAAGCAGCGTTTGGCGGGACCTCGCCCGTTTCGGCCTCCAGCGAACGATTTACAAATATCGCACACATTGCCACAAACATCAGAAAATTCTCACAGAGCTGATCGTTTTGATGTTTGAATGTTTTCTGTAGCTGTAGAAGTGACATCACAATATGAAAATTAATGAATTTTCTCCCATCAGATTCCTGTTCCTTCATTTTGAGGATGAGATGACAAAAACAACACACCTACAGGCCGCAGCGGCCATTTTATTGTACCTTGGTGGCGCTAGAGAGCCCATATTGGCACTTTAGGGGTTAATTTCATGATTTTCTGAATTGTTGACCGGTTCTGATATGCGTGCCAATTTTGGTGAGTTTGTGAGCATGTTTAGGGGGTCAATAGGATCCTCGCCTTCGGCGAGGACTCCTCACGGAGGAGTCCTCTGTCTCCAGGCTTGGTCCCTGATAAATTTTGTCATTTAGAGTTTCCCTTTATCTCTCACCACTTTCAAGTCACAGCCTTTTGAAATGTTGAAATGAATATTTTCCTCAAATAACTCTGGCAACTAAAGGGTTAAAATGGAGATTCTGTCGCTGTCATGTCATCAGGTCAGTTTTAGAATCACACACACGTCATGTTTCTGTGAGTTTGTGACAGTGGTTGCCATGATCACTAAGTAGGTGCAGCTAGGGTCAGAGTGAGAGAGTGGTTTGATCTGTCTACCACATGCCTACAGGCCACAGTGGCCATTTTAGTGCAGCTAGGTGCGCTAGAGAGCCCGTTTTGGCACTTTAGGGGTTAACAATGTGTATTTGCTGTTTCAAATGAAGATTCAGCTGCTGTAATCTGTCCTGTAAAGATTGTGAGACAGAGACAGACACAGACAGAGACACAGACAGAGACAGACAGACAGACAGACAGACAGACACAGAGACAGAGACAGAGAGCTGCTGCTCTGTGTCTGTGTCTGTGTCTGTGTGAGCAGCCGTTGTCATGGCGATTAAGACTTGCCTGCACTTGCGCCACACAGCCAGATGATGAGAGAGAAGATCAGCTCAGGCTGTTTAACATGGGTTTTGACTCCTCGAACAAATTGCTCTGACGACCAAACCGTTGTTCAAATCAAAAAAATAAAGTGATAGTGAGAACCAGCAACTTGTTGTGAATGTCCGTGGCATTTTTTTATATTTCTGGAGTCCAAAATGTAGTCAGGGGAGCGAGTTTAAAATGTGTTGCACTTCGGCTGTTTCCAGAAATTTCTCCTCTGAGTTTACATGGGAGTGAATGAGAAAAAAAATCGGCGCTCCCTTCGCTTTGGAGCCGTTCAGCAAAAATGTGTACATGTGTCAGACTCCATGACAACATTTCTGTGACCAGGACAAATTTTCCTACGTTTTGTGATAAAAATTGTGTCTGTCCAGTGAAAATTGTGACCGTATGAGCGAGTTAAAGACAAAAGTTTTAGACGATTTTTAGAGCTCTCTCCACTCTAGCGCGGAACATTCCGCGCAATAGACACCCATTATAAACGCACAATTTCTCCACTTTTTGCTCATGGTACTCGGAGAGGCAGCGATGAAAAACGATAAAAGATTGGGAAAAGATGAAAACATGAGTGAATACACGAGACCTGTGGCAACATTTGAGAGTTTGAATGGAGTCTGTAGGTCAAAGTATGGAGACGCTGTAAAGGCTAGAAAAGCCCAAAGATTGGTCTCTTTTTCCCCCTGCTGCCATTCATTTCCTATGGGACAGCTTTCGACGGCCGTCTGGACGTTTTTCTGACATCTCACCTTCAGGAGGCCACGAAATCCAAACGAAGGCAGGAATGGAAAAGTTACGAATAACTTTTGATTAGAAGGAGTTGATCTGGCATCCCTGCAAATTTGAAGCCGGTGGGATAAACGCTGTATGAGAAGATGTTTTTTTAAGGAAAGGCAGTTTCAGGCAAAATCTTATTTTGAAAGGGCAATTACATCACTTCCTGTTGGATTTAGGTCAGGGGTGTCAGCGCGTGATTTTGAGGTCTTGATGAGACGAACACGACAGTTTTGGTTTGACGTTTCTACGACGTTCCTACAGGCCGTAGCGGCCATTTTAGTGTGCCTAGGTGGCGCTGGAGAGCTCATTTTGGGACTTATGGGGTTAATTTCATGATTTTATTAAATTTTTCACCGGTTCTGATGTGCGTGCCAATTTTGGTGAGTTTTTGAGCATGTTTAGGGGGTCAAATTGAGGTTCAAAGAGGCGGCGGAAGAAAGAAAGAAAGAAAGAAAGAAATAATAACCTTACAAAAACAATAGTGTCCTCGCCTCCGGCGAGGACTAGTCATCCTCAAGCATTTTAGATGCATTAGGGTCCTCGCCTTCGGCGAGGACTCCTCCCTTAGTAGTGTTTTGGCTCTGGGCATGGTTTGTAATGGGCGTTCAAAATACAAGAGGGTCCTCGCCTTTGGCGAGGACTGCTCTCTGAGCAGTCCTCTGCCTCTAGGCTCGGTCCCTAATAAACCTTACAAAAACAATAGTGTCCTCGTCGGAGGACTAGTCATCCTCAAGCATTTTAGATGCATTAGGGTCCTCGCCTTCGGCGAGGACTCCTCCCTTAGTAGTGTTTTGGCTCTGGGCATGGTTTGTAATGGGCGTTCAAAATACAAGAGGGTCCTCGCCTTTGGCGAGGACTGCTCTCTGAGCAGTCCTCTGCCTCTAGGCTCGGTCCCTAATAAACCTTACAAAAACAATAGTGTCCTCGCCTTCGGCGAGGACTAGTCATCCTCAAGCATTTTAGATGCATTAGGGTCCTCGCCTTCGGCGAGGACTCCTCCCTTAGTAGTGTTTTGGCTCTGGGCATGGTTTGTAATGGGCGTTCAAAATACAAGAGGGTCCTCGCCTTCGGCGAGGACTGCTCTCTGAGCAGTCCTCTGCCTCTAGGCTCGGTCCCTAATAATAAACATTACAAAAACAATAGTGTCCTCGCCTTTGGCGAGGACTAGTCATCCTCTAATGAAGACTTTAGAGGCATTAGAGTCCTCGCCTTTGGCGAGGACTCCTCCCTTAGTAGTGTTTTGGCTGTGGCATGGTTCGTATTTGGCGTTCAAAATACAAGAGGGTCCTCGCCTTTGGCGAGGACTGCTCCCTGAGCAGTCCTCTGCCTCTAGGCTCGGTCCCTAATTAAAGCTGCGAGCAGCGTTTGGCGGGACCTCGCCCGTTTCGGCCTCCAGCGAACGATTTACAAATATCGCACACATTGCCACAAACATCAGAAAATTCTCACAGAGCTGATCGTTTTGATGTTTGAATGTTTTCTGTAGCTGTAGTTATGTAGAAGTGACATTATGCAATACGCAGCGGCCATTTTAGTGTACCTTGGTGGCGCTAGAGAGCCCATTTTGGCACTTTAGGGGTTAATTTTATGATTTTCAGAAATTGTTGACCGGTTCTGATATGCGTGCCAATTTTGGTGAGTTTTTGAGCATGTTTAGGGGGTCAATGGGATCCTCGCCTTCGGCGAGGACTCCTCACGGAGGAGTCTTCTGTCTCCAGGCTCGGTCCCTAATAAATTTTCTCATTTACAGTTTGCCTTTATCTGTCACCACTTTCAAGCCACAGCCTTTTGAAATGTAGAAATGAATATTTTCCTCAAATAACTCTGGCAACTAAAGGGTTAAAATGGAGATTCTGTCGCTGTCATGTCATCAGGTCAGTTTTAGAATCACACACACGTCATGTTTCTGTGAGTTTGTGACAGTGGTTGCCATGATCACTAAGTAGGTGCAGCTAGGGTCAGAGTGAGAGAGTGGTTTGATCTGTCTACCACATGCCTACAGGTTGCAGTGGCCATTTTAGTGCAGCTAGGTGGCGCTAGAGAGCCCGTTCTGGCACTTTAGGGGTTAATAATGTGTATTTGCTGTTTGAAATGAAGATTGTGCTGCTGTAATCTGTCCTGTAAAGATTGTGAGACACAGACAGAGACAGACACAGAGACAGAGACAGAGACAGAGACAGACACAGAGACACAGAGACAGACAGACACAGAGACAGAGACAGAGACAGACACAGAGACACAGAGACAGACAGACACAGAGACAGACAGAGACAGAGAGCTGCTGCTCTGTGTCTGTGCCTGTGTCTGTGTGAGCAGCCGTTGTCATGGCGATTAAGACTTGCCTGCACTTGCGCCACACAGCCAGATGATGAGAGAGAAGATCAGCTCAGGCTGTTTAACATGGGTTTTGAGTCCTCGAACAAATTGCTCTCACGACCAAACCGTTGGTCCAAAAAGGGAAATGAAGTGATGCTGAGAACCAGCAACTTGTCGTGAACGTCCGTGGCATTTTTTTATATTTCTGGAGTCCAAAATGTGGTCAGGGGAGCGAGTTTAAAATGTGTTGCACCTCAGCTGTTTCCAGAAATTTCTCCTCTGAGTTTACATGGGAGTGAATGAGAAAAAAATCGGCGCTCCCTTCACTTTGGAGCCGTTCAGCAAAAATGTGTACGTGTGTCAGACTCCATGACAGCATTTCTGTGACCAGGACAAATTTTCCTACGTTTTGTGATAAAAATTGTGTCTATAAAGTGAAAATTGTGGCCATGGCAGCGAGTTAAAGACAAAAGTTTTAGACGATTTTTAGAGCTCTCTCCACTCTAGCGTGGAACATTCCGCGCAATAGACACCCATTATAAACGCACAATTTCTCCACTTTTTGCTCATGGTACTCGGAGAGGCAGCGATGAAAAACGATAAAAGATTGGGAAAAGATGAAAACATGAGTGAATAGATGAGACCTGTGGCAACATTTGAGAGTTTGAATGGAGTCTGTAGGTTAAAGTATGGAGACGCTGTAAAGGCTAGAAAAAGCCCAAAGATTGGTGTCTTTCTCCCCCCTGCTGCCATTCATTTCCTATGGGACAGCTTTCGACGGCCGTCTGGACGTTTTTCTGACATGTCACCTTCAGGAGCCACGAAATCCAAACGAAGGCAGGAATGGAAAAGTTACGAATAACTTTTGATTAGAAGGAGTTGATCTGGAATCCCTGCAAATTTGACGCCGGTGGGATAAACGCTGTATGAGAAGATGTTTTTTTTAAGGAAAGGCAGTTTTATGCAGTTTTAAGGCAAAATCTTACTTTGAAAGGGCAATTACATCACTTCCTGTTGGGTTTAGGTCAGGGGTGTCAGCGCGTGATTTTTAGGTCTTGATGAGACGAACACGACAGTTTTGGTTTGACGTTTCTACGACGTTCCTACAGGCCGTAGCGGCCATGTTAGTGTGCCTAGGTGGCGCTAGAGAGCTCATTTTGGCACTTCAGGGGTTAATTTCATGATTTTATTAAATTTTTCACCGGTTCTGATGAGCGTGCCAATTTTGGTGAGTTTTTGAGCATGTTTAGGGGGTCAAATTCCAGTTCAAAGAGGCGGCGGAAGAAAGAAAGAAATAATAATAATTAAAGCTGCAAGCAGCGTTTGGCGGGACCTCACCCGTTTCGGCCTCCAGCGAACGATTTACAAATATCGCACACATTGCCACAAACATCAGAAAATTCTCACAGAGCTGATCGTTTTGATGTTTGAGTGTTTTCTTTAGCTGTAGTTATGTAGAAGTGACATTATGCAAATTAGATGAGTGAATTTTCTCCCATCAGATTCCTCTTCCTTCATTTTGAGGATGCGATGACAAAAACAACACACCTACAGGCCGCAGCGGCCATTTTAGTGTACCTTGGTGGCGCTAGAGAGCCCATTTTGGCACTTTAGGGGTTAATTTTATGATTTTCTGAAATTGTTGACCGGTTCTGATATGCGTGCCAATTTTGGTGAGTTTTTGAGCATGTTTAGGGGGTCAATAGGATCCTCGCCTTCGGCGAGGACTCCTCACGGAGGAGTCTTCTGTCTCCAGGCTCGGTCCCTAATAAATTTTCTCATTTACAGTTTCCCTTTATCTCTCACCACTTTCAAGCAACAGCATATTGAAATGTAGAAATGAATATTTTCCTCAAATAACTCTGGCAACTAAAGGGTTAAAATGGAGATTCTGTCTCTGTCATGTCATCAGGTCAGTTTTAGAATCACACACACGTCATGTTTCTGTGAGTTTGTGACAGTGGTTGCCATGATCACTAAGTAGGTGCAGCTAGGGTCAGAGTGAGAGAGTGGTTTGATCTGTCTACCACATGCCTACAGGCCACAGCGGCCATTTTAGTGCAGCTAGGTGGCGCTAGAGAGCCCGTTTTGGCACTTTAGGGGTTATTAATGTGTATTTGCTGTTTGAAATGAAGATTGTGCTGCTGTAATCTGTCCTGTAAAGATTGTGAGACACATAGACACAGAGAGAGACACAGACAGAGACATAGACAGAGACACAGACAGAGACAGACACACAGACAGACATACAGACACAGAGACACAGACAGACACAGACAGACAGACACAGACACAGACACAGAGACAGACGCTCTGTCTCTGTGTCTGTGTCTGTGTCTGTGTGAGCAGTCGTTGTCATGGCGATTAAGACTTGCCTGCACTTGCGCCACACAGCCAGATGATGAGAGAGAAGATCAGCTCAGGGTGTTTAACATGGGTTTTGAGTCCTCGAACAAATTGCTCTCACGACCAAACCGTTGTTCAAATCAAAAAAATAAAGTGATGCTGAGAACCAGCAACGTGTCGTGAACGTACGTGGCATTTTTTTATATTTCTGGAGTCCAAAATGTGGTCAGGGGAGCGAGTTTAAAATGTGTTGCACCTCAGCTGTTTCCAGAAATTTCTCCTCTGAGTTTACATGGGAGTGAATGAGAAAGAAATCGGCACTCCCTTCGCTTTGGAGCCATTCTGCAAAAATGTGTACGTGTGTCAGACTCCATGTCAACATTTCTGTGACCAGGACAAATTTTCCTACGTTTTGTGATAGAAATTGTGTCTGGAAAGTGAAAATTGTGGCCATGGCAGCGAGTTAAAGACAAAAGTTTTAGACGATTTTTAGAGCTCTCTCCACTCTAGCGCGGAACATTCCGCGCAATAGACACCCATTATAAACGCACAATTTCTCCACTTTTGCTCATGGTACTCGGAGAGGCAGCGATGAAAACGATAAAAGATTGGGAAAAGATGAAAACATGAATGAATTCACGAGACCTGTGGCAACATTTGAGAGTTGGAATGGAGTCTGTAGGTCAAAGTATGGAGACGCTGTAAAGGCTAGAAAAAGCCCAAAGATTGGTCTCTTTTTCCCCCCTGCTGCCATTCATTTCCGATGGGACAGCTTTCGACGGCCGTCTGGACGTTTTTCTGACATCTCACCTTCAGGAGCCCACGAAATCCAAACGAAGCGAGGAATGGAAAAGTTACGAATAACTTTTGATTAGAAGGAGTTGATCTGGCATCCCTGCAAGTTTGATGCCGGTGGGATAAACGCTGTATGAGAAGATGTTTTTTTAAGGAAAGGCAGTTTTATTCAGTTTTAAGGCAAAATCTTACTTTGAAAGGGCAATTACATCACTTCCTGTTGGGTTTAGGTCAGGGGTGTCAGCGCGTGATTTTTAGGTCTTGATGAGACGAACACGACAGTTTTGGTTTGATGTTTCTACGACATTCCTACAGGCCGTAGCGGCCATTTTCGTGTGCCTAGGGGGCGCTAGAGAGCTCATTTTGGCACTTTAGGGGTTAATTTCATGATTTTATTAAATTTTTCACCAGTTCTGATGTGTGTGCCAATTTTGGTGAGTTTTTGAGCATGTTTAGGGGGTCAAATTCCAGTTCAAAGAGGCGGCGGAAGAAACAAAGAAAGAAAGAAAGAAAGAAAGAAAGAAATAATAATAAACATTGCAAAAACAATAGTGTCCTCGCCTCCGGCGAGGACTGGTCTGCCCCCAATGCACAGTTTAGATGCATTAGGGTCCTCGCCTTTGGCGAGGACTCCTCCCTTATTAGTGTTTTGGCTGTGGCATGGTTCGTATTTGGCGTTCAAAATACAAGAGGGTCCTCGCCTTCGGCGAGGACTGCTCTCTGAGCAGTCCTCTGCCTCTAGGCTCGGTCCCTAATTAAAGCTGCAAGCAGCGTTTGGCGGGACCTCGCCCGTTTCGGCCTCCAGCGAACGATTTACAAATATCGCACACATTGCCACAAACATCAGAAAATTCTCACAGAGCTGATCGTTTTGATGTTTGAATGTTTCCTGTAGCTGTAGAAGTGACATCACAATATGCAAATTAGTGAATTTTCTCCCATCAGATTCCTCTTCCTTCATTTTGAGGATGAGATGACAAAAACAACACACCTACAGGCCGCAGCGGCCATTTTAGTGTACCTTGGTGGCGCTAGAGAGCCCATTTTGGCACTTTAGGGGTTAATTTTATGATTTTTTGAAATTGTTGTCCAGTTCTGATATGCGTGCCAATTTTGGTGAGTTTTGAGCATGTTTAGGGGGTCAATAGGATCCTCGCCTTCGGCGAGGACTCCTCACGGGGGAGTCCTCTGTCTCCAGGCTTGGTCCCTAATAAGTTTTCTCATTTACACTTTCCCTTTATCTCTCACCACTTTCAAGCCACAGCCTTTTGAAATGTAGGAATGAATATTTTCCTCAAATAACTCTGGCAACTAAAGGGTTAAAATGGAGATTCTGTCGCTGTCATGTCATCAGGTCAGTTTTAGAATCACACACACGTCATGTTTCTGTGAGTTTGTGACAGTGGTTGCCATGATCACTAAGTAGGTGCAGCTAGGGTCAGAGTGAGAGAGTGGTTTGATCTGTCTACCACATGCCTACAGGCCACAGCGGCCATTTTAGTGCAGCTAGGTGGCGCTAGAGAGCCCATTTTGGCACTTTAGGGGTTATTAATGTGTATTTGCTGTTTCAAATGAATATTGTGCTGCTGTAATCTGTCCTGTAAAGACTGTGAGACAGACACAGAGACAGAGACAGACACAGAGACAGAGACAGAGAGCTGCTGCTCTGTGTCTGTGTCTGTGTCTGTGTGAGCAGTCGTTGTCATGGCGATTCAGACTTGCCTGCACTTGCGCCACACAGACAGATGATGAGAGAGAAGATCAGCTCAGGCTGTTTAACATGGGTTTTGAGTCCCCGAACAAATTGCTCTGACGACCAAACCGTTGTTCAAATCAAAAAAATAAAATGATCGTGAGAACCAGCAACTTGTCGTGAACGTATGTGGCATTTTTTTATATTTCTGGAGTCCAAAATGGGGTCAGGGGAGCGAGTTTAAAATGTGTTGCACCTCAGCTGTTTCCAGAAATTTCTCCTCTGAGTTTACATGGGAGTGAATGAGGAAAAAATCGGCACTCCCTTCGCTTTGGAGCCGTTCAGCAAAAATGTGTACGTGTGTCAGACTCCATGACAACATTTCTGTGACCAGGACAAATTTTCCTACGTTTTGTGATAGAAATTGTGTCTGTAAAGTGAAAATTGTGGCCATGGCAGCGAGTTAAAGACAAAATTTTTAGACGATTTTTAGAGCTCTCTCCACTCTAGCGCGAAACATTCCGCGCAATAGACACCCATTATAAACGCACAATTTCTCCACTTTTGCTCATGGTACTCGGAGAGGCAGCGATGAAAAACGATAAAAGATTGGGAAAAGATGAAAACATGAGTGAATACACGAGACCTGTGGCAACATTTGAGAGTTTGAATGGAGTCAGTAGGTCAAAGTATGGAGACACTGTAAAGGTTAGAAAAAGCCCAAAGATTAGTCTCTTTTTCCCCCCTGCTGCCATTCATTTCCTATGGGACAGCTTTCGACGGCCGTCTGGACGTTTTTCTGACATCTCACCTTCAGGAGCCCACGAAATCCAAACGAAGGCAGGAATGGAAAAGTTACGAATAACTTTTGATTAGAAGGAGTTGATCTGGCATCCCTGCAAATTTGGAGCCGGTGGGATAAACGCTGTATGAGAAGATGTTTTTTTAAGGAAAGGCAGTTTTATGCAGTTTTAAGGCAAAATCTTACTTTGAAAGGGCAATTACATCACTTCCTGTTGGGTTTAGGTCAGGGGTGTCAGCGCGTGATTTTTAGGTCTTGGTGAGACGAACACGACAGTTTTGGTTTGACGTTTCTACGACATTCCTACAGGCCGTAGCGGCCATTTTAGTGTACCTAGGGGGCGCTAGAGAGCTCATTTTGGCACTTTAGGGGTTAATTTCATGATTTTATTAAATTTTTCACCAGTTCTGATGTGCGTGCCAATTTTGGTGAGTTTTTGAGCATGTTTAGGGGGTCAAATTCCAGTTCAAAGAGGCGGCGGAAGAAAGAATAATAATAATTAAAGCTGCAAGCAGCGTTTGGCGGGACCTCGCCCGTTTCGGACTCCAGCGAACGATTTACAAATATCGCACACATTGCCACAAACATCAGAAAATTCTTACAGAGCTGATCGTTTTGATGTTTGAATGTTTTCTATAGCTGTAGCTATGTAGAAGTGACATCACAATATGCAAATTAGTGAATTTTCTTCCATCAGATTCCTCTTCGTTCATTTTGACGATGAGATGACAAAAACAACACACCTACAGGCCGCAGCGGCCATTTTAGTGTACCTTGGTGGCGCTAGAGAGCCCATTTTGGCACTTTAGGGGTTAATTTTATGATTTTCTGAAATTGTTGACTGGTTCTGATATGCGTGCCAATTTTGGTGAGTTTTGAGCATGTTTAGGGGGCCAATAGGATCCTCGCCTTCGGCGAGGACTCCTCGTGGAGGAGTCCTCTGTCTCCAGGCTCGGTCCCTAATAAGTTTTCTCATTTACAGTTTCGCTTTATCTCTCACCACTTTCAAGCCACAGCCTTTTGAAATGTAGAAATGAATATTTTCCTCAAATAACTCTGGCAACTAAAGGGTTAAAATGGAGATTCTGTCGCTGTCATGTCATCAGGTCAGTTTTAGAATCACACACACGTCATGTTTCTGTGAGTTTGTGACAGTGGTTGCCATGATCACTAAGCAGGTGCAGCTAGGGTCAGAGTGAGAGAGTGCTTTGATCTGTCTACCACATGCCTACAGGCCACAGTGGACATTTTAGTGCAGCTAGGCGCTAGAGAGCCCATTTTGGCACTTTAGGGGTTAATAATGTATATTTGCTGTTTCAAATGAAGATTGTGCTGCTGTAATCTGTCCTGTAAAGATTGTGAGACACATAGACATAGACAGAGACACAGACAGAGACATAGACAGAGACACAGACAGACACATAGACAGAGACAGACACAGACACAGAGACAGAGACACAGACAGACACATAGACAGAAACAAACACAGACACAGAGACAGAGACAGAGAGCTGCTGCTCTGTGTCTGTGTGAGCAGTCGTTGTCATGGCGATTAAGACTTGCCTGCACTTGCGCCACACAGCCAGATGATGAGAGAAGATCAGCTCAGGCTGTTTAACATGGGTTTTTACTCCTCGAACAAATTGCTCTCACGACCAAACCGTTGCTCAAATCAAAAAAATAAACTGATGCTGAGAACCAGCAACTTGTTGTGAACGTACGTGGCATTTTTTTATATTTCTGGAGTCCAAAATGTGGTCAGGGAGCGAGTTTAAAATGTGTTGCACCTTCGCTGTTTCCAGAAATTCTCCTCTGAGTTTACATGGGAGTGAATGAGAAAAAAATCGGCACTCCCTTCGCTTTGGAGCCGTTCAGCAAAAATGTGTACGTGTGTCAGACTCCATGACAGCATTTCTGTGACCAGGACAAATTTTCCTACGTTTTGTGATAAAAATTGTGTCTGTGAAGTGAAAATTGTGGCCATGGCAGTGAGTTAAAGAAAAAAGTTTTAGACAATTTTTAGAGCTCTCCACTCTAGCGTGGAACATTCCGCGCAATAGACACCCATTATAAACGCACAATTTCTCCACTTTTGCTCATGGTACTCGGAGAGGCAGCGATGAAAAACGATACAAGATTGGGAAAAGATGAAAACATGAGTGAATACACGAGACCTGTGGCAACATTTGAGAGTTTGAATGGAGTCTGTAGGTCAACGTATGGAGACGCTGTAAAGGCTAGAAAAAGCCCAAAGATTGGTCTCTTTTTCCCCCCTGCTGCCATTCATTTCCTATGGGACAGCTTTCGACGGCCGTCTGGACGTTTTTCTGACATCTCACCTTCAGGAGCCCACGAAATCCAAACGAAGGCAGGAATGGAAAAGTTACGAATAACTTTTGATTAGAAGGAGTTGATCTGGCATCCCTGCAAGTTTGGAGCCGGTGGGATAAACGCTGTATGAGAAGATGTTTTTTAAGGAAAGGCAGTTTAAGGCAAAATCTTATTTGAAAGGGCAATTACATCACTTCCTGTTGGGTTTAGGTCAGGGGTGTCAGCGCGTGATTTTTAGGTCTTGATGAGACGAACACGACAGTTTTGGTTTGATGTTTCTACGACGTTCCTGCAGGCCGTAGCGGCCATTTTAGTGTGCCTAGGTGGCGCTAGAGAGCTCATTTTGGCACTTTAGGGGTTAATTTCATGATTTTATTAAATTTTTCACCAGTTCTGATGTGCGTGCCAATTTTGGTGAGTTTTTGAGCATGTTTAGGGGGTCAAATTCCAGTTCAAAGAGGCGGCGGAAGAAAGAAAGAAAGAAAGAAATAATAATAAACATTCCAAAAACAATAGTGTCCTCGCCTTCGGCGAGGACTAGTCATCCTCCAGCAGTTTAGATGCATTAGAGTCCTCGCCTTCGGCGAGGACTCCTCCCTTATTAGTGTTTTGGCTGTGGCATGGTTCGTATTTGGCGTTCAAAATACAAGAGGGTCCTCGCCTTTGGCGAGGACTGCTCTCTGAGCAGTCCTCTGCCTCTAGGCTCGGTCCCTAATTAAAGCTGCAAGCAGCGTTTGGCGGGACCTCGCCCGTTTCGGACTCCAGCGAACGATTTACAAATATCGCACACATTGCCACAAACATCAGAAAATTCTTACAGAGCTGATCGTTTTGATGTTTGAATGTTTTCTATAGCTGTAGCTATGTAGAAGTGACATCACAATATGCAAATTAGTGAATTTTCTTCCATCAGATTCCTCTTCGTTCATTTTGACGATGAGATGACAAAAACAACACACCTACAGGCCGCAGCGGCCATTTTAGTGTACCTTGGTGGCGCTAGAGAGCCCATTTTGGCACTTTAGGGGTTAATTTTATGATTTTCTGAAATTGTTGACTGGTTCTGATATGCGTGCCAATTTTGGTGAGTTTTTGAGCATGTTTAGGGGGCCAATAGGATCCTCGCCTTCGGCGAGGACTCCTCGTGGAGGAGTCCTCTGTCTCCAGGCTCGGTCCCTAATAAGTTTTCTCATTTACAGTTTCGCTTTATCTCTCACCACTTTCAAGCCACAGCCTTTTGAAATGTAGAAATGAATATTTTCCTCAAATAACTCTGGCAACTAAAGGGTTAAAATGGAGATTCTGTCGCTGTCATGTCATCAGGTCAGTTTTAGAATCACACACACGTCATGTTTCTGTGAGTTTGTGACAGTGGTTGCCATGATCACTAAGCAGGTGCAGCTAGGGTCAGAGTGAGAGAGTGCTTTGATCTGTCTACCACATGCCTACAGGCCACAGTGGACATTTTAGTGCAGCTAGGTGGCGCTAGAGAGCCCATTTTGGCACTTTAGGGGTTAATAATGTATATTTGCTGTTTCAAATGAAGATTGTGCTGCTGTAATCTGTCCTGTAAAGATTGTGAGACACATAGACATAGACAGAGACACAGACAGAGACATAGACAGAGACACAGACAGACACATAGACAGAGACAGACACAGACACAGAGACAGAGACACAGACAGACACATAGACAGAAACAAACACAGACACAGAGACAGAGACAGAGAGCTGCTGCTCTGTCTGTGTCTGTGTGAGCAGTCGTTGTCATGGCGATTAAGACTTGCCTGCACTTGCGCCACACAGCCAGATGATGAGAGAGAAGATCAGCTCAGGCTGTTTAACATGGGTTTTTACTCCTCGAACAAATTGCTCTCACGACCAAACCGTTGCTCAAATCAAAAAAATAAACTGATGCTGAGAACCAGCAACTTGTTGTGAACGTACGTGGCATTTTTTTATATTTCTGGAGTCCAAATGTGGTCAGGGGAGCGAGTTTAAAATGTGTTGCACCTTCGCTGTTTCCAGAAATTTCTCCTCTGAGTTTACATGGGAGTGAATGAGAAAAAAATCGGCACTCCCTTCGCTTTGGAGCCGTTCAGCAAAAATGTGTACGTGTGTCAGACTCCATGACAGCATTTCTGTGACCAGGACAAATTTTCCTACGTTTTGTGATAAAAATTGTGTCTGTGAAGTGAAAATTGTGGCCATGGCAGTGAGTTAAAGAAAAAAGTTTTAGACAATTTTTAGAGCTCTCTCCACTCTAGCGTGGAACATTCCGCGCAATAGACACCCATTATAAACGCACAATTTCTCCACTTTTTGCTCATGGTACTCGGAGAGGCAGCGATGAAAAACGATACAAGATTGGGAAAAAGATGAAAACATGAGTGAATACACGAGACCTGTGGCAACATTTGAGAGTTTGAATGGAGTCTGTAGGTCAACGTATGGAGACGCTGTAAAGGCTAGAAAAAGCCCAAAGATTGGTCTCTTTTTCCCCCCTGCTGCCATTCATTTCCTATGGGGACAGCTTTCGACGGCCGTCTGGACGTTTTTCTGACATCTCACCTTCAGGAGCCCACGAAATCCAAACGAAGGCAGGAATGGAAAAGTTACGAATAACTTTTGATTAGAAGGAGTTGATCTGGCATCCTGCAAGTTTGGAGCCGGTGGGATAAACGCTGTATGAGAAGATGTTTTTTTAAGGAAAGGCAGTTTAAGGCAAAATCTTATTTTGAAAGGGCAATTACATCACTTCCTTGGGTTTAGGTCAGGGGTGTCAGCGCGTGATTTTTAGGTCTTGATGAGACGAACACGACAGTTTTGGTTTGATGTTTCTACGACGTTCCTGCAGGCCGTAGCGGCCATTTTAGTGTGCCTAGGTGGCGCTGAGCTCATTTTGGCACTTTAGGGGTTAATTTCATGATTTTATTAAATTTTCACCAGTTCGATGTGCGTGCCAATTTTGGTGAGTTTTTGAGCATGTTTAGGGGTCAAATTCCAGTTCAAAGAGGCGGCGGAAGAAAGAAAGAAAGAAGAAAATAATAAACATTCCAAAAACAATAGTGTCCTCGCCTTCGGCGAGGACTAGTCATCCTCCAGCTTTAGATGCATTAGAGTCCTCGCCTTCGGCGAGGACTCCTCCCTTATTAGTGTTTTGGCTGTGGCATGGTTCGTATTTGGCGTTCAAAATACAAGAGGGTCCTCGCCTTTGGCGAGGACTGCTCTCTGAGCAGTCCTCTGCCTCTAGGCTCGGTCCCTAATAATAAACTTTACAAAAACAATAGTGTCCTCGCCTTCGGCGAGGACTACTGGCTCCAATCAACATTTTAGATGCATTAGGGTCCTCGCCTTTGGCGAGGACTCCTCCCTTAGTAGTGTTATGGCTGTGGCATGGTTCGTAATGGGCGTTCAAAATACAAGAGGGTCCTCGACTGCTCTCTGAGCAGTCCTCTGCCTCTAGGCTCGGTCCCTAATTAAAGCTGCAAGCAGCGTTTGGCGGGACCTCGCCCGTTTCGGCCTCCAGCGAACGATTGACAAATATCGCACACATTGCCACAAACATCAGAAAATTCTCACAGAGCTGAACGTTTTGATGTTTGAATGCTTTCTGTAGCTGTAGCTATGTAGAAGTGACATCACAATATGCAAATTAGATGAGTGAATTTTCTCCCATCAGATTCCAGTTCCTTCATTTTCAGGATGAGATGACAAAAACAACACACCTACAGGCTGCAGTGGCCATTTTAGTGTACCTAGGTGGCGCTAGAGAGCCCATTTTGGCACTTTAGGGGTTAATTTTATGATTTTCTGAAATTGTTGACCGGTTCTGATGTGCGTGCCAATTTTCGTGAGTTTTTGAGCATGTTTAGGGGGTCAATAGGATCCTCGCCTTCGGCGAGGACTCCTCGCGGAGGAGTCTTCTGTCTCCAGGATCGGTCTCTAATAAATTTTCTCATTTACACTTTCCCTTTATCTCTCAGCACTTTCAAGCCACAGCCTTTTGAAATGTAGAAATGAATATTTTTCTCAAATAACTCTGGCAACTAAAGGGTTAAAATGGAGATTCTGTCGCTGTCATGTCATCAGGTCAGTTTGAGAATCACACACACGTCATGTTTCTGTGAGTTTGTGACAGTGGTTGCCATGATCACTAAGTAGGTGCAGCTAGGGTCAGAGTGAGAGAGTGGTTTGATCTGTCTACCACATGCCTACAGGCCACAGCGGCCATTTTAGTGCAGCTAGGTGGCGCTAGAGAGACCATTTTGGCACTTTAGGGGTTAATAATGTGTATTTGCTGTTTCAAATGAAGATTGTGCTGCTGTAATCTGTCCTGTAAAGATTGTGAGACAAATAGACAGAGACAGACACAGAGACAGAGACAGACACAGACACAGAGACAGACACAGACACAGACAGACACAGAGACAGACAGACAGACAGACAGAGACAGACACAGACACAGACACAGACAGAGAGCTGCTGCTCTGTGTCTGTGTCTGTCTGTGTGAGCAGTCGTTGTCATGGCGATTAAGACTTGCCTGCACTTGCGCCACACAGCCAGATGATGAGAGAAGATCAGCTCAGGCTGTTAACATGGGTTTTGAGTCCCCGAACAAATTGCTCTCACGACCAAACCGTTGTTCAAATCAAAAAAATAACGCGATGGTGAGAACCAGCAACTTGTCGAGGACGTCTGTGGCATTTTTTTATATTTCTGGAGTCCAAAATGTGGTCAGGGGAGCGAGTTTAAAATGTGTTGCACCTCAGCTGTTTCCAGAAATTTCTCCTCTGAGTTTACATGGGAGTGAATGAGAAATAAATCGGCGCTCCCTTCACTTTGGAGCCGTTCAGCATAAATGTGTACGTGTGTCAGACTCCATGACAACATTTCTGTGACCAGGACAAATTTTCCTCCGTTTTGTGATAAAAATTGTGTCTGGAAAGTGAAAATTGTGGCCGTATGAGCGAGTTAAAGACAAAAGTTTTAGACGATTTTTAGAGCTCTCTCCACTCTAGCGCGGAACATTTCGCGCAATAGACACCCATTATAAACGCACAATTTCTCCACTTTTGCTCATGGTACTCTGAGAGGCAGCGATGAAAAACGATAAAAGATTGGGAAAAGATGAAACATGAGTGAATAGACGAGACCTGTGGCAACATTTGAGAGTTTGAATGGAGTCTGTAGGTGAACGTATGGAGACGCTGTAAAGGCTAGAAAAAGCCCAAAGATTGGTCTCTTTTTCCCCCCTGCTGCCATTCATTTCCTATGGGACAGCTTTCGACGGCCGTCTGGACATTTTTCTGACATCTGACCTTCAGGAGCCCACGAAATCCAAACGAAGGCAGGAATGGAAAAGTTACGAATAACTTTTGATTAGAAGGAGTTGATCTGGAATCCCTGCAAGTTTGGAGCCGGTGGGACAAACGCTGTACGAGAAGATGTTTTTTTAAGGAAAGGCAGTTTAAGGCAAAATCTTATTTTGAAAGGGCAATTACATCACTTCGTGTTGGATTTAGGTCAGGGGTGTCAGCGCGTGATTTTTAGGTCTTGATGAGACGAACACGACAGTTTTCGTTTGATGTTTCTACGACGTTCCTACAGGCCGTAGCGGCCATTTTAGTGTGCCTAGGTGGCGCTAGAGAGCTCACTTTGGCACTTTAGGGGTTAATTTCATGATTTTATGAAATTTTTCACCGGTTCTGATGTGCGTGCCAATTTTGGTGAGTTTTTGAGCATGTTTAGGGGGTCAAATTCCAGTTCAAAGAGGCGGCGGGAGAAAGAAAGAAATAATAAACCTTACAAAAACAATAGTGTCCTCGCCTTCGGCGAGGACTAGTCATCCTCCAGCAGTTTAGAAGCACTAGGGTCCTCGCCTTCGGCGAGGACTCCTCCCTTAGTAGTGTTATGGCTCTGGGCATGGTTCGTAATGGGCGTTCAAAATACAAGAGGGTCCTCGCCTTTGGCGAGGACTGCTCTCTGAGCAGTCCTCTGCCTCTAGGCTCGGTCCCTAATTAAAGCTGCAAGCAGCGTTTGGCGGGACCTCACCCGTTTTGGCCTCCAGCGAACGATTTACAAATATCGCACACATTGCCAAAAACATCAGAAAATTCTCACAGAGCTGATCGTTTTGATGTTTGAACGTTTTCTGTAGCTGTAGAAGTGACATCACAATATGCAAATTAATGAATTTTCTCCCATCAGATTCCTGTTCCTTCATTTTGAGGATGAGATGACAAAAACAACACACTTACAGGCCGCAGCGGCCATTTTATTGTACCTTGGTGGCGCTAGAGAGCCCATTTTGGCACTTTAGGGGTTAATTTCATGATTTTCTGAAATTGTTGACTGGTTCTGATATGCGTGCCAATTTTGGTGAGTTTTTGAGCATGTTTAGGGGGTCAATAGGATCCTCGCCTGAGATCAGCTCAGGCTGTCTCCAGGCTTGGTCCCTAATAAGTTTTCTCATTTACAGTTTGCCTTTATCTCTCACCACTTTCAAGCCACAGCCTTTTGAAATGTAGGAATGAATATTTTCCTCAAATAACTCTGGCAACTAAAGGGTTAAAATGGAGATTCTGTCGCTGTCATGTCATCAGGTCAGTTTTAGAATCACACACACGTCATGTTTCTGTGAGTTTGTGACAGTGGTTGCCATGATCACTAAGTAGGTGCAGCAAGGGTCAGAGTGAGAGAGTGGTTTGATCTGTCTACCACATGCCTACAGGCCACAGCGGCCATTTTAGTGCAGCTAGGTGGCGCTAGAGAGCCCATTTTGGCACTTTAGGGGTTAATAATGTGTATTTGCAGTTTGAAATGAAGATTGTGCTGCTGTAATCTGTCCTGTAAAGATTGTACAGAGACAGACACAGAGACAGACAGACACAGAGACAGAGACAGAGACAGACACAGAGACAGACAGACACAGAGACAGAGACAGAGAGCTGCTGCTCTGTGTCTGTGTCTGTGTCTGTGTGAGCAGTCGTTGTCATGGCGATCAAGACTTGCCTGCACTTGCGCCACACAGCCAGATGATGAGAGAGAAGATCAGCTCAGGCTGTTTAACATGGGTTTTTACTCCTCGAACAAATTGCTCTCACCACCAAACCGTTGTTCAAATCAAAAAAATGAAGTGATCGTGAGAACCAGCAACTTGTCGTGAACGTACGTGGCATTTTTTTATATTTCTGGAGTCCAAAATGTGGTCAGGGGAGCGAGTTTAAAATGTGTTGCACCTCAGCTGTTTCCAGAAATTTCTCCTCTGAGTTTACATGGGAGTGAATGAGAAAAAAATCGGCACTCCCTTCGCTTTGGAGCCATTCGGCAAAAATGTGTACGTGTGTCAGACTCCATGACAACATTTCTGTGACCAGGACAAATTTTCCTACGTTTTGTGATAGAAATTGTGTCTGGAAAGTGAAAATTGTGGCCATGGCAGCGAGTTAAAGACAAAATTTTTAGATGATTTTTAGAGCTCTCTCCACTCCGCGCAATAGACACCCATTATAAACGCACAATTTCTCCACTTTTGCTCATGGTACTCGGAGAGGCAGCGATGAAAAACGATAAAAGATTGGGAAAAGATGAAAACATGAGTGAATACACGAGACCTGTGGCAACATTTGAGAGTTTGAATGGAGTCTGTAGGTCAAAGTATGGAGACACTGTAAAGGTTAGAAAAAGCCCAAAGATTGGTGTCTTTTTCCCCCCTGCTGCCATTCATTTGCTATGGGACAGCTTTCGACGGCCGTCTGGACGTTTTTCTGACATCTCACCTTCAGGAGCCCACGAAATCCAAACGAAGGCAGGAATGGAAAAGTTACGAATAACTTTTGATTAGAAGGAGTTGATCTGGCATCCCTGCAAATTTGGAGCCGGTGGGATAAACGCTGTATGAGAAGATGTTTTTTTTATGAAAGGCAGTTTTATGCAGTTTTAAGGCAAAATCTTACTTTGAAAGGGCAATTACATCACTTCCTGTTGGGTTTAGGTCAGGGGTGTCAGCGCGTGATTTTTAGGTCTTGATGAGACGAACACGACAGTTTTGGTTTGAAGTTTCTACGACGTTCCTACAGGCCGTAGCGGCCATTTTAGTGTGCCTAGGGGGCGCTAGAGAGCTCATTTTGGCACTTTAGGGGTTAATTTCATGATTTTATTAAATTTTTCACCAGTTCTGATGTGCGTGCCAATTTTGGTGAGTTTTTGAGCATGTTTAGGGGGTCAAATTCCAGTTCAAAGAGGCGGCGGAAGAAAGAAAGAAAGAAAGAAAGAAATAATAATAATAAACTTTACAAAAACAATAGTGTCCTCGCCTTCGGCGAGGACTACTCCCTCCAATGAACATTTTAGATGCATTAGGGTCCTCGCCTTTGGCGAGGACTCCTCCCTTATTAGTGTTTTGGCTGTGGCATGGTTCGTAATGGGCGTTCAAAATACAAGAGGGTCCTCGCCTTCGGCGAGGACTGCTCTCTGAGCAGTCCTCTGCCTCTAGGCTCGGTCCCTAATAATAATAAACATTACAAAAACAATAGTGTCCTCGCCTTTGGCGAGGACTACTCCCTCCAATGAACATTTTAGATGCATTAGGGTCCTCGCCTTCGGCGAGGACTCCTCCCTTAGTAGTGTTTTGGCTCTGGGCATGGTTCGTAATGGGCGTTCAAAATACAAGAGGGTCCTCGCCTTCGGCGAGGACTGCTCTCTGAGCAGTCCTCTGCCTCTAGGCTCAGTCCCTAATAAACATTACAAAAACAATAGTGTCCTCGCCTTCGGCGAGGACTACTCCCTCCAATGAACATTTTAGATGCATTAGGGTCCTCGCCTTCGAGAGGACTCCTCCCTTAGTAGTGTTTGCTGTGGCATGGTTCGTAATGGGCGTTCAAAATACAAGAGGGTCCTCGCCTTCGGCGAGGACTGCTCTCTGAGCAGTCCTCTGCCTCTAGGCTCGGTCCCTAATAATAAGCAGTAAAACTGCCTGTAGTTTTCTCCTATTTTTTTCCAATTATTCAGGTTTACAAGTGTTTAGTGTTTATATGGATGTCTGGGGGCTGTGGCTGTGTAGCTACTAAAAAAATATTGTGTGTCTGTGTGTGTGTGTGTGTGTGTGTGTGTGCATGTGCATGTGTGTAATTCTGGAGCGAAATTATGCAAAGATTCCTGCTTCTGAAGAGTGCAGATGCTTTCCTGCTTGCTCCAGCCTGCTTCCTTCTTTTCTTTGCTTTTAAATCATTTTACTCCTTCTACAAATCCTGGAAAATCTCTATATCCATCATTTCATGAATTATTTTAAGTAAATCAAGACTTTGAAGAACATTTTTATATTTTTAACCGATCTGACGAGCCAGCAGCATGTCCGGGGGAAGAAACCAAACAAATTCTTTCTGTGAACGCTGTTGGAGATATCAACAAGAAATGAATGAGCTACAAGCATGGATTTTTGCTTTAGAATCTGAAAAAGGACTTCACAAGACGCTCCCAGTGACATCCGGTGGTAAGAAGCCCACGGTTACTTTCAGTAAAAAGGGTGAAAAACCTGCTACTTTCATCTTAAACCTGAGTGATACTGTGTCTTTTCCAAAACTCTGTAAAGACCAAAATGCCTCATCCTGGAGAGAACTTGGTGCTAAGCCAAAGCAGCACAAAGTGATGAGAGACAATGTTAATACCTACGTAACATCACCCAAAATACAGCTCACAAACAGATTTTTGCCACTGTCAGAGACTGAATTTAATGTTTCTAACGAACAAAGAGAAAATGGATTATCTTCACGTAACTGGAGCCATAAAGTCGGCAAAAGACAACAGGCAGACAGACAATCTGGACCAAACGTCAAGGTCAGAGATACGCTGCTGTTAGGAGACGGTGCTATCAGTGGCATAAACCACGGAAGAATTCAAGCATGCTGCTGTCCCAGTGCCACTGTCGCTGAGATAACAACACTCCTCTCAAAAGTTTTGTCTACACACCGAGGAGTCAAACAGCTGATCGTGCATGTGGGTGCAGTGGACATCAGAAAGGAACAGACTGAAGTCTTGAAAAGGGATTTCACTAAGTTCTTCAAGGAGCTCGATAAACTGGAGGTGAAGGCATTCATTAGTGGACCTCTTCCAAACATAGACAGGAAGATAAACAAGTTCAGCAGGCTGCTTCAGCTGAACACATGGCTGTCCAAAGAGTGTGCACACAGAGGACTGCACTACATTGAGAACTTTTATCTGTTCTGGAAACGAGAGGTCCTGTTCAAGGGAAAGGGCCCACACCTGTGCAGAGGTGGGAGGACAGTGCTGACGGAACACCTCCTCCACGCTCTGAGGCATCAGAATGGGCCGGGACAGGGTCCTGAAGGACCAGTGAGAGAAAAGAGGAATGAGAGAAGCATCTCTGTCGCAGCAGCCAGAGACCGAGCCAGTGTTTCAGCACCAGCTGCACCACAACAGCCTCCACCGCCCCCAGCGAAGGATTCAGCTTCAGCACCACAACAGCCTCCACCGTCCCCAGCGAAGGATTCAGGCCCACCATCAGTTCCACCTCCCCCTGGGCCCTCATCACAGGTCTTGGACTCGTCTGTGATGGCCTCAGCGAAGGTTTCAGGCCCGGCCATCGGTTCAACCTCCCCCTGGGCCCTCATCACAGGCCTTGGACTCGCCTGTGACGGCCCCAGCAGAAGTTTCAAACCCGGCAGCACCCCCATCACCTCCTCTACCCACAGACCAGCCCTGGGCCCCCCCTGCCACATCTACCCCCTCTAGAGCCTTGTCCCTCTCCCTCTCCTTTCCATCCCCACCTTCCCCCATGGGCCTTCCCAACCATCTTGAAAGCCTGATCAAATCAGGGATTAAGATGGTTCCCCTCACCCCTAATATCAAGTCACACAGGAGCTTCAACCCTCCTGCTTCACAAACTAAAGCTCTCCCAGCTCCTCCCCCTCAGTTTTCATCTCCATCACCCAAACTTCCCCCTGCTCGTCCTCCCCTGCCTGCCCCCAGAGCTGGTATCCCTAAGAGCTAGGATGCACAGGGCCTCTGCTGTCCCAGGACTTACAGCCATGATAAAGGTAATATCAACTGGGGCCCTGTGAGACAATATTCTCCCCTAGTGCTATATCCACAGCCACACCACATAGACCAGATTACAGAAGGACAGTTAGACTGTCCAATCAGAGAAATTTAATCCATATCCCTTGTAAGAAGATAATGTCCAGTCCCACTGAAACTAATCTGAAACTTGCTGTGCTTAATGTCAGATCCTTGTCTAACAAATCATATTTAATTAATAATTTGATCTCTTCGTATAATCTTGATTTTATGTTTTTAACTGAAACATGGCTTGACAAAAACACAGGTAATGCTGTTCTAACAGAATCAGCTCCACCCAACTACAAATTTGAATCTGAAACACAAGAAAACAAAAAGGGTGGAGGTGTCTGTGCAATATTTAGAGATCATATGGTTACGCACAGGTTGTCATTTGGGGTGTTTTTATCATTTGAGTATGTATCCTTTAAAATGGAGCTAAAACAATCTCCGTCCATACTCTATGTAGTTACAAGCCTCCCCAGCACTGTCAAAGTTTTATTGATGATTTTACCAGGATGCTTTCAATTGTATGCACAGACTTTGATGGTTTGGTCATTACAGGTGATTTTAATGTACATGTGGATAATGTCTGTGACAGATATGCTAAAGAGCTCAGTGCTGTCCTTGAAACCTTTGGCCTGACTCAGCATGTGTGTGAGCCCACACACAGCAGCACACTCTGGACCTGCTCATTACAAGGGGGTTAATATTTCAAATGTCAATGTGGTTGATGTTGCTCTGTCTGATCATTTTGTGTCTTCTTTGACCTGTCTGTTTCTCCCAAACCACCGGCTGGTCCTGCAGTTGTTCGGAGGAGACACATAAATAACAGCACAGGCGCTCTGTTCATGGAAATGATAAACTTTGAAAATGCCTCATGTTCTAATTCTAATGTTGATGATTTGTTGAACTCTGTTACTTCGAGTGTTTTGACTGTTCTGGACACCATTGCCCCTGTGAAGGTTAAAATGGTTAAAGATAAGCAGAAGGCACCATGGAGGAATGACGACTCGGTCAGGGCACAGAAAAGGGAGTGCCGGAGGGCCGAGCGGAAATGGCGCAAGTCAAAGCTTCATGTTTATTATGAAATTTACAAAGAAAAGCTGTACGTGTTCAACCAGATCTTACGTAGAACAAGGGAGAGGTACTTTTCTGAAATTATTGGAAACTGCGGTAACAACTCGCGTGTCTTATTTGCAACAGTGAACAGATTAACAAACCCTCCAGCTCAACTGCCGTTGGAACTGATCTCCACATCTAAGTGTAATGAGTTTGCAGTATTCTTTTGCGACAAGGTTCAGACCATTAAAAATGCCATCATTTCCACAACACCAATAGCAACCCTGCAGCCACCTAGACACTTAGCGCTGACTCATTTTGCACCTGTAACTGACAAAACTGTCCAAGAGATCATCACCAGTCTGAGTTCATCTACATGCTGCCTTGATGTGTTACCCACTAGATTTCTAAAGTCTGTGCTGAGCAGTTTGTTACCACCACTCGCTCACATAGTTAACATGTCACTACAGTCTGGAACATTCCCAAAGGCCTTGAAAACTGCGGTCATTAAGCCTCTCCTAAAGAAGAGCAGTCTTGATGCCACAGTCCTGAACAACTACCGGCCCATTTCAAATCTGCCGTTTTTAGGCAAAGTCCTTGAGAAAGTTGTTTACCAACAGCTGACTGACTTTCTCCTAATGAACAACTCCTTTGATGTTTTCCAGTCAGGTTTTAGACCCCATCACAGCACTGAGACCGCTCTTATTAAGGTGACAAATGACATCCGCCTGAACACTGACGCAGGCAAAGTCTCAGTTTTTGTCCTGCTAGATCTGAGTGCTACTTTTGACACTGTCAATCATGAGATCCTGTTACAGAGATTAGATGACTGGGTGGACATCTCTGGCAATGCCCTAAATTGGTTGAAGTCCTATCTAGAAGACAGAAAGTACTTTGTTGAAATTGGTAACTGTGTCTCAGACCATATGGCCTTGACCTGTGGGGTGCCCCAAGGGTCAATCCTGGGACCCCTTCTGTTCAATCTATACATGCTGCCTTTAGGCCAGTTAATACAAAGTAATAATGTGTCCTACCACAATTATGCAAACGGCACTCAGATCTATGTGTCACTGACAGCAGGTGAATATGGACCAGTAGATTCACTCTGTCACTGCATCCAACAGGTCAGTGTGTGGATGCAAAACAACTTTCTCCAGCTAAATTCAGACAAGACTGAAGTCATCGTATTTGGTCCACAGAAACAAAGAGAAAGTGTCAGCAGTCACCTCCAGTCTCTCTCTCTAAAACCTACAAATCAGTTTAGAAATCTTGGGGTAATAATGGACTCAGATTTGAACTTTAACAGCCACATCAAATCAATAACATCAGCCGCCTTTTACCATCTAAAAAACATTGCCAAAATCAAAGGTATAGTGTCTAAACCTGACTTGGAGAGACTTATCCATGCATTTGTCTCTAGTAGGTTAGACTACTGTAACGGCCTGCTCACTGGCCTCTCCAAACGGTCTCTACACTGGCTTCCTGTGGCTCAGAGAATAGACTTTAAAGCAGCTCTGCTTGTGTACAAGTCTCTCCACGGCCTAGCACCAAAG
This sequence comes from Epinephelus cyanopodus, assembly GCA_026686955.1. Taxonomy (NCBI): domain Eukaryota; kingdom Metazoa; phylum Chordata; class Actinopteri; order Perciformes; family Serranidae; genus Epinephelus; species Epinephelus cyanopodus. The sequence continues at coordinate 44,099,798 of CM048917.1, read as the reverse complement.
TACATCTCTGACATGTTAGTGCCATATGAACCATCTCGGACTCTGAGGACCTCAGGGACTGGCCTCCTGCTGGTGCCCAGAGTCAGGACTAAACATGGGGAATCAGGGTTCCAGTTTTATGCAGCTAAAATCTGGAACAGTCTTTCTGAAGATGTGAGACAGGCCTCTACTCTGACAATGTTCAAATCTAGGCTCAAAACAGCTCTATTTCACTGTGCATATGACTGAAAGGATCTTATCTGCACTCTTCTCTTTTAAAGTTCATTTTATAGTGATTATTTATGTTTTTATTTTGTATTGTGATTTTAATGCATTTTCTTCTTCTGTAAAGCACTTTGAATTACTCTGTGTACGAATTGTGCTCTACAAATAAACTTGCCTTACCTTGCCTTGCCAAATTATGAGCTGCAGGTTGCTGCAAGGTTACATTACTGTTCTCTCACTCGCTCTCTGTCACACACACATGCATCCACTTTCACTCATCCACACTCTCACACACTGAATTTTTGTATAATTTTTTTTTGTATAATCTGAGTAGGAGTTGCTTAAATGATTTAAGCAAAAAAAGTAGAAAAAAAATTAATTTATAATATCTTTATGGCTATTTTTCAGCAAGGACAAAAAACGTCCCGAAGGGGACAGGTGTCGGCTTTTATTTCAAATTGAAACTGCATCAAAAATAATAATGCATCAAAATTGGTGTTGTCACTATTCATTCACATATGCCAGACTGTGATATTTAAAAAAAAAAAAAATCCATCCAGCATTTAGTATATAGAAAATAATATAGAATTCATGTTTTTTTCATAAAAGTAACACTGACATTATGTAAAGAAAATGGCATATAAAGGGTTAAAAATCCTAAAATGAATGAATTTTTGATATGTATAATCTGAGAAGGAGTTGGTTAAAAGATTTAAGCAAAAAAAAAGTAGAAAAAATATTAATATTTAAGATTTTTATGGTTATCTTTCAGCAAGGACGAAAAACGTCCCAAAGGGGACAGGTGTCGGCTTTTTTTAAGAGGGACCGAAAGGTTAAAAGACTGTGATGTATAGCCAAGATATATTGATCATGTCTGATATGCAGGTGTTAACTAGGTAAGACTTCCTTAGGCAGCCTAGTTGGGATGGGATCTAAGAGATGTTGATGATTTGGAAGAAGAGATAATAGAGGTCAGTCGTTGAAAAGTAATCAGGGAGACGCAATTTAAATATATATCAGGTCTTTCAGCTGTGTTTGAGGGCAGATTGGTACTGTGTGAGGACAAGAGGTCATGAATTTTGCCTCTAATAGTTAGAATTTTGCCATTGAAAAAAGCTCATAAAACCATTACTGCTCAAGGCTAAAGGAATACAACGCTCATTTGAGCTGTGACTCTCAGTCAGCCTGGCTACAGTGCTGAAAAGAAACCTGGGGTTGTTCTTATTCTACTATTTTACTAATAATTATGAGTAATAGTTTGCTCTGGCATTGCGTAGTCTTCCCAGACTTCCTTTCAAATTTTCCCAGTATTTGTTTTCATTTTCGGGTTTGGGAGTTGAAGACGGAGGAGTGAACTTTCTTTGCTTCATTAACCTCTTTTTAAGAGATGCTACAGAGTCGAGTGTTTTGAGATTTTGAGAGAGTTTAAACTCATTACGGGAAACATCTGTTACAGAGCGATATGGTATTAAAGTTACAATGATGGAATTATTTCCTTAAATTTTGCTACAGTGCTATCTGATAAACACCTAGCATAGTAACTGTGCTGAGTGGTGTGTAATCTCTCTGTCTCTCTTTATGTCCCATTTTGTAAATTTATTATGTTGATCTGTTCTGTACGACATGTTTTGCACATCTGTCCATCCTGGAAGAGGGATCCCTCCTCAGTTGCTCTTCCTGAGCTTTCTACCATTTTTCTACCCCCGTTAAAGGATTTGAGGGTCCAAAGGACAGAGGGATGTCGCATGCTGTAAAGCCCTCTGAGGCAAATTGTGAAATGTGATATTGGACTTTATTAGGGCCCGAGTGATGACAAAGTCGTCCGTGAGGACCCTATTGTAATCACACTGTTTATTATTATTATTATTAGGGCCCGAGCAACGACAAAGTCATCCGCGTAGGACCCTATTATAATCGTGCTGTTTATTATCATTATTATTATTATTATTATTATTATTATTAGGGCCCGAACGACGATGAAGTCATCGGCGTAGCACCCTATTGTAATCACCCTGTTTATTAGGGCCCGAGCGACGACGACGTCGTCCGTGGACCCTATTGAAATGCAAGGATTTTTTATTATTATTATTAATATATATATATATATTATATATATATATATATATATATATATATATATATATACAGTGGTAGAAAAAAGTTTTCGGACACCCCATGCATTTGTGAAATATTGCATTAAGAATCACTCTTAGGTCCTCAAGCGCAATTTCTTTTAGTACAGTCACAGCCAAAATACTAAATAAATCCTAAAAAAGCCATTAAAAACTTAAAATTGATTGGTTCCACAAAAATACATAAGAAATTTTGAGTATTGGGTCACTTTGGTACCAGTGATGAAGGTTGTTCTTTTTATGAAAAGACACAATTTTTGTTGCCAAGCTTCGTGTCTACATAAAGGCAGCACATTTGAAAGTTCTTCAGACACTAAAATGGCTAAAACAAGGAATCTAACACAGGAAACATGCCTGAAGATAAAGATTCTCAGCCAGGAAGGGTACAGCTGCCGCCAGATAGCCAGGAAGTGCAGATACAGTCCTTCAGCAGTTGGATACATTCTGCAGAAATACAGACAAACCAACAGCTTGGAAGACAAACCAAGATCTGGGCGTCCAAGAGTTTCTTCAGCAAGAAATGACCGCATCCTGATCCGCATGTGCAGGCAAAACCGCCGAATGACATCACAGGAGCTTCAGCAGCAGTGGTCAAACCACACTGGTGTCCAGTGTTCCACCCGCACTGTACGTGGCCGACTTTTAAATCATGGCTTAAGGTCCTACAAGGCTATCAAGAAGCCCCAGATCAATGAGAGACAGAGGTTAGCCCGGCGTCGTTGGGCCCAGGCACACAAGAACTGGACAGCCAGGAAATGGAAGAGGATTTTGTGGTCAGATGAGTCCAGTTTCCAGCTTTATCTTCCTCCTACTAATGTGAGGGTATGCAGAAGGCCAGGCGAAGCATTATCTCCAGCATGTACAGTACCTACTGTCAAGCATGGTAGAGGCAGTATCATGGTTTGGGGATGCATGAGTGCTGCTGGTGTTGGTCATCTCACTGTCTGTGATGGCACATTGAACTCTACCAAGTATTGTACCATTCTCGAAACCCACATGCTCCCTTCTGCGCGTGCACTGTTCCGTCGAGGTAAAAACTGGATGTTTCAACAAGATAATGCCCCATGCCACACATCCAAGGCCAGTAGAACCTGGCTGCAGGAGCACAGTATCCAGGTCTTAGAGTGGCCAGCTCAATCCCCGGGCATGAGCCCCATTGAAAATCTGTGGTGGATTATCAAAAGGTCTGTTTCAAAGCATAAACCAAAGAATTTAGAAAATTAAAAGCAGTAATTCAAGCAGAATGGGACAAGATGACCCCTCAACAGTGTGAAAGGCTCGTGGGGAACATGCCAGCCAGGATTAGAGCTCTACTACGTGCCAATGGCAGGACTACTAAATATTAATTTGATGATGTGATGGTTTATTTAATTTTTGTTCAGTTTTGAACACATTCTCTGTTATTTGTTGACTTTGATACAGACAATGTTGAGAACTGACATATTGAAACTGTCAAGAATTTAGTTTTGTTAGTTTTTCTTGTAAACAATAAACAAAAAAATATAATTTGTATTTGTTTGTATCTGTCTAATGCAGCCACACCTTCTGAAACACAAAAAAGATTTTTCCACAAATATTTCATGATGATATTTGAGATTGTGTAAAATTGTAAGGGTGTCCGAAAACTTTTTTCCACCACTGTATATATATATATATATATATATATATATATATATATATATATATAAATCATGCTGTTTATTAGGGCCCGAGCACCTAGCGGTGCGAGGACCCTATTGAAATGCAAGGATTTTTAGGGGGCCAAGCCCGCAGGGCCTGGGGACAGTGCTGGGAACCCTATTGTTTTTGTTCGGATTTTCATTATTATTATTATTATTATTATTATTATTATTATCATTATCATTATTATTATTATTATTAGGGGGCCAAGCCCGCGGGTCTTTCCCAGGACCAGCGGTGCTGGGAACCCTATTGTTTTTGTTCAGATTTTTATTATTCTCTATTTTTATTCTTCTCCACTAAAAGTGGTGCTGCAGGCTAAACCATGCAAGGGAGGGCAGTGCAATTTGGAGGGTTGATCCAGACCCCTGCACGTATCTGAGATGCAAAAAATGGCATATGTCCGCCAGCAGGGGGCGCTATAAACAAGGTCAACACGTTTTGGGCTATAACTCCCACACCGTATGTTGCACCTTCAAAAACCTCTTATCCCCAGATTCCCTGAATAGCGCTGAATCACATGGGCTAGGCCACGCCCGTTTCCGCCTATAATTTTTTTGCACAAAATCGTGAAAACTCGGAAACCTACTTTTTTGAACTCCTCCTTGGGGTTTCGTCCGATCAGCATGAAACTTGGCACGTACAGTCTTCAGCTAGATCTGATGTAAAGTTATTAAAAAAATTTTGTTTGGTCAAAATATGTGCAAATTATTAACGAAAAACTTTTTCTAGCTAGCTATAAAAACGCGAACTGTTACATATCTCGGTCAAAATTAATGCTAACAACACCAAATCTCAGAGCCTTGGTTGGCATGTGACTGTGAGGGCTTGAGCCAAACTTGGCTAATGTTGGCCACTAGGGGGTGCTGCAAATATGGGAAATTTATATCTCTCAAATGGCTACACCGATTTTTACGAAATTTGGTGGGTATGATGCTGGGTCACTCCTGAGCCCATATCTTGAAGTTAATCACGACTGGTCGAAGTGGGCGTGGCTTATTACCAGATAAACAACAAACATTTATTTCTGCCAAAGTATTATGTTGAGGGCTGTGGAATTTACAGGGTATATATAGAATAGTACACAGACCACCCATACCAAAAATTATGTGTCTACTCCACTAGGTGGCGCTATAACGGAGGCAAAGGCATTTTGGCCTGTAACTTCCACATTTTAAATCACATCTTCATAAACTTTATATCCATGTCTTCCCTGAATACGGTCGCATCTTCTGACATAGTCCACGCCCAGTCCCACTGCATATTTCTCTTTGTATGTCACTACACATCAAAAACCTACTTTTTCAAACTCCTCCTAGTGTTTAAACTTTGCACAAACAATCTCCAGACGAGCCTGATCAAAAGTTACCAAAATAATTTTGCTTCTCCAAAAAATACGGTAGTTATAAATAAACATTTTTTTTTCTCCTAGCTAAAGAACACATACCGTCGCATATTTTTGTCAAAGTAAAAGGTATCAACGTCAAACTCAAATCACTTCTTTCAGACGTCAACCCGAGGCTCTGTGCAAAATTTGGCATAAATCGGCCAATAGGGGGCGCTATAAACAGAAAAATATCAAGTGACATGAAAGTTGATCGGATTCGCACGAAATTTGGTGAGCGTGATGCAGAGTCACTCCTGAGGCCAGCCGTAAAGCTTAGTGATGTTTGGTCGGGCTGACTTCCAAGGGCTCCGCGACACCTGCGGGCTGAGTCGCGTTCTTCTTCTTCTTCTTCTTCTTCTTCTTCTTCTTCTTCTTATTCCAAATGAATTGCCTTTTTGGGAGGCTTAACATACCCGAAAACTCATGAAACTTTGCACACATCTCAGAACTGGTGAAAAATTTGATATGTTAAGGGTCTCATGCGCTGGTTCCAAAAACTGACTCAGTAGCGTCCCCTACAAAAGTTTGAAGAAAAATCCCCTCAAGCTAGTATAACCTACATATTTGAAACTTGGCAGGCTTATGTAATGCTTAGAGACGTACAAAAAAGCCTCTTAGAGGCATCCTCTAAACCCAACAGGAAGTTGGCCATTTTGAATTTACTGTGCAATTTTGATGCATTTTAGGCCATTTCCAGGGGTCCTAAATGAACGAACTTGTCCTAGAGATTTCATCCAATCAACTTCAAACCTTGGTCTGTCCCATCCCAAGACCTTGAAGATGAAAAGTTATCAAAAGCTTGAGTTTTCGTCAATGTGTGTGGCCGTGGGATGGCGTCAAAGTTAGGGGTCTCGCCACTAAACAGGAAGTAGTTTATAACTCCAGCATACATGGTCCAATCTTGCCCAGACTTCACAGAATTGATGACAGTCCCGCCCTGAACACATCTACATGTCAATAATTAGAGATAAACATAGTGCCCCCTACTGACAGACTTTAATGTACTTCTCCTACAGACTTGACCAGATGCACTTCAAACTTGGTGAAAAAAGTCATAAGACGTTGATGACACTTTATTGTGGAAACTGTGAGTTTTTGTCAAAGGGCGTGGCAACGGCCTGGCGGCGAACTTTGATGTTTCGCCGTGATGATAAACATTGCTGTAACTTGACGCCCCATGGGAATATCTTGCCAAAACTTCAGACATATGATGACAGTCCAGCCCTGAACACATCTACAGAGGAATTTTGGATCACCACCATAGCGCCACCTTCTGGCAACAGAAAGCTACTTTATACATTCTTTGATGTCCCGCTTCTAGCAGGTTAATCAGACCCGCCTCAAATTTGCTGGTCTAAGTCCTTAGACCTTGATGATACTTAAAAATGAAGCTTTTGAGTCATCGTCAAACGCTGTCACCATGGCGCCACCTTGTTTGCCATCAAACACGATGTTGTTTTGAAGGGACAAGGGATGATTGAAAACTCACCAAACGTAGCATACACATCACAGGTCACAAGTCCTGTTGTCTGATGTGATTTTTGTGCTTTGATGCACCAAGATGGCTTAACAGCGTGACCAAAATTTATCACAGGATTTGTCCAATGGTGCGCCCGCTGCAGAGCGTTGAAGCTTGAGGTCTTGCTATGAAAAACGAAACTGCTGTAGCTTTGGTATAAATGGTCCAATCTCTACCAAACTTCACATGATTCATATTAGTCCTGCCCTGAACACATTAACATAACTATATTTCCTGATACTCATAGTGCCACTTAGTGGTGACAGGAAATATGTCTCATCCATCACTTATGTTTCGATTTATCTGAAAGTTACATGCTGTGGTGTGTATTTGATGTATAAAAACATGATGTATAATTAGTGCACACTCCAACTCCCCATAATGGAAAGAGGAAGTGATACAAAATGTGAAATATGTCATTCCAGCACTGTAACAAGGATAGGCCACATTGCTCTTGCATGTGATGTCTAACTTTGAAAGAAATGAACTGATGCATCAGAATGCGTCCTGCCAGCCTCCCCGATTTGTGTGAAGGTGCGAGGGCCTGTACATCACTGCTTGCAGCTTTAATTATTATTATTATTATTATTATTATTAAGAACCTTTAATCCCCAATTTGGTCCTTTTCTCAATTTCAAAAACACACCAAAATTTGCACACGCTTTCGGCTGGCAAAAAAATTGATATTTCGGCAGTGTTCTATGTGGATGGGGCCAAATGGCAACATGGTGCCCCCTAGAAAATTTCGTGCCTCGAGCCCCGCCTGTGAGTTTCACCTACATGCATGAAAATGGGTGGGCTCATAGAACATGCCAAGACACACAAAAAATCCTCTTAAACCCATGCCATAAACCCAATAGGAAGTCGGCCATGTTGATTTGAATTTTTTACGTGTTTGAACTCCTCCTCCTAGGGATTTCATCCGATCGACTTCACATTTGGTACAGATCATCCTGAGAACATGCTGATCAAAAGTTATTAAAAGCTTATCTATATGTCAAGGGGCGTGGCCGCTAGGGCATGACAAACTTTGGTCACTTTTCGTTTTCTCACCATCGATTTTCTAATGGTTTTCACCCCCACATACTTGTTCTCAGCAGCTTCAAACTTGCTGGTGATGGCTCTGCCCTGAAGAGCCAGAAATATTAATTAAATGCCTCTATAACGCCCCCTTGAAATTTTCAAAAACCCCTCCCCATAGGTTTTTTTTGGACGAGGAAAATGAAAATTGGTACACATGTGTATGTCACCCACACACACAAAAAAGTGCCACCAATGGTCTACTCCAAACAGGAGTCAACCATTTTGATTTAAACTTTTCATTTTGGTGGCAATTTTGTGATTTCAACAAGTTGTATTTTGACAAACCCCTCCTACAGATTTTGTCCAATCAACTTCAGATTTGGTACAGATCACCCCAAGACCATGCTGATCAAAAGTTATTAAAAGCTTTTTTCTATGTCAAGGGGCGTGGCCGCTATGGGGCCTCCCTCGCCATCAAATATGTTTGGCTTTTTGATGGCTTCAATGGCATCATCTCCTCATGAAAATTAATACACAGGTCAAGAATGGCGAGCTCTTGCATCCGATAGGGGCATTGCCCATGGAGGGGAACAAAATGCTTCTGTAGCGCCCCCTTGAAATTTTCAAAAAAGAAAAAAACATAGGGGTTTTTTTAGAGTAGGAAGGTGAAAATATGTACATATGTGCAAGTTGCCCAGACACACAAAAAAGTCTCTGCCACCAATGCTCTACTCCAAACAGGAAGTTTGCCATTTTGATTTTGACTTGTCATTTTGGCGAGATTTCCACGTTGTATTTTAACGAACTCATCCTAGGGATTTCATCCAATTGACTTCAATTTTTTTACAGATCATCCAGACATCATGCTGATCAAAAGTTGTGCTCTACATGTCTGTAAGTCAAAGGGCGTGGCTGCTATGGCGCTGCCATTTTTGATCCATTGCCATGCATATTCAAGCAGCTCTCTCTCCCACATAATTCATCCAAACTCCTTCAAAATTTCTGTACATGATAAGAGACCTGCCCTCAACGCCTCCATATGCTCGTAGGCAATCAAGCTCATGGCACGTTGACATGTGTGATGAGGGTCCACCCGTGAACACACCTGGCCATAACTGGTTACGCTCGTAGCACCACCTGGTGGATGATTTTTTTCCGCTCCTGCCAGGTTTTTTGTCCCTTCTCGCTTTGCACCACAGCCCACGCATGCCTCAGGCCCCGCGGTTGCATGGGGGAGCGAGGGCCCGATCACACCTGCTTGCAGCTTTAATTAGGGCCCGAGCGATGACGAAGTTGTCCATGACAACATGCTGATCAAAAATTACTAAAAGCTTTTCTCTTAGTCAAGGGGCGTGGCCGCTAGGGTGTGACAAATTTTGGCAACGTTTTGTTTTGTTACCATCGAATTTCGAACAGCTCTCCTGCCCACATGCTTAATCTCAGCAGCTTCAAACTTGCTGGACATGATGATGGCTCCACCCCGAACACCCTGATATGTTAATATCCCACCTTACTCATATTGCCCCCCGGTGGAGACAGGAAGTGACCAGTTTTTAACATGTACTAATGCCACAAACTTGACCGCATCAACTTCATTCCACTTCTAATGCATGCAGAACAAGTTGGTTCATTTCTATGTCTAATATGATCATGCCATTATAAAGGTATTTGACTTTTTAAAGAGATTGCTTTGAAACTTCTTTGTGATGTCTACATGTATCCCTAACCAAAGAGCAACTCCAAGAAATATTTTGAGTCCAGGAATTACTCCTACCCAAACATCGTTTGAGACAACAATATGCATTTGATGAAGTAAGCTAGAGTGATGCCACTCACTCTGAACATGCTCAGTTAAACAGTTAGATGTTCAGTTATTGACACAAACTCCCAGAGAAATTTACCAGCAAGTGTTTTTAGGTTAAAAACAAAACAAAAAATATTTTTGGATGATGACACTGCTGTAAGTAGATAGCAAGTACAGGTTAATAACTAGGCTACCTAGCTAGCTAGTTTCAGCGGGTTAGGGTTAGCCCCAACCAGTACTCAAGTTGTAAAAAAAAAAAAAAAAAAAAAATAATCAGGCTGGATGGTGGATTTTTTCACATGGGGACATAATTTTTGCTGATGACAGCGTAGAGGGTCTGCAACAGCACCACTGCTCTTACATACAGTAGTAAGGGTCAAATGCACAGGACACGTGCAAAATAATTTCTTCTTCTTCTTCTGCTTGGGTCAACCGATGATACTAATAATAATCAAAGTCAATTTTGCTTTTAGAATATTGAATTATAGTGTATTTTTCAAAAAAGCAGTTTGTGGTATATGATCAAACTGGTATCTAAGGGTTATTTTTAAATTGTGATTAATTAAATCATAAATTAAACAAGAACCCCTTCATGAAAAAAATGAAAAAGAAATTGGGAAAAATGTTGATCTTTAATGATACAAATGCAAATATTGTAGGTTAAAATTCCCAACTTCAGGGCATGGAGTGCAAATTGAAACTTAAAATATAAAAATATATTAAAAATACAAATAATACAAAATACACAGAACCAATTATATGGTGGCCTTCCCCACTCTCCCCTATCTCATAACAGTTTCCAGAGATTTTCATAGTCATGCCTTTCGTTCTCAACATTTCTTGCCCTTGCTTGCTGGCCGTAGTTATCCTCTATGTGAAGAAAACAAGCTCATTATGGTTTTGAAGACAACAGCAGATGAAGCGCTCATGTGGATTGCAGTATCATGGTATCCAAGAAGGTGCTCTTTGGTCAGGAAGTGCAGTATATCTTGAAAACACAAAGTCCAAGGCAACTCTTCTCTGGTGCAAAAGTAAAGCTGCAAGGTTCACAGGTGGCCTAAATGAGGCCCTACTCAAACATGGGTCGAGCCAATCAACACTCCATTTGCCAAACTGCAGGCATATAAGCAAAACTCCCTTTACACAATGCACTCATAAATAGAAACCTGCATTATAGGGCCAGTAGGCACACAATGAGAATATAACAAATATAATTAGAAAAAAATCACAATAAACCATTAATAGGTCAAATTCTATAAGGAGAACAAAAAAGATAAATAGACATAAACTGCATTCAGCAGCAGAAGTAACATATGAAAATTAATATATACATAAAGCATAAGACAACAACAAAAAAAAAAAGATACACTAAATATATGCAAACAGATATACAGTATGGTTTTGTTGGAATGACTGAGCAGAAATCTTATGCAAGCACATGACATTACTCTTCCAGTTGATTTTTAAGAAAACTACATATTTTCTTGATAATGCCCAACATTCAAGTGTAGATTGAAAAGAAAAACTGAAGATAAAACAGTTTTGGGGCTGAAAATAATTTCTCAACTTCCTTTTAATATCACTGTTTAACCCTTTGGGCCCTAGGCCTTTTTGGGGTATTTTTCCTGCCTTTACTTTGACTGTGATATGAGTATCACAGTCATTATAAAGGCTACATACACATACTATATCTTGTTTTTTTTTAGGACAATCTGGGCTATCCAGATTTGCCATCACCACATGTCCTTCTATGTGCCTGTATTTTAAATTAATTTTTATATCAATGAAAAAAACAAATCCATGTTACTAAATTATTACATTTTTACATGTATCTCACCATACCAAGTTCGAAGTTGACATATTCTGCCATATATGAAGAGGGGAGACTCTCTGGAATCTGGCAATATAAGAACCATGATGGTGGGACATTCTGTCACTTCATAGTTGTCCAAAACATGCAGTTTGTGCCAGGCCGACATAATTGCCAGTATTTTTTCATTTTTGCAAGAAATTCCATTGACTCATTCACAAGTCAAAAATGTGTTTTATCTAAAAGAAACATGTAATATTTACATCTAAGATCATAGAAAAATAGTAATAACATTATTCCTCACTATTTGAAGTGGCTGATAACAAGATCTGTATCATGGATTGTAAAGAAATTTGTCAAGTTTTTATTTTGTAGACATTTGATCTGTATTTATAGCATGATAGGATGACAGCACAATGATGTGTGGTATCATTGAAAAGCTCTGCTCCTGCGCTTTCATGTGATATGCGTGGCATTTCTGTGCGACCCTGCATTCGTGAGTAATCCATCCTGTATGAAAGGTCTGTTATACACCATTTTAGTGTACTTTTATCATTTCTTTCCGCTGTGAAAACATTGGACCAGTGCTGTTTTTGGCAGGCATTTTAGATTTAGTCTTAGTCTTAGTCTTTTGGACTAAAATGCTTATTAGTTTTCGTCAAATTTTAGTCATTTCTATATGTGATAGTTTTGGTCCAGTTTTAGTCGACGAAAACTCAAAAAGGTTTTAGTCTAGTTTTAGTCAGTTTTAGTAAAAAAAAAAAAAAAAAAAAAAAAGAAAAGAAAAGAAAAAGAAGTATAGTCTTTTAACAAATTAATTTAGGTCAATAAGTATTGGAGATTGCTGTTGGACAGACACCTTTTATCCAACATATTTCAACTGTTTTTTTTTCATGAATTGATGCCTTACTTCATTATACAAGAGTGTCACACATAAGTTGTGAAAATAGCAGATCTATAAGTTCAACACATTGTGACGGGTCGGGCCGGATTTAGTCAAAAATGTAGCTATAAATTGTATTTGGGCTGGGGTCAGATTCGGTCAGCTTTCAGTGAAAATGTAGTGTAAAAATATATAAAATCCTATTGTCTGTCCTGTTTATTGCTTGGGCACTGTTATTTACGTGACAACACCTGAACTTAACACACACAGATACACATTGGCTGTTTGTTTCTAACCCTGCCCACGCTGGAAGAGGAGACCTCAAGACCTCCCGCAGCCCGCCTCCGCCTTGATTAAACACTGAAAATAAAATAAAAGATGGAGACAAGTTTTTCCTATTTTATCTTATTTTGTTTAATTTCTCCTTCTCCTCTCGCTGGAAGCGTCGGACCTCCCGCTCCTGTCTTAAACACGGAGGTCTCCCTCTCCGCTGATCACGCCCGGCCTGTTAAATACCCTGTAACCATAACAACTGTGTGACACAAACTCAGTGCTTTGGTCATTAAATAATGTCGGGCTCGGTTTGGGTTTGGACAGAAATATGCGGCCTGTGCCGCACTCTAACACACACACACAAACACACGGAAAACCGGACATTAGATTACACGTACAATAAGCAGAAATATCATGTATTTTGAACATCTGACAGACCACCTACTAACATTTACGTCCATTTTCGTCTCGTCAACGAAAACTCACACACGTCCCGTCATGTTTTAGTCATCAATGAGCCATGTTTATCTCGTCACCGTCTCGTTATCGTCATGAAAAAAAGGGGTGTCAATGAAATAATTTCGTCATCGTTGATGAAAACAACACTGCATTGGACCACCGGTGGTCCATTGGTGGTCCAGTGGTCTTGGTCTTGTTGGAAAGCTGCGGTTTTCACGTGATATGTGTGGCTTCTCGCTATGAGCCACGGCTGCGGAGAAAATCCATAGAGAAGAACAAGTGTGAATTTGGACGCACTATGCGTTGTTCGTTGTTATGCACAGGCATAACATCCACAGTGCAGCTCGCTGAGATATGATATAAAAATATCGTTGCATGTGTGCCCTCGCCCAAAGTATTTTACTCTATGCGTGAAGCCAAAGGTAAAACTAAATGTTGAAATAGCAGTAATACCACATTCATTCAATAAACTGATACAAGAGATGGAAAGGGGGGACAACAGTTTTAGAAGGGGGATGATTTTGACCATTTTTATTTCAAGGGGGATGCTATAACCCCTCAGCTCGAGTACTGGCCCTAACCCTTTCCAAAAGACTATATATTATTATTTATTGACTATATTTAAATTATTCATTTTCTTAATTATTTTATTTGCCTACTTATCATTATCCATATATTCATTTTGTGGTATTGTTCCACTCCTTTGTCCACAGCCGGAGTCCTCATTAACCTCCATTATTTTAAATAAATTATTGAAAAATCTGGGTGAGCTATTTTTATTTCTTCTCTTATTTATTCATCATCTTTTATCTAGAGCAAACTTTATTTTACGGGTTGGAATTAAACACTACAGGATACCCGACATTCAAGAATTGCATGTTTTATTATAATTATTTATTTATATTTTATGACTTTTATGAACATTTGTTATTCCTTTTAATGTTTTTATTGAATTTATTGTGGGTTGATCATTTTTTGTACTTTTTATTGATGTTGTTTAGCACTTATGCATGTATTTATTTATTTATTTATACAGCACTTAATCCTTCCTCTTTTATGTCGACTCCTTTATTCCAACCCCAGCACTTACACAAATATTATCTTGCTCTTTTTTAGTTTTATATTCATAATTTTAGCCACCTTAAGATTACACTCAGAGACCCTGGTAAGTCGGAGGTCTTTGTTAAAGACCAATTTCCCACTACTAAACTGCCTTGGGTCCAATCTACTTTGCAATTTTAAAATTTTAACAAGGCTTTTTAAGCACTTGTTTTGTTTTTAATACCAATAATACTTTTAATATCTTATTGAGATATATATAGCCCCCGAGAGCCCGTGCCTCCAGGAGTGCTCCTCCTAGAAGCACTGCGTTTTTATCCTAAACTAACCTTACCCTAACCCTTCTGCCAATGGCTTTAAAAGCATACAGTGAACTGGTGAAGTGTGGTCGTAAAAGCACAAGTGGTAATGAACAGAGCTTTGCAGTTGCAAATGTGATACATAATTGGATTATACTGTACCTGCAAAAAACATTTTATAGTGTTTAAAAAGGAAGCTAATAAAGTTCAATTGAATTCAAATCATTCACATCATCTATTCCAGACACTTTTGTTGAAAATCATATGAATACATTCCCAGAATTAATATTTTTATTTGATCTTGGCATGAACAATTATCTTGTGACAGTGGCATGCACAGACTTTTTGAAGGGCAGGGGCGAAAAAAAAAAGGGTACTTTAGCGTGAATTTTGGCTCTCAAGGGGGCACTTCAGTGCGCATTTTGGCTCCCAGGAGGGTACTTTAGCATGCATTTTGGCTCCCAAAAGAGCACTTTAACCCTATAGGCGCCAGAGTTTTTTCAAGAAAATATACAATTTTGATATCAAGATTGCAAAAGGCTATAGCTTCAAAGTAGTTTGAGATAAAGGTATACTGTCAATGAGAAAATTGTTCAGTATGACTCAAAGTTTGTGATGAAAGTGAAATTATTCATCTAATTTGCATATTATGACGTCACAAGGTGGCGGCCATATTGGAAAATGTTCAATTTTGATATCAAGGTTTCAAAAGGCTATAACTTGAAAGTGGTTTGAGATAAAGGCATACTGTAAATGAGAAATATCTTCAGTATGAACCAAAATTTGGGATGGAAGTAGATTTGTCATCTAATTTGATTACTGTGACATCACCAGGTGGCGGCCATATTGGAAAACATCCATTTTTGTTTCAAGATTTCAAAAGGCTGCAGTTTGAAAGTGGTTTGAGATAAGGGCATACTGTAATTGAGGAATATTCAGTTTGAAGCAAAATTTGGGCTGGAAGTAAATTGTCATCTAATTTGCATATTGTGACATGAACAGGTGGTGGCCATATTGGAAAATGTCAATTTTCTTATAAAGATTTCAAAAGGCTGTAGTTTGAGAGCGGTTTGAGATAAGGGAATACTGTCAACAGTCAATGTGAAATATCTTTAGTATGAAACGAAATTTGGGATAGAAATAAATTCACTGATCCAATTTGTATAATCTTTTAGCACTGGTCGGCGGCCATATGGAATTGTATCATTTTCAAAGACCTTCAATGATCAAGATGGCACTGCTTGTAGTTTTGTGTGTGGTATCTTTCATTGCAAGGCACAGCACAAAGACCTACTCCATACTGACGGCACCTGAACTGTGTCTGGCAACGGCCTTTCGGGCAGGTGCGATCTGAACAGACAACACAATCTGGACGTTCGTCTGTGTTGCAGAGCCAGTGTCATTCAGTGAGCCTCTGTGGCATTTCTCCCTGCTGCATTGAAGGCCGTCCTCCTTTTTTGCTTTCCTTTTTGGAGAAGCCCTCAAGCCAAGATGTTATAATGTCCTGAGTAAAGGCCTTCAGTGGTTTGTGTGGACCAGGACTACAACGTGTGTAAATGATGTGCGCATTGACCACACTGATGCTCAGAACCGCATCAAAAATGCGGTTGTACCATTTCCTGGATCTGTGTGGAAACAGGTATGTTTTCATCCGTTGATCGATGTATCAACTCCTCCCATAAAGGAGTTGTAACCGTCCACACACACTGGTTTCATAATTTCATGGAACCCAGTCACATTTTCCTTTGTCCGGATCCGTTTTTGGGTGACTGTGTTGCCATGAATGGTGGACAACAGAGTGAGACGCTTTGTGTCATGCCAAGCACAAGCCAGCAGTTTATCATGCCGCATGAACACTGGGTCATCTCCCCTTCTCAGAGGCAACTGGGATGGTTTCAGCCCCTTTGGCATCCCTCTCCTGTTGCAGTTCACTGTCCCGCATTCCGGTGTCTTTAGCAGCTAACTCACGAGCTAAGGCTGGTGATGTGTAGTAGCTGTCCATGTACACCTCATGCCCTTTCCCAGTGTGCTGGGCAAGCAGCTGATGGACAATATGGTGTGTTGCCCCTAAATTGTCCTCATCGCTTGTATTTTTGCCATTGTAGATGCACCACTCTAATACATAACCTGAGCTGGCCTCACTCAAGACAAATGCTTTAGCCATATTTGTCAGGTTTTTTGGGGTTGTACAGTTTCAAGGTTGATCTTCCCTTGAATGCAATGGTCATTTCATCCAAGGAAAGTTCCTTGAGTGGACCACACAGCAGCAAAACAAGGAATGATCAAATCAATTATGGGGCGTACTTTGAAGAGTCTATCATGACCTGGCTGGCCCCTCTCAATGCGGTCATCATTATTTACAAAGTGAAGGAAAGAAAGAATGTTTTCAAATCTGTTCTCGCCATCACTTTGCCAAATCCAGGTGTGTAAGTTGGCCAAAAACCTGCCCAGTAGTCCTCAATTTCAGATTTTTCCACAAGCCCCATGCACAAGTGAAGTGACATGAAAGCTTTCATTTCAGGGACAGTCACATCATACCAGTCATGAAATCTGGAGTTTGGTTTCAAAATTTCCCCTTCAAGGAACTGGTGGGCATATCTGTTTGTTTCATTGGTGATGAGGCTCCAGAATTCATCATTCAGAAAAAGAGAGATGAAATCAATGGGCTCAAAATTTGTCAGATCGTCTCCACAATAACCAACAGGCTCATTAAAATTTCGGATCCACTTTTGATACTCTTCCTCTTCTCTCAAGAACTGCCAGCCATCATCATCATTATCATCGCCGCCGTGATTTACGATGCGCCAGTGAACGCCACCTCCGCCGCCATTAGCGGTGTGTTTGCCGCGACCACCGCGTCTGCTGCGATCACCGCGGTTGTTTCCATCCCCGCTACATTCACCGGTGAATTTGCGGTGTTATGAGCCCCCCTGCCACCTCGACCACCTCCCCTACTTGGCATTTGCAGAATACTTCCACCCCGGCCACGGTGAGGTGAAGCATCCGCTTTACCATGTGATGATTGTGGACTATGGCGCGCGGACTCGCCATCACTACTAACGTCAGTTTCGGCTTCACTGGACAACTGCATGTCTTCCTCCTCGGAATCGGAGTCAGCCAGTACCTGACGAAGTACTTCGTCGACGGTAAACCGACCTCTCGTGAGTAAATGAAAATACACTCTTTCGCTCTGCTCTGCTCTCACTACGCTCAGCACTACTACCACTGCTTCGCCGCCGCGTCTCTGCGCCGGAGTGTGTTTTACAAACTCTTTTTACTCTAAAACTTTGAATGGAACCACGCCCACAAATGCTGCTCAGATTACAGGCACACAAGTCCGCCATCTCCTGGTGAAAAGTAGTAACAAGATTCGGCACCACATTTATAGATACAGCATGTTTTATTCAGCTATGTTGCTTGTCGCAATTTTGCGACTTTGGCGCTTAAAGGGTTAACATGCATTTTGGCTCCCAGGAGGACACTTTAGTGTGCATTTTGGCTCCCAAGAGGGCACTTTAGCGCGTATTTTGGCTCCCAGGAGCGCACTTTAGCGTGCATTTTGGCTCCCAAGAGGGCACTTTAACGTAAATTTTGGCTCCCAAGAGGGCACTTTAGCATGCATTTTGGCTCCCAAGAGGGCATTTTAGCATACATTTTAGCTCCCAAGAGGGCGCTTTAGGGTGCATTTTGGCTCTCAAGAGGACACTTTAGCGTGTATTTTGGCTCCCAAGAGGGCACTTTAGCACGTATTTTGGCTCTCAAGGGGGCACTTCAGTGCGCATTTTGGCTCCCAGGAGGGTACTTTAGCGTAAATTTTGGCTCCCAAAAGGACACTTTAGCGTGCATTTTGGCTCCCAGGAGGGCATTTTAACGTGCATTTTGGCTCCCAAGAGGGCACTTTAGCGCGTATTTTGGCTCCCAGGAGCGCACTTTAGCATGCATTTTGGCTCCCAAGAGGGCACTTTAACGTAAATTTTGGCTCCCAAGAGGGCATTTTAGCATGCATTTTGGCTCCCAAGAGGGCGCTTTAGGGTGCATTTTGGCTCTCAAGAGGACACTTTAGCGCGTATTTTGGCTCCCAGGAGGGCGCGTGCATTTTGGCTCCCAGAGGCGCTTTAGGTGCATTTGGCTCTCAAGGGGGCACTTCAGTGCGCATTTTGGCTCCCAGGAGGGCACTTTAGCGTGCATTTTGGCTCCCAAAAGGGCACTTTAACGTGCATTTTGGCTCCCAAGAGGGCACTTTAGCGCGTATTTTGGCTCTCAAGGGGGCACTTCAGTGCGCATTTTGGCTCCCAGGAGGTTACTTTAGCATGTATTTTGGCTCCCAGGAGGGTACTTTAGCGTAAATTTTGGCTCCCAAAAGGGCACTTTAGCGTGCATTTTGGCTCCCAGGAGGGCATTTTAGCGTGCATTTTGGCTCCCAAGAGGGCACTTTAGGGTGCATTTTGGCTCTCAAGAGGACACTTTAGCGCGTATTTTGGCTCCCAGGAGGACACTTTAGTGTGCATTTTGGCTCCAAAGAGGGCACTTTAGCGCGTATTTTGGCTCCCAGGAGGTTACTTAAGCGTACATTTTGGCTCCCAAAAGGGCACTTTAACGTGCATTTTGGCTCCCAGGAGGACACTTTAGTGTGCATTTTGGCTCCCAAGAGGGCACTTCAGCGCGTATTTTGGCTCCCAGGAGCGCACTTTAGCGTGCATTTTGGCTCCCAAGAGGGCACTTTAACGTAAATTTTGGCTCCCAAGAGGGCATTTTAGCATGCATTTTGGCTCCCAAGAGGGCGCTGTAGGGTGCATTTTGGCTCTCAAGAGGACACTTTAGCGCGTATTTTGGCTCCCAGGAGGGCATTTTAGCGTGCATTTTGGCTCCCAAGAGGGCGCTTTAGGGTGCATTTCGGCTCTCAAGGGGGCACTTCAGTGCGCATTTTGGCTCCCAGGAGGGCACTTTAGCGTGCATTTTGGCTCCCAAAAGGGCACTTTAACGTGCATTTTGGTTCCCAGGAGGACACTTTAGTGTGCATTTTGGCTCCCAAGAGGGCACTTTAGCACGTATTTTGGCTCTCAAGGGGGCACTTCAGTGCGCATTTTGGCTCCCAGGAGGTTACTTTAGCATGCATTTTGGCTCCCAGGAGGGTACTTTAGCGTAAATTTTGGCTCCCAAAAGGGTACTTTAGCGTGCATTTTGGCTCCCAGGAGGGCATTTTAGCATGCATTTTGGCTCCCAAGAGGGCACTTTAGGGTGCATTTTGGCTCTCAAGAGAACACTTTAGCGCGTATTTTGGCTCCCAGGAGCGCACTTAAGCGTGCATTTTGGCTCCCAGGAGGGCATTTTAGCGTGCATTTTGGCTCCCAAGAGGGCGCTTTAGAGTGCATTTTGGCTCCCAAAAGGGCACTTTAACGTGCATTTTGGCTCCCAGGAGGACACTTTAGTGTGCATTTTGGCTCCCAAGAGGGCACTTTAGCGCATATTTTGGCTCTCAAGGGGGCACTTCAGTGCGCATTTTGGCTCCGGGGAGGTCATTTTAGCATGCATTTTGGCTCCCAGGAGGGCACTTTAGCGTGCATTTTGGCTCCCAGGAGGACACTTTAGTTTGCATTTTGGCTCCCAAGAGGGCACTTTAGCGCGTATTTTGGCTCTCAAGGGGGCACTTCAGTGCGCATTTTGGCTCCGGGGAGGTCATTTTAGCATGCATTTTGGCTCCCAGGAGGGCACTTTAGCGAGCATTTTGGCTCCCAAGAGGGCACTTTAGCAAGCGTTTTTCAACAATTGCGCCACGAGGGAGGGTGGCTGCCTCCCCCCTGTGCACAGCTGATAGATATTCCTGTCTAGTGATATTCCTAATAGCTGCAATGCATTCCCAGAAAATGTATATTTTGCCACCAAAATTGACCTTCTAAGTAGCTTGGAAGCTGAGATATTGGCACTTATAGATTTTACATGGCGGCCATCTTGGAATTCCAAAATGGCCGCCTTCTACCATTGTGATGAAGCAGCTCCCCTTCTAAATTCAAAGCTATGGTGATGGAGAACACATTAAAAAAAAATTTGATGCTTTTGTCCGGCGCGTCCCCATTATTTTCACATATGTCTTTAACCTCTTTAACTCCGGTCGGACGCCGGCGTCCGCACTCCCTCCCTCCTCTGATAAATGGGATCTCACAGGCGCACGACGTCATCAAACCATGTAATGCTTGGTATCACCGGAAACAGGAAGCTCTTGGCTTCCCGAATCCACCATCATTTCTCTTTTATTCTTTATGGTTTTTGCACCAGAGCAGCCTAAATACACGAAGACCAAAATCATGCACAGTCATGAATGGATACATAGCTGGTTCATAGCTGAGATCTCACTCCTGAGATGTACCGCCTAGAAAGTTGGATCACAACTTTCACGTTTCATATGGCTTTATTCTGTGATATTTTATGGTGTTTCTGTCATAAACAACATCAGCTATCATAATCACACCTGATTTCAATAAGGTATGATGTTTGAACTTGGCTGAGTGTTGTTTGATCACTGATAGTACTGTTTTGAAGCGGAGTGAGCTCTCTGTCATGTGGAGCTCCGCCTGGATCTTTTCATGGAAAAAACACTGTAGAATGGTCATACTTTGAGCAATCTTCTTCAAACTTGAAACAAATATTCATTGATAGTGTGCCTACAGCCCCACAGTGTCATTTACCTGCTCTGATTAAGCCACAGACAGTTATTCATCCTGAAAATCATTGCATATTGTGGTGTCGCTAGGTGGCGGCCATATTGGATTTCATAAATCTCAGTAAAACATTCAAATATTCAAATAATTCGAACTTTATTTTATTAAAGGCAGCTATTCAGTGTGGCGTCAGCTTTTCAACAAACTTTAAAACATTCAGATCATTCAAACTTTAATGTATTCAAGGCAGCATTGCAGTGTGGCTTCAGCTTGCAGCATTCACACCCGCAATTTCTTCGGAAATTGCTTCTCTAGTTATTATTATTGTGTGTGAATGCTGAAAGCATTCAAACCCTATGTTCTTCTGTTAGCAAAATTCTTTACTGGGTGTGAATGCTGGAAGCATTCGAACCCTATGTTCTTCTGTTACCAAAATTCTTTATTTTTGTTCTTATTCTTCATACTTTCCCAGGAATTCAACTTTAAAATTCCGATTCCCATTAAATCCCATTCAACAAAAACGGTTTGACTGCTACTAGTTCCACAAACTTCAACCGATTCAAACCATTCAAACATGAAAACGTTCAGCTGAATTAGGACAAGACTGGAACAACTCTTCACATTCCTAACATTCATACTTTCCCAGATATTCCCAATTTTTCCCAAATCCTTTTTGCCATTGGGAATGAATGACAGAATCCTCAAAAATCTAAAAATTGCACCTTTTTTCAAACTGTAACTACAGATTCATACTTTCAGCTAGAAACTCCATTCAAAATGGAAAATATTCATGATTTTGCTGACTTTTTACATATGATTCAACTTTTCAATCCCATTCAAACTTCCAAAAATATTTAACATTTTCTGAAACTTTGTTAGAATGGAAGTCAATGGGTGATGTCATTGCTATAGTGGAGAGCAGCTGTAAACTCATCAAGAAATTTTCTCTTCAACTGGCTAATACAGCCGCAATTTTCACTGAACATACATAATTTATACCAAAAAACGTTGAAAAATTTGTCCTGGTCACAGAAATGTTGACATGGAATCTGTCACATGTACACATTTTTGCTGAGTGGCTCCAAAGCGAAGGGAGCGCAGATTTTTTTTTTCTCATTCACTCCCATTTAAGCTGAGAGGAGAAACTTCTGGAAACAGCTAAGGTGCAACACATTTGTAACTCGCGCCTGTGACCACATTTTTGACTCTAGAAATATAAAACATGACACGTGCGTTCACAAAAAGTTTATCTCTCTCACCATTGCTTTGTTTTCATTATTGGACCAATGGTTTGGGAATGGGAAGAACTTGTTTGAGGAGTTCAAACCCATTATAAACAGTCTTTGCTGATCTGCTCTCTTATGAGCTGTCTGTGCGTCCCTCAGGTGCAGGCAAGTCATTAATCGGCATGACAATGGCTGCACACACACACACAGCCACAGGGCTCTCTGTCTGTGTGTCTCACAATCTTTAACCCTCTGCGGTCCAGAACCGCGCCGGCGCGTCAAAATCACGTGACCGATTTGAGACGACGTAGCAGCAAGACGCAGCCTCGCTGAGTCTCTGTTTCATTTTGTGTGGAAAGTGCAAACTTCGAACTTTGTACCACTTTTTAAATCATCTTGATAGGCCATATAAAACCGGACTTATGATAAATAATAAACGCCATGATTTTCCTGAATATTGAATATTGTTTGATCCGTGTTTGATGCAGGAAGAAACGGTAAAAACGGGCCGTTCGGCCTGTCGAAAGTGCTGAAGGCAACAGCAAAAAACAAAAAAACAAAACGACATCCCTTTTCCTATTGGTTGAAAAATGCACCAGTCAACCAATCACAAAATTGTATGGCAACACACATCATTTGTTGCTGGAGGAGAGGGGAAGTTGTGGGAGTGACGGCAGCGAGAGAGACAGCAATCGCGATCACAGATAGAGTTGGGATTTGTGATGTTTAGCGTGTTTGGAGTGTATAGTCAGTGTGTGGTGTAGTGTGTTTTGGAAGAGGAGAGAGGAAAATGAGCCTCCGATGACGGCATTGAGCGGTACTCGGAGGTCCGCACAGAGGAGCGGACGGTGTGGCAGGGCACGCCCACCAGGTCCGGATCTCCGTTTGCCCAGGCAGCAGAGCCACACAGTGTGTGTCACTCCTCCTGTTGTCCTCTGCTGTGTCCTCCACCTGTAGTGTGTTGTGGTGGACAGGAACTGTTTTTCAGAGTGGCACAAATAATTTGTGTAAAATCACGTAGGAGAAAAGCAAGCACTCTCAAAATAAATCCCCTAGAAAGGTGCACAGCCAAAAACAGCAACAACACAGACGTTTTCGACATAAGAATACTTTCTGTCAAAACGTCTGTGTTTCTGGTACTGCCACCCAAGTTGGTTTATTAAATTTACCAAAAGGACATTTGTGAGTGCTGGCATTTTTCCCTTTGACAAATTATTTTTGTGGCATCTGATTGTTTTGTAAGTAGGCTAGTTGTTCAAAAACGCCTGAGGCATTGCTTGCATTTTAATGTAAATAGTTATGTATAACATTGTTGTTTGCTAAATTAGGACATATGTTTTTGAAGTTTACAATTTATTTTTTATTCTAAGTTACAAAAATGGTTCGTTAGACATGTTTGTGGTTTTCACAGTAAAAAATCAAACTTTTTCCTACTCGGATTTTATGTTTTCTTTGTGATTTTAGGTCCAGTGTGTTAATAGAGTATGTCAAAATGAAAAAATAACTGTAAAGTCACACAGCTGAGGTTGTGCTGAAAAGAATGATACCAAACAAGGCAAGGTAAACAGTTTTTTAAGGTGAAATTTAAAGGTAAAATGAAAAGTAGTCAAAAACGGCCAATTACCCCCTAGACCCCAGAGGGTTAAAGGACAGATTACAGCAGCAGAATCTTCATTTGAAACAGCAAATACACATTATTAACCACCCCTAAAGTGCCAAAATGGGCTCTCTAATGCCACATAGGTGCGCTAAAATGGCCACTGCGGCCTGTAGGAATGTCGTAGACAAATCAAACCAAAACTGATGTGTTCGACCTACAAATCCTGCGCTGACACCCACCTACCTAAACAGGAAGTGAGCTATTTGCCCTTTCAAAGCAAGATTTTGCCTCAAACATGCTCTCCCTCAAAAAACATCTCCTCCTACACCATTTATCATATCGGCTTCAAACACGCACACATGCCAGCTCAACTGCTGCCAAAAAGATCTTCTGACTTTATCTGTCTCACCATCACATTATTTTGATGATTGGACCAACAGTTTGGGAACGGGAAGAACTTGGTTGAGGAGTTAAATCCCCACTAAAAGAAGTCTTTTCTCTGTATTCTGTCTTTCTCTGGTCTTCTGCCAGGTGCACCTACTTATTTACCATAGCAACCGCTGTCACACACAAACTCACAGAAACATGATGTGTGTGTGTGTGTGTGTGTGTGTGTGTGTGTACATCTTACATGCAGACATGACAGGGGCAGCATCTCCATTTTAAACTTTCAGGTGCCAGTTTATTGAGAAAAATATTCCATTTTCATGTCAACATTTCAAAAGACTGTCGCTTGAAAGCGGTGAGAGATAAAGGCATACTTTAAATGAGAAAACTATTCATCATGACCCAAAGTTTGTGATGGGAGTAAATTTGCATATTGTGGCGTCACTAGGCAGTGGCCATATTGGATTTCATAAATCTCAGTAAAACTACATTTTGAACATATTTACGCAGTAGATTTCTTCTGTTTTGTGCTGTTTTTGTTGTCTCATTCTCAAAAAAGGGAGGGGAATTTGATGGGAGTAAATTAACTAATCTAATTTGCATATTGTGGCGTCACTTGGCGGCGGCCATATTGGATTTCATAAATCTCAGTAAAACATTCAAAGGTTCAAATTATTCAAACTTTATTTTATGAAAGGCAGCTATTCAGTGTGACATCAGCTTTTCAAAAAACTTTCAAACATTCAAATCAGTCAGTCATACTGTATTCAAGGCAGTATTGCAGCGTGGCTTCAGCTCACAGCATTCACACCTGCACTTTCTTCAAAAAGTGCTTCTCTAGTTAGGGACCTCGGCCAAATGGGCGAGGGCCCTATTGTTCCTGTAAGGTTTATTTCTCCCGCCGCCACTTTAAACTGGAATTTGACCCCCTAAACATGCTCCAAAACTCACCAAAATTGGCACGCATGTCAGGACTGGTGAAAAATTTTAGAAAATCACATATAACATAATTAATTCAAAAAGTGCCAAAATGGGCTTTCTAGTGCCACCTAGAAACGCTAAAATGGCCTCTGCAGCCAGTAGGAATGTCGTAGGAAGATCAAACCAAAACAGCTGCGTTCGTTTCATCAAGACCTACAAATCACGCACTCGCACCCATGACCTAAATCCAACAGGAAGTGAGGTATTTCCCTTTCAAAGTAAGAGTTTTCCTCAAAAAAAGAAATTCCTTTAAAAATCATCTTCTCCGACATCGTTTATCTTATCGACTTCAAACTCACACACATTATTGTTCAACGTGTCCTTATCAGTTATTGTTCATAACTTCTACAGTCCTCGAATGGTTTGGATTTGTTGGCGTCTTACAGGTGATGGCCTCCAAAACCTCCTGACGATTTGTTGTGCCACCTAGGCACACAAAAATGCCCAGTGCGACGGGTAGGAATCACTTAGAAAGACCAAACTAAAACTGTCTCGTTCGCTTCATAAAGACCTACAAATGTCACACTGCAACCCCTGACCTAACTCCAACAGGAAGTGCGCTGTTATTGTTTAAATGTAAGATGACGTTTTTGACAAATTCTGTCACTAAAAAATTATTTGCTCCTACACCGTTTATCATAACTGCTTCAAACTTGCACAAATTACAGATCTACCCCTGATGAACATTACTTGTGAAGGACTTTGACATAACTTGAACGGTTTGGATTTTAGAAGCATTAGAAGGTGCAGGACACAACTCCTCATGATGATCTCTGCAAGAAAAGATGAGTGGCAACACATCGTAAACTTGTGACTAAGGCACCTTTTTTAAATCCATAGAAATACAAGCTTTATATAATGTTTTCAGAACAAAATTATCTATATGGTGATGCTTTCAGATTCAAGATGGGACTCACGGTTTAGGACCTGGGAGGAGAGATTTTCAACCCATGTTGCTCTGTCTCTGTCTGCCTGTCAGCTGCATGCAGTCCTTAATTAGCATAACAAAAGCTTCACTCTGACAGGCACAAGTGTGTGTGTATGTGTGTGTGTGTGTGTGTGTGTGTGTGTGTGTGTGTGTGTGTGTGACAGGACAACATAGATCAAATTGACCAGCTCATGTGTCTCATTCCTATATATATTGTAATGACTGTTTCACTACAACTTTATTTATGTGTTATTATCACATCATGTGATACTGAGCACAAAATACAGGTATTGTTCAGTGTAATTCTAGATAATGATACCTTCTATTGGCAATTGACATACATCGTCTAACTTTATTAAAAATTCTGGACCATGTAATTCATAGTCAGAAGAAACTACCTCATAGATAATTCACTTAAATTGGACATTACCATTCACTCTAATCACTCCTGCAATTTAATTCCCATCTTCACATTTCTGATGGCATCATTTAAAACACATACTGTATGTGGAGTCAAACCACATTGTGTATTTGTCCATTTCAACATACCTTCCACAATGCTGCTTATACCACATACAACCTGAATCCTACAACACATCTGAACTACCACTCAAAAACATACTTTACATTGTTAAATCATGTCATGGACTACATGTCACTACCAGCTGTAATGTGAAAGACTCCCTTGTGTTATAAATAAAAACGATTCTATATATTCTAGTACACTCAGGTGTAATGATTATACAGTCATTGTATGAACAACGTGAGCTGGAGGACGACGGCGAGGGGCCGAGGTCCCGCCCAGCGCTGCTTCGCAGCTTTAAAGGGGACATATTATGCTCATTTCTGCTTCCTGACATGGTTCCCTGATGTCTAAATGGAATGTTAGTAACAGTCTTTGGTCGAAAAAGCTGAAGGATTGAGCACAGCAGGGTTCTTGAAACACCAGCTTCACAGCCCTGCTCCAGACGGCCGGTTTGAGTGCCTTTCCCTTTAAATGCTAATGAGCTACTGCATGCGCCGCCCAAAGACGGAGGCCGGCATCGGGTGACCATGGCAACGGCTGAGTTAGTGGAAGACATGGCCGGCGGACAACAGACTGCGGTGCAACCGCACATGTTCGAGCCGGAGTCCGACCCAGAACAACAAGAGGCTCCAGAAGAAAGTCAGCAGCCAAGAATGAACATGGATGTTTCTCAGTGGTTAGTAGTTACGTTTGTTACCTCGACATTACTTTTATATTACTGCATAGACTAACGAAAGTTTTACGGGCGTAGTGACCGTGTTGTTACAGATCACAACCCCCCTGTCCTGCTTCCAGTGTTTACATCAAAAAGCTTCGCCAAACCTCGGCTGGCGTTTACTACTGTTCAATTGCAGTAACGTGGATGCAATTGAGCACTCGCCCATACTAGAGAAAAGCATAACCCCATATTATTTATTTATTTTAATTTACCTTTATGTAGCTAGGTAAGTCAATCGAGAACCTGCTCTTATTTGCAGTGACGACCTGTAAATAGCTACTGCCACAATTTTCAACAACTGTAGTTTTCAATAAGCCACAGTTGCCTCCCATGACCTCTCTACCAGCAGTATTGTTTTTGAACTGGTTCCAACAGTTTATAAACTTTAAATAAATATTACAAAAAAAACAACATAACATGATTGATTGGCTATGTAGTTTCCAATGAATAATACAAATTCTGCTTAAAAACAGGTGTTCCTGTGGCAATTATGAACAAATGCCTACAGAGCCCAAGAATATCTGCTGTATGGAAATACCACAAATAAGTGTGAACACTGGGCAAACATGGTTATCATTTTACAGTCTCTTTTCTATAATTCATTGTTACTCACTTACCTTTCATAATTTCTAGGTTACACGAAGACTACAGCAGCTTCCTGAGCCACCATCATGCATGGTGGACCATCCTGGCCTAGAACCTGTCTGCCTGAATGTATTTTGTCTAAGTGCAGTAAGCTTTTAGTCCCATAAATACTATTAATTTATTGCAAAAGTGTTATGATGAAAAGTACATAACTGCTTTCTCTATCTTACATTGTTTATAATTTATCTTTACTATTTTTTACTTGGTAACATGAAAACTACATATCAAACAATGAAAACACACAGAACAGTTAGTAAAGATGTTTTATTGCAAGAAACATTTGTAGACATACAAAATAAATATCTGATGTGGAACAATTGAATTTGCCAGTTGCCATGGATGTGAACATTCAGTGCTGACTTTCTATTGAATTGTGTCCAGCCAATATAGATACCTAGCCTACAGAAGCTGGGGTGGAGTTAGAGTTGTGCTGCCTGCCTGCGTGGTGCTGAGGATTCATGCAGAGTTCCCTGACGCAGAAGGACAGTATGTTGGGTTCAGACCTGTCCTTGGTTGAACCTTGACACGTAACTGGCTATAACGTCCAGCTTGTCAGGTCTGTCATACTGAGCC
Organism: Epinephelus cyanopodus; assembly: GCA_026686955.1. Lineage (NCBI taxonomy): Eukaryota > Metazoa > Chordata > Actinopteri > Perciformes > Serranidae > Epinephelus > Epinephelus cyanopodus. The sequence goes on along the minus strand of CM048917.1, from coordinate 44,071,026 downwards.
TAGAGGTCTTCAGGGATTGTAAGTTTCAGCACCTCGTTCACATATGGGGCAAGGTCCTGGAAAACCTTCTCGAAGATCAGGTCCAACAGCGCATCAACGTAGTCTGCAGTGCAATAAACAAAAATTAATGTTTACAAGAAAATTGCACTAGAACCAAAAAGTCTTGTGCTGCAGTGTTGTAAAGTGTCTCTTCTTATTTCTCTGAATTTATACATTCTCCTTATTTATTATTTATTTTTAAAACCATCTAAAAAGAATTCAGATTTTATTTGTTTGTGTTTATTTTCAACATTTTGTGTTATGCCTGTGTGTCCATGTTTATTTTAATTTGTGGGGTTCAAATAAAAGATTGTAAAACTTACGGAATGTTGGCTCTGCTTTCACAGGCTTTGTGGTGCATTCTCCGTGTTTAGATTTGGGGAAGTTGACTCTGTACAGCAGCTCTCCACTTGTAGATGTTGCCTGTGGTCGGCCAGTATTTTCATTGTAATGCAGGGCAGCCAGGTAGAGTGTTGGGTGGAAAAATAGTACTTTAAAAATCATAGCAAGCAAACTAAACTATAATGAACTAAACAGATAGTGATGTTTTATTCACCTGCACAACATTCCAAGGTAGGGGAAGACAACATTCTTGGGTGCAAACCGCAGAATGACGCTGTGAAATGTCTCTAGCGATGAGGTCTGATAGTGAGGGCTGAGCTTTTCCACATCTTTCAGAATTCTCTTATTAGTCAACGCCTTTTCTAGCCTGCAGAAAGCTGGTGTTCCTGGAAAAAAAAAAATGAATTCAAACGGTTTAAACATCTTTTAGATATATATTTATATATGTGTATATATATATATATATATATATATATATATATATATATATATATATATATATATAAAACATTTTTCACAGAATTTTCATTAGCCAATCCATATTCATAACAGAGTAAAACAAAATTTACATAATAGAGTAACATAGTGACTAACATTACATCATATGCTTTTGTTCCACAAACCTGTGCTTCAGAAGTGAGGCTGGAGAGTTCTCATGGAAAGCTGTGTGCCAACTGTGCATGTCACTGGTTGGTCTGTCTGGCAGGCAATATGATGCACCACAGGCTGCTGTACAGATGTACTTGGCTAAACACAAAAAGAAGTAATATGTTATGTGTCTGTTTTCTCATGTTACATGAAACAAAGCTATGTAGACAGAAATAATGATTAAAAAATCAATTTGATAAGGCAAAATCTGGCAAATCATAATCCGAGCAAACCCATGCAAATCCCTCATTTAACATTACATCTAGTAAGTGAGCAATACACATTTGCAAAGCAACTTTTCTGTGTCCGTGCCTGCACATATCTAACGTTAATCGTAGCACAGCAGACATGTGGCAGGTAACCCTTGTCTCCAGCTCCAAAACAATGTAGCGATTGCTTTACTGCAGATAACGTTTTGGTACTCTCAGATCGGGTCTCTCATGCCAGCAGCTAACACTACACACGTAGTTACATGTATACCAACACAAAGGAAGTCGTTCGACTGCCAAGGCGCTCCTGGGCATCTAGCACACTGTCCTTTAGCACAGCATGCTAATTAATTAACGTAGCTCACTGGCCGTGAATAACAGGCCATTTCATACGTCTGCTCGGCCGTGAGCATGTGGAGGAGACGGTCTCCCATGTGTGTTCACGTCGGAACAGTAGCAGTAACAAGTTGTTCGCGGACGGTGAGCTAGCTAGCGCTAGCCGGTGAACCACTGCTCGGCCGTAGGTAGCTAGCATGTTCACGGCCACTGCTCGGCTCACGGCTCGGCCGTGAACATGTCGGCTAGCTACCTAGCGGCCGAGCAGTGGTTCACCGGCCGGTTAGAAGCGATCAAATCTTAATATCCTAATTCATTTTCTCAATTCACTGCCATGTTTTAAAAGAGTGCTGATATGACAAATTAACGTTTGGCAACATTAACATTACCGTGAATCCTACGGCCAGTAAGCCCAACGCTGTAACATTAGTTCAGCCTCATTTACATGGACGATTAGCATTAGCTCATGTGCTAAATGGCCAAAGTAACACAAACTAACGTTACACTGTTTTTTAAATACTTACAGTTCCTTCATCTGTGGTGTTGCCACGGACAGTGGGTATGGATCCATCTTTTAGGAACAATCTCGTTGCCAGTCCAGCCTTGTACTGACCCTGGTTGCTGAAACAGTCCGGCGTGAAGTGACTGGCACAGACAAAAACGCTTTTGCTGACTGAAGCTGGGACGTTTCCCTGAAAAATAAAATCTAGCCACTTCGCTTTGTTATCCTCGTTGGTAGGGAGGCGATGTAGGGAAACATGAGTATCCATGCATCCGACGACAGAGCAGGAGTGCTTGGCTTTCGGGTTGTACATGATAGCGGTTAGGCTGTAGTGTACAAGTGAAGCGAAAAAATGGCGGATCCTGGTTCAGGTAGCCGGCGTAATATGGGAGGAGATACCCAGCGTGAGGGTGGGAGTATTCACATCACTCAGATTTCACCCGGACTGTTACGTAACAGTGCGGGTGAAATCTAAATGGCTCTTCTAGAAGCACATTTCCTGACTCCGCCAGTTTACAAAGCATTTACTTAGTGGTTGAAAATCATTCTTAAGGGGTGGGGAGGCACTCCTGATATGCAAATATACATACTAAAGCAACGAAAAAGTTAGTTTTGCATAATATCCTCCCTTTAATTATTATTTTTTTCTTTCTTCCTCCATCTCTTTGAGCTGGAATTTTCCCCCTTAAACATGCTCAAAAACTCATCAAAATTGGCATGCATGTCAGGACTGGCGAAAACTTTTTAAAGATGAAAACATTAACCCTAAAAGTGCCAAAATGGCATCTCTTGCGCCACCTAAGCATACTAAAATGGCAGCTGCGGCTTGTAGGAATAACGTAGAAATCATGCACTGATACACCTGACCTAATTCCAAAAGGAAGTGAGCTATTTGCCCTTTCATAGTAATATCTCCCCTCAAAATTGGTCTTTCTTCAAAAATTTTCTTTGTCATTACTGCAATGGTTTGGATTTTATGGCCTTTTATGATGTCTTACTCGGCCATTCTGGATGTCACTAACTCGGCTTCTTCTCCGGAGCCTTTGTGCTCCACTGTCTGTTGGAGAGTTTTTCCTTATCTGCTGTGAGGGTCTAAAGGTCAGAGGGATGTCGTATGCTGTAAAGCCCTGTGAGGCAAATTGTATTTGTGATATTGGGCTTAAATAAAATTGAATTGAATTGAATTGAATTGAAAACCTCCTGACGATTTTCGCCCCACCTTCACACACTAAAATGGCTGCTGCGGCCCATAGGAACGTCTTAGAAACGACGTTCTCTTGACATTGCTAGTTTTATCGACATTTTGGCTCTTACGAATAATTCGCACTGTCTACGTGAGCTGCCTGCAGCTTTAATTAGGGACCTCGGCTGAAGGGCGAGGACCCTCATGTTTTTGGTGCGTTTATTATTAGGGACCTCGGATGAAGGACAAAGTCCCTACTGTTTTGTTGTGTTTATTAGGGACCTCGGCCGAAGGATTCCTTAAAAAATCAACTTGTCCTAGACCATTTATCGTATCGGCTTCAAACTCACACACATGACAGATGAACTTGTCCTTATCAGATCTTCTGTATAACTTTGTCATTACTTGAATGGTTTGGATTTTATGGCATCTTCCAGGTGATGTCTTACAAAAACCTGCTGATGATTTTGGCACCACCTAGACACTCTAAAATACCCGTTGCAATCCATATGAATCTCGTAGAAAGACGTAACCAAAACTGTCTTGTTCGTCTCATCAAGACCTACAAATCACATGCGTAACCACCGACCTTATTCCAACAGGAAGTGCGCTATTGCCCTTTCAATGTAAGATCTCGTTTTTCACAAATTCTCTCTCGCAAAAAATATTTCCTCCCACTCCATTTATCCTATCAGTTTCAAACTCGCGCACACGACAGACCAAGCCCTGCTAAACAATTTCACGGAACAACTTTGTCATTACTCGAACAGTTTGGATTTTGTGGCATGTTTAAGGTGACATGTCACAAAACCTCTTGACAATTTTTGTGCCACATAGACACAGCAAAATGGCTGCTGCAGCCCGCACAAATGCTGTAGAAAATCAAACCAAAACTGGCTTCTTCATTTCCCAGACATCTACAAATCACTCATTTACACCACTGTCCTAAATCCAACAGGAAATTAGTTAGTGCCTCTGGAAGGTGACATGACACAAAACCTCTTGACAATTTTTGCAACACCTAGACACACCCCAATGGCTGCTGCAGCCCGTATGAATGGTTTAGACAGATCAAATCAAAACTGGCTTCTTTGTCTCATGAAGACCTACAAATCACTCATTGACACCAATAACAACTCCAACAGGAAATGACCTAGGGCCACTGAAGTAACATGAGCAAATGTGTCAGCTGGGAGCTAGACATCAGAATTGTGTGACCAAGTTTGCATTTTTTATTTACAAACATTCAGCATTCAGAATCAGTGTTTCTGTCTTGTGGTATGTTGTCTCTCTGTGTCAGTGGTGGACTTAGGATGTTTATAGGTCAGGGGTGAAAAGGAAAAAAGGCCACCTACTGCATGACAGGGAGGGGGCACTGATGTGGAAAAAAATCAGTTTACCTGCTCAAAAACTCACCAAAATTGGCACGCATGTCTGGACTGTGTGAAAACTTTTAGAAAATGAAGTTATTTAATCTTCAAAGTTCCAAAATGGGCTCTCTAGCGCCACCTAGGTGCACTAAAATGGCCGCTGCTGCCCATAGGAACGTCTTAGAAACATCAAACCAAAACTGGCATGTTCATCTCACCAAGACCTACAAATCATGTGCTGACACCACTAACCTAAATCCAACAGGAAGTTAGCTATTTGCCCTTTCATGCTAAGATTTCACCTCAAAAATGCTCTTTCTTCAAAAAATATCTTTTCCTACACCATTTATCAAATCAGCTTCAAACACGCACACATTACAGGTCAACTCCGGCTAAACAGATCTTCTGTATAACTTTTTCATTACTCGAACGGTTTGGATTTTATGGGCTACATGTGACATGTTACAAAACCTCCTGACAATTTTCATGCCACCAAGACACACTAAAATGGCTGCTGCAGCCCGTAGGACTGTCATAGAGAGACAAAACCAAAATTGGCTTGTTCAGCTCATTAACACCTACAAATCTCACACTGACAACCCTGACCTAAATCCAACAGGAAGCAAGCTATTTGCCCTTTCAAAGCAAAATGTCATTTTTCAAAACTTCTCTTACTTAAAAAAATATCTACTCCTACACCGTTTATCGTATCGACTTGCACAAACATGCACACATGACAGGCCAAGTCCTACTATACAGATCATCTGGACAACTTTGTCTTGGATTTTATGCCCTCTGAAAGGTGACTTCCGAAAACCTTTTGACGATCATTGCGCCACCTACACACACTAAAACGGCTGCTGCAGCCTGTAGAAATGTCGTAGAAAGATCAAACCAAAACTGGCTTGTTCGTTTTCTCGAGACCTACAAATCGCACATTGACTCCCCTGACCTAAATCCAACAGGAAATTAGCTAGTGCCTCTGAAATTAACATGAGCAAATGTATCAGCTGTGAGCTAGACATCTTCAACTTGCGATCAAGATCGCATTTTTACTCCACAAACATAAAACCTATATGGCTTCGTTCAGGACGAGTGTATCTCTCTGCTGGTACGCTCAGATTGATGACTGGATCCACGGTTTGGAATAAAAGGGAGGAGTTTGAGACATTTTAAGCCATCTCCATCTGCATGCTCTCACACAGGTTGTCTCTCCTTCTCAGTGACGGACTCAGGATGTTTGAAGAGCAGGGGCGAAAAGGTAAAAAGGGCCCCACTGACACCCCTGACCTAAATCCAACAGGAAGTGAGCTGGTGCCTCTGAAAGTAACATGAGCAAATGTGGAGAAATTGTTAGCTGTGAGCCAGAGTGGAAAGGGGTCTACAATCATCTCAAACTTTTGTCTTTTACTGTCTCCGTGAGCTGGAGGCCAAATCAGTGTCCAAGGTCCCGCCCAATGCTGCTTGCAGCTTTAATTATTTTTGCCTTTTGGTTGGTTATAATACCCTTAAGCTCTGCTTGCAGTTGCTGGGCTTCCATTTTCCAGCTTTGTGTTGTTTCTGCTGGGATGTCATGGACCCCCCGTGATGGCCACTGTGAATGCCCTGCTTGCGTGGGAATGTCACATTTAATGAGTGATTTTGAGAATCATTTCACAGTCCCAGCACTCCCAGCATTTTTTCTCTGTGCCTGTGGAGAGGGACTATTTGCAGATGCTCAGGAAGGCATGGAATGCCCCCAGTGGGGTGCCCCAGTTTAATGCCAGTTCTCGGAGGTTGGCTAAGACCCAGTATGCTCCGTAGACTGGTTTAGGGGACATACTTCCTGTAGAGCGGGAAATGGCAGCCTTGACATCTCTGGGTCCAGAGCATGTGACTGCGAGTGCGTGAGTGCTACAATACTGACTGATTGGTGTGTCGGTCATATAATGCTGCCACACAAGCAGCCTGCTCAGGAAATGCTCTCGCTATTTTATTGGCAGCTCTTAGGAGGACTGCCAATACTGATGACCAGAATACCATGGGACTGATTGATGCTGCTCTTGTCACCCATTCTCAGCTTACAAGGGACATTGGTAATGCCATGATGTCACGGAAGCAGATTTAGTTAGCGCAGACATCTGTGCCTGAAAATATCTGGAAGGAGCTGACCAATATGCCGATTGTGCCGGCACATGTGTTTCACCCTGGCTCCCAGGGTGTGCTGGATAAGACCTAACAATCCCAGCGTACAAAGGATTCTGTTTGACACACATTCAGCAGGGCTGGGGCTGCCAGTTGGAAATCTAGGGGCTCCCAGCCTACCCCCGCAGTCATCCTGGACTCGCGAGGAGCCATGGGCTTCTGGTAGGAGCTGGTTGTCAGAGTTCTTGGCCTCTGGTAGTTCCAGGAAACCTTCGCAGCGCTGGCAAGGGCCCCAGCCTCACTCCTCAGCGCAGGATATGCCCCAGAGGAAGCGCCCCACCAAAGGTCCAGGACCTCAGGGGGGCATCGCCCAGGGATGTGCGGGGGTCAGCCACTGAAACCTGTTCCCAGCTATGCCTGGAAAGCTGGGAAGAAACAGTGTCAGACCCATGGGTACTGGCCACTGTATCAAAGGGGTACAGAATTCAGTTTCTTCAGTGCACCCCTCATTTTTCCGGGTTTCGCAAGACCGTTGTCAGGGGCCCTTTCTTCATTTTGCCTTCCAAGGCCAAGCTTATCATTTCAAAGTCCTGCCATTTGGCCTTTCCCTCTCACCTTGGGTATTTACCAGGGTGGTGGGGGCTGCCTTGTCTCCTCGCCAGTTGTTGGGGATCAAGATCCTTCCCTACTTGGATGACTGGCTGATTTGTGCTCCATCCCGCAGCCAAGTCACAGAAGACACATGGAGAGTGATCTCACATGTGCAGTCCTTGGGTTTCAAGGTAAATGTGAAGAAAAGCAACCTTGAGCCATGGCAGCAAGCAGTTTTTGTGGGTCTTTCTCTGAACTCCCTCACAATGATGGCATCCCTCACCCCTCAGAGGGTGATGAAAATTCTGGCCCTCCTGGATTGGTTCTGTCTTGGCAGGAGGCTAGTGTAACGCTGGTGAATGTGTGAAACCACATAGGCCATGTGGTCTGCCAATCATTTGAGCGGAATCAGTCAACAGTGGTCTCCCTCACCTGAGCCCTGTCCCTTTCCTTCTGGTAAATGAGAAGAGGCTACCAGGCTCAGTAGATGGCAGCACGCCAGCAGACAACCACACGCTACATATATACGGTTCGTAATAAGAGCAGAAACACGGAGAAAGGAGGACTGGAGATGGAGGTTGGAACTCTTTAATTCTGGAGCGGGAAGTTGGTGACTGTAGGAGGAAGCAGGACAAAGTTTCATGTTATGCTGCACACTGAGTCTTAGCAACTCATGCTAAATGCTACTGCTAACCGGCCAAAGCTAAAGCCACTAGCATCACTAACACAGCTAACGCTGATAGCACAAACGCTAATCAGCAATTCCTTCCATTGTTTAACAGTTCAATTGCCTTGTTTGGATGATGTGATGCTGTGCTGTTGCAGGAAACGCATGCTAGATGTGACGGGACACTGGTTAGCAAATGAGTATGTTTATGGATGTACTAACCAAGAGGAATTAGACACACAGGATGGATGAATGATTGTGTACCTGTTGTGTACCGTTAAACAGGTCAGGCTTGTTGTTGTTGATGATGATGATGATGATGATGAAGAAGAAGCTGAAGATCAACTGAAATGGATGGCAAGCTACCCAGAAATTACCAAGAAGAGCAGCTAAGACACATACAGGCTGCAAGCCTGGCTCGCAACCAGGTGGTGTGGTTGGACTTTCCTCCTCAAATAGCTGTTACTCCCATACTGAAGTAACTATTGAGCAGAGCATGTGAGCAGAGCAGAGCGGGTGAAAATGTCTGCTCCTTGCTCGCAGACCTGTCACTTTGCACCGCTCGTCCACACCACTTGGTTCTGTGCATTATTCACTCCGCTCCGCTCCATCATAAATATTATTTCGCTCCACTCGCTCACCACTCCGCTAAAAAAAACTGCATCGCACTATAACCTGTAATCTTCTATTCACAAATAAAACAGGGTCTGCCCATATTGGGGAAATATGGTATTGGGCAAATTGTATTTTGCTCTGTGAATATTGATTGTGGTCTGATTAATAACTTGAGTTGAGTAACACTGGCTGGAATTAAAGCTGCACTGTGAAATGTGAAATTTGCTACTAGTAGACTGTGACTTACCATATGGAACCTCTGTAAATATTTTTTCTATTCAAGGCCTTTGTTTTGTTTAATTAATTATTTAGTTATTATCAATACACTTAAAAACATTTTTGTTTGTACATATTTTGTCAATACACTCTTTTATCATTGCAAATACCGTGTGTGTCTCATCCATTTTCACCAGCTCCCAGAGCTGAACCTCAACCTACAACTAGTCCATTCACATGTTAACTCTAGTATCCTACGTAATTTATTAGTCTGGTGGGTATGATAAGTGCTACCCTAGCATTGGTTTCTTTTTCAGAGGATGAGAGGGATGATTTCTTTCACAGTGGCTGTTGCTCCTTTGGGCCTCCTCAGGGCTTGGGCACTGCAGAGGTGGCTGAAGGCCTTCAAACTCCACCCAAAATTGCACAGGCAGGTGAAACTTCAGGTGACACATACATGTCTCTGGCCGTTACGCCCGTGGAGGAACAGGGGGCTTCTGCTCCAGGGGGTTCCCCTTGGGAACATGCCATCAAGGAGATCAGTGGTGACCACAGATGCTTACCTCACAGGTTGGGGGGAAGTCTGGGTAGGCAGGATGGTGTACGATCTGTGGATGCCACCCTGGGGTGGCGAACACATCAACATTCTGGAACTGAAGGCAGTCCACCTTGCATTGAAGGCTATCCTCCCTTCCCTTCAGGGCAGTAATGTCTTGGTAAGGACAGACAGTTCTTCCACTGTTTATCACATCAATCACAAAGTCCCTGCATTGCCTCCAGGTGGCACAGGAACTTCTGTTTTGGGCCTTTCAACATCTGTCCTCAGTCAGGGCTGTATTAATTCCAGGGGTTGTGAATCGGGCTGCAGACCTCCTGTCCAGGACTGGTCCTCCCCCGGGAGAGTGGAGGCTCCACCCGAAGGTGGTATCCCTCCTATGGGCCCGATATGGCAAAGCACAGACGGACCTCTTTGCATTGGTGGAGACGACCCACTGCAGGATTTGGTTCTCCCTGGAAGGTCAGGGAGGTCCCCTGGGTTTGGATGCACTGTCTCAAGAATGGCCGGAAGGGTTGTTTGACGCTTTTCCGCCGTTCCCCCTGATCACTCTGTTACTCAACCGGGTTACCATGGGCCACTACAGGGTGCTGTTGATAGCCCCCAAGTGGCCCAGGAGGCATTTGTTTCCAGTACTCTTTCGCCTGGTTCACGGTCAGTCGTGGGCCCTGCTAGTCAGGGTCAGATAGGGGGTCAGATATGGCATCCCAGACTGGAGGATCTGCAGCTTTGGGCTTGGACCCTTCTCAGTTCCTCCCTCAGGGGTTAGATGAGGCTGTCCTGAGAACCCTAGGCAATGCCAAGGCTGAAGTGGAAGGTATTCTCTGCATGGTGTCGCAACAACCAGGTGGATCCACTTACTTGTCCAACTGAGCTGGTTCTTTGCTTTCTGTAGTACATTTTAGACTCAGAGAGGGCTCCCAGCACGATTAATGTGTACACCGCTGCTATTTCCTTCTTCCATGAGGCTGTTGGGGGCGCTACAGTAAGGAGACACCCTTTGGTCTCTCGGTTCCTTAGAGGGGCGTACCAGCTGCGACCAAGTAGGACCCCCAGGGCTCTATTGTGGGATCTCCCTGTGGTGCTGAGGTCCCTGAGGCAGGCCCCTTATGAGCCCATTGAACAGTCTAGTCTTAGGTTTTTGTCGCATAAGACAGCTTTTCTCTTACCTGTGTGTTCGGCCAAGAGATTGAGTGAATTTTATGCTCTATCTGTGAGTGAGTCTTATTTGAGATGGAAGGCTGGTTACTCGAGTGTATCTTTATGACCTAACCCCTCATTTCTTCCTAAAGTGGTGAACAGTGAATCAAGTGATTGAGATCAGCACATTTCAACCCCGTCAGGCCCTGCTACACGGGGATGCTGGCATGCTTACATTGTGCCCAATGAGAGCATTGAGGGCTTATGTTGCATGCACTCAGTCTTTGCAGGGCTCACACTTTCTGTAGTTGGCTAACACCTCCGGATCCAGGGTGGGCTTTTTTAGAAGAGGTTTAAATACAGCTACCTTAAAGGACTGTGCCACATAGTCTGTTAATAAAGATATATTATGCATGTCTAGGCGCCCCATGTACAAGGCTGTTGCCGCAGTGGCCCGGGTTCAACTCCAGCCTGTGGCTCTTTGCTGCATGTCACTCCCTCTCTCTCTCCCCCCTTCACACTTATCTATCCTATCCATTAAAGGCTAAAAAGCCCAAAAATATATCTTAAAAAAAAAAAAAAAAGAAAAAAGGTAAGACTTCTTTAAGTAGCTTAGTTGGGATGGGCTCTAAGAGACACTTTGATGATTTGGATGAAGAAATCATTATGGTCAAATGTTTAAGAGAAATCGGGGAGAAGCTACCTAAATATATATCAGGTCTTACAGCAGTGTTTGAGGGCAGATTGCTTCCATTTGAGGGCAGAAGGTCATGAATTTTGCCTCTAATAGAATTTTGTCATTAAAGCTCACAGAATAATTACTGCTAAGGGCTAAAGGAATACAAGGCTCAGTAGAGCTGTGACTCTCAGTCAGCCTGGCTACAGTGCTGAAAAGAAACCTGGGGTTGTTCTTATTTTCTACTATTAATGCTGAGTAATAGTTTGCTCTGGCATTGCCGAGGCCCCTATTACACGTTTTGAGCCTTCGTTCCTTGACTAAACGAGATTCTTCCAGTTTGGTTAATCACGAATTCCTTTCAGTTTTCGCAATATTTGTTTTAATTTTCAGGTTTGAGAGTTGTACCAAGGAGCGAACTTTCTTTGCTTTGTTAACTTCTTTTTAAGAGGTGCTACAGAGTCGAGTGTTGTTCGCAGCAAGCCTGCAGCGCTATCGTCAAGATGCTCAATTCTGGACAGTTTTAAGTCGGTACAGGTAACCTCTGTTACAGAAGGACATGGTATTAAATTCAACGTCAATGGAATCTTTGCCTTAAATTTTGCGACAGCACTATCTGATTAACATCTAGTATAGTAACTGTTGCTGAGTGGAGTGTAATCAAGTAAAAAGAAATCAAAAGTTATTAAAAATTGATCTGATAAAGAGGGATTCTGTGGAAAGACTGTTAGGTTATCAATTCCAATTCCATACCTCAGAACTAGATCGAGGGTATGGTTAAAACAGTGAGTGGGTTTACGTACACCCTGACTGAAGCCAATGGAGTCTAATAATGAGATAAACACAGTAGCGAGGTAGTCATTATCAACGTCAACATGAATGTTAAATTCACCTTCAGTAATAACTTCATCTGATTTATGAACTAAACTGGATAAAAACTCTGAGAATTCAGATACAAATTCAGAATACGGGCCAGGAGCATGGTACACTATAACAAATAAAAGTGTCTGTGAGGTTTTCCAGGTCGGATGTAAAAGACTAAGAACAAGGCTTTCAAAGGAATTACATTCTAGTTTCGGTTTAGAGATGATTAACAGGCTAAAGTTAAAAATGGCTGCAACTCCCCCTCCTCGACCGCTGCCTTCAGGGATATGGGTATTATTATGACTGGGAGGAGTGGATTCATTTAGACTGACATATTCATCTTGACACAGCCAGGTTTCAGTGAGACTGAGTAAATCATCAGTATCAGTAAATCTGATACTGTTTACTATTTATTCTTTTGATGTTAGACAGCTGATATTTAACAGTCCACATTTAATTCTCCTGTTTTGTCTTTCTCTCACAGAAGAGGTTTTAATTTATGTGAGGTTGTTATGCACAACTCTTCTTTGTTTAATTGTAGACTTAGATAATTTAGGTGGTTGGGGGACAGACACCGTTTGTGTAAAACTATGGGTGGATAACTGCACTAGAAGCTCAGAGAAGCGTGTAAGAATGCGACTCTGATTCCTGGTCTCAACTCTGGGTTGTCAGGGTTTTGAATTACTAATAAAGTTGGCCAGGTTTCTAGATATGAGAGCAGCTTCATCCAAAGTGCGATGAATGCCGTCTCTCACAATCAGACCAGGTTTTCCCCATAAAGTTTGCCAATGCTTAATGAAACCCACATTGTTTGTTGGACACCACCTGGACAGCCAGCGATTAAATGATGACATGCGACTAAACATCTCATCAGTGGTCCAATTTTGGATGGGTCCAGAGAAAACTACGGGGTCTGACGTAGTTTTAGCATATTCACACACCAAGGCAACATTAATTTTCGTGACGATTGGTGTAACCGGGTGTCATTGCCATCAACGTGATTAACAATCTTATTAAATCTATGTTTAGCCTCAGCCAGCAGTTTTAAATTTGACTCAATGTCACCCGCTCTGGCCCCAGGGATACATCTGAGTATGGTTGCCGGTGCTGCCAACTTCACGTTTCTCAAAATAGAGCCACCAATGATCAGAGTTTTCTCCTCAGCAGGTGTGTCACTGAGACATGGAAAAACGGATGGAAACATGAACAGGCTGGTGGTGAACAGTGGGCTTCGGCTTGGTACTACGCTTCACTACAATTACCCAACCTCCCAGCTGCATGAGGGACCGCTAGCAGAAGTGGCTCCGTGCCGACTACAGGGGGCTGGCTAACTACCACAATTACAGACTGATTTCCATGGTGCGAAATCACGCTTACAATTCACTAAGCCTCTCCTCCAACGCAGCAAATAAACTACACTTGTTACATTTACCACTGTCACTAAAGGAGGCACAGGCATAACTGAACATCTAAGACACTGAGCAAGAAAGAGCAGGAGAGGGAGAAGCCATCGCTAAGTGTTAAGCTAATGTAGCTAACAAGGCTAATAATGTGCAAACAACAGCTAAGATTAGCAAGAGAGGAGAGCTATAAGTGCTTAAACAGAACTAGCGTGGGTTAAGCCCTGAAGTAGATGTTAAGCAACTGAAGTGCGAAAGTGAAACAGAAAACAAGCTGGTCGGAGTTTGCTTAGAGCAGCACAGAGACGCTATCACAGAAACACCCCGGAAATTACATAACACGCTTACAACAGTATGTCAGCACATCAGGGGTCCCGCGGGCAAAATCTGGCTCATCCCACAAATGCATGTTCCTTACAAATGTGGCACCATTTAAAAATAAACAGGCTTTCCAATGGTATAAGATTTATTGCCTAGAAGAATTATTGCAACAAAGAAATAAACTACCAAACACAAATTTCCTTACTTTTGGTGCTTAGTTTATTTTTTTGTTGAGTTGAGTTGTAAAGAGCAGGTCAATTAACATATAAAATTACATTAACACTGGCCTTTGTGGTACAATTTGGTTATTGAAAATAATACCTCACAAATACAGGGCCACTGAAAGCCTTACATACTTACATAGTCCGCCTCTTGGTTATGTTCAGCCTCCTCATCATCGCTTTCCCCACTGCTGTCATCTAGAAAACAGAGCAGCCAATGTCAGTGTTCTGGATGAGTGTGTGTCTGTAGCCACTCAAGAGTTTAAGTAAGGTTAACTCTGTAAAACTTTGCAGGGAATTCCAAACATGTACACAGTGTATATACTTACACAGTTTGAACATCTGCACGTCAGTGAAATTACATAGTCAATTAACAAAATGGATTTCTAACTAATGGGAATCATCTTTAGGCAAAGAAATGAAATAATTTCAACTGGAGGCACTGGGGACAAAGGATGTCTTGAAAATAAGGGTTATTTTTTTCTGTTACTGAGTATATGGACCACACTATAAAATACAGCAAACAAGAAAACACACTGAAAAATGCAATGTGTTATATACTCTGTTATATACTATTCACTTTAGTTCCAATGGGATCAGTCAGCCAATCTGGTTGGAATACTACCATAAAAAATATCCCAAAATGAAAGTACAGCATTATATTGTATATTTATGAATTGTGTCACTATTTTACATATTTTATAAATATGCACATCCAAGTCAGTAACTGCTATCAAAGGTCCTTCTGCTGAATCTTGACATGAAGTAAATACTGATACTGTACCTGGTTCTGCATCTATATTTGGGACAACTTGTGGCCTTCCAGGCAAGGGGAAGGTGTATGCAGACTGATCTGATGTCAATGGCAGAGGAGTTTTTGGAAGACATTTCCTCATCAGCTGCACAGAGGACTCTACCAGAGATTCCATATCTTTACTCAGCAAACATGTCTGCAGAGGAACAAACTCAGTGAATAGATCCATCTATACAAAAATCAAAGGTTTGTACTGTCTTGTTCTAAAATGTGACAATTTATATCGATCAAACTACATCTGGGAGGACCCTGCATTTTTTTTTTAAATGAATACTTCACAAACAGCTTGTGAAAGTCCTTTGAATATTTGTGCTATGACTTCTAACTGTCCCTTAAACCTTGTGTGTGTATGTCCACCTGTAACAGCTCCTTTTCCATTTTGTGCTGCACAATGGGACAATGTTTATCAATGGAACAAATTCAGTGCTTTGAGTTTGTATGCAGGTACTTATAAGTGCACCGGGTTATAATCTTTTTTCAGAACATACAATTTTAGGAGGGGCCACGTGACCTGAAGACAAGATGTCCGCATAGGTTGGTTGCTTTTACCCCTTCTTCCCCAAACCATCTAATCTTACGTAATAGCTCAACCTTTCTCTGTGTTTTAAACATGAATATCCAACAATGCAGTCTCAGAGACCTAAACAACCGTGGTCAGCCAAGCAACCCGACACTAATTCAAGTGAAACATTAGGCGAACCCAACAGTGGAGGAGAAGCTAACTACCACAATCAAGCTCACCATGGCAAGGCATCGGCATTTCATGGAATCCAAGTTCACAGAACTGAACAATACACTGAATAAAATGTGCCATGACATCTCCTCCTGCACAGAGGATGTATCTAAACTACGTTCAGATGTTTCAGTTCTTTCCAAGCATATTGACACCATAGTGAAGAACAGTGTGCACAACGGGAACTGCCCATTGGTCCAACATCCCATTGTTCCGAACATATTAAACCCATTGTTCCGAAGTCCGTTCCGAAATCATCATGATGCCCTGCGGTTAAGGTCTGGTTAGGTTTAGGCACAAAAACCACTTGGTTAGGGTTAGGAAAAGATCATGGTGTGGGTTAAAATGAAGAAAGTGACAAACACATAAGCCATGAGCCTGCTCCGCCTCAAGCCTTTCCCAGCTGACCCAGAGCTGGTCGTGGCGCACCATATGCCCGAGGGATGTCGAACTAATGGGCTGTCGGACCAATGACATGGACCCATGGACAACAGGGTAAGATAACAGAGCTGGAAGTTCAATTTGCCAATGTGGAGAACTGGAGCCGCTGAAATAACATCCGAATCAGAGGGATTCCCGAGGGTACGGAGGGCTCCAACACCTGCCAGTACAGAACCACATACCTCGGTTTCCTTCTTTGGGTGACCAAAATATTGAAATCGTGAGGGCTCACTGCATCAGGCCCCAGCGGGACAACCCCTCTTCACCCGGGACACTCATCTGTAACATGCTCCGGTCTTCCGACCGCGACCATATTCTCCAGGCTGCCCAATGCTCTCCTCTGAAACTTGGTGGTAAAGACATCCACCTCATACTACAGACATACATACATACAGACTAGAGCTTAGATCGGGCCTAAAAAATCCGGCCCAACGCTACACCGAGCCCATGCACGTCGTGTCCGAGCCAGGCCCTGCCCAACATATTAACTGTAATTATGAGCCCGAGCCCTATTAACACCCGACTTTTTTTTTTTTTTAAATCCGTGCTGTGGTGGGCTGTTTAAATTTGGCGGCGGAGCTGTTCAGGGTCCTGACTCTCCCGCATCTCTGCAGCAACCTCTATGCTGTTGTCAGTGTACTCTAACTACTGAACAACACACAGGAATTGCCCATGTTTAGAGTTAATAAATAATAGAACAAGTACGAGGCATGAACCTGCCATCTGGCGTGTTCGTTTATTCAGAAAAGATCACAAAAACAACACAAACAAGAACAAAGCAACATTAATGACAACGCCTATGAGCTCAGGTGATGCTTGCCGTGTGTGCGGCTGTGGGCACGCGCACCCTGTGCACGTGAAGGAGACGTGATGCTTTTTTTCAACACTCGTTGGTTTTCTTAGCGAAAAATAAATAGGCTAAATAAAATATTGCTGATTAGGGCTTTTCGGGCCCGGCCCGGCCCAGCCCGCGGATATTGGTGTGAAATGTTGGCCCGGACCCGGCCCGCAATTGGTTCGGGTTCGGGCCGGGCTCAGGTACGGGCCGAGAATCTAAACTCTAATACAGACTACAGCAACTTCACGTACACTTGCCTCACTTGCCACTTGCCTGGGTTTCCAGACGTTCCTGTTGTATCCTGCCAGGCCGAAGCTGATCCACAAATCCCCTCAATATGTAGCTAACACTCGCCAAGAAGCTGTAGACTTCATCAATAAATGAGGAGATGATGATGACTGATGTCAGAATATGGACTCCAGTTCCAATGGGACTCCTTTTTTTCCCTCTCTTTTTGCTCTTTGCTCTGATTGACGTGTGAGCAGTGACAGGCAAGTGTGTGAACATAGTTTCATTTCTTATTTCTAAAAAAAAATCTTCAATTGATATTACACTTAAAATCAATCAATCAATCAATCAATCAATTTTATTTATAAAGCCCAATATCACAAATCACAATTTGCCTCACAGGGCTTTATAGCATACAACACCCCTCTGTCCTTAGGACCCTCACAGCAGATAAGGAAAAACTCCCCCCAAAAAACCCTTTAACAGGGTAAAATGTGGTTTGTATGTGACAAGGAACTTATTTTCGCAACATCCAATATTGAAAAGTATATTTTCATTTATCTCTATTTTATTTATCTATCTATTTTTTTTTCTTTTCTTCCTCTTTCCAGCTACACTTAAATTTAACCCACAATGTTGCCCTAGTCTTTAGGCTTCTGCAGCAAGTTATTTTAAAGTTGATGGACTGTAATTCTGTTATTAGGTATAATACCTTATTTCTTTCTAGGGAATGGGCATAGTTGTCTGGGCTTAACCAGCTTTCTCAGTGCCAGGTGTCTGACAGTAAAGGATTTTTTCTGGGTTATTTTTGATATTCTATTAGAGTGACTATGTGTTTGTTTCTGGTTCTCTTACTTGTTGCATCTTGGAGGGAGTTACTGTTCATTATTGGTTTTGGCGGTAGGGATATGGTATTGTTTACCTTATGGCCTCAGCTTTATTTTGGGAACAGATTTACTTTCACTTCTCTCTCTCTTTCTCTTGCAGCAATTAAGGTTTTTCCATCATAGCTACACTACAGCTTGCTAGTTTTAATACAAACGGGCTCAATAATCCAGTCAAGCATACTGCTTGTTTATAATTTTTATGCAGTACAGCAATAAGCAATATCTCCCATTTTAGTAACAAAAATTATTATGTGGCTGCTTCTAGCTCCTTTACTTTCAAAACCAGAGGTTCTTTAGTAGTATTAAGGCATACAGTGTCTTTAACCATCTTGGAAAGCTAATGATGATTCTGACCTGTAATTTTTTACACATCTGTCAGACCTTTTATCCAGTATGCAGGAGTTTTTCCTAATACACAGAACAGATATGAATGCCACTGTTGACCCCACCCTTAACCATTTTGGCCATTCAATTCAACAATCACAGAGTGCTTCTGCATCTACTCTAAATAAAGTTATTGCAGACCTCAGCCTTATGGATACATTTCATGCTATTAATCCATCAGTGACCCAATACAGCTTTTACTCTCATAGACACAGGACTTACTCCTGCATTGATTATGTGTTTACTTCTGCCTAATTCATAGTTCAGTAATTTTATCCACCCCTCTTTCTGATCACAGTATTGTGTTGTCCAGGATTACCCTCAGAGATACACCTAAAAAAGCTACCCAATGGTGCTTTAGCACATCACTGTTAAACAACCAAAAAATGTGTGAATTATATTATATTAATATGGCAATATCTTTTCAGAGCAAGGTCAGATTAACAAAGATAAATGAACCAGAGGCACAAGTGACTGAATTAGAGCATGAACAAGTTTCATTCTCTGACAGTGTAATATTAACCATTAATACTATCTGTTCTGAACTGAACTCCTTGTTAACACAGAGAGCAGAAAATTAAGGACTCGGAGGAATTACTATTTTTAATGACCCAAGACCTAGCCACTTCCTTGCTTTGAGATTAAGACCAAATGAAAAATTCTCAAATATCACTTCAATTAGTTCTGCACAGGGCC
The DNA here is from genome assembly GCA_026686955.1 of Epinephelus cyanopodus. Classification (NCBI taxonomy): domain Eukaryota; kingdom Metazoa; phylum Chordata; class Actinopteri; order Perciformes; family Serranidae; genus Epinephelus; species Epinephelus cyanopodus. The sequence continues at coordinate 44,051,985 of CM048917.1, read as the reverse complement.
TATTAACTGGCCCGAAGGAAATTAACGCAGAATTTAAACACTTTTTTTCTAACTATTCCTCAGAAGTGACTCTAGATGTTGATGAGAGTAACAACTTTATGGGAAACATTAACCTCCCATCTTTATCCCAGGAGGAAGTAGACCACTTGGGGGCCCCTATTACATTAAATGAGCTCAAGACAGCCATCTTTGGCATGAAAAGGGGAAAATCTGTGGGATGGGATGGTATTCCACCCAAGTTTTACTCAACCTTCTGGGATGAGCTTGGACAATACATGTTAGATATGATTCTTGCTGTATTTGAAAAGGGGTCCTTCTTTGGTGACACCAACATGGCTTTACTTGCTGTCTTAAAGAACAAAAGGACACGCACATCCCAGAAAAGACTTAGCCTAGCTGCTGGGACCACAAAGAGGCATCAATGTAGAAAAAGTAGAGTCTGCACACTAGATATAGCTCCAAAGATTTAATGGAATATCACCACATGTGACGTTTCGGGCCCAGGCCCTTCATCAGACATGAAGCTGGTACAGAGACACACCTGCTTAAATCAATGACAGGGATCACCTGACAGGTCATGTGATGTAGTAAAAATAATAATAAAAAATAAATAATACCCATCTATGATCATATTTAATCACCAAAGTACAATACAAATCATCAATGATGCTAATGATCAAAACATGAGTTCACATCAATACAGTCAGCATGTGAAAAAAGTAAGATCTAACCAACTTGACTATCACATGACAAAGAACATCAGGTGTGAACCGTCATACTGTGATGTAATGTCAAGAAGAAAAATTAAGTGAAGAAGAGGCGCCTCTGCTACTCTAAAAAGTAGTGATATAGAAAATCAAGACATTTCAAAGTGTCCACAGCTATACACAAGTGGAAAAAATGGAAAAAAATATGGAAAAAAGATATTATATCTTTTTTTTAATATCTTATATCTTTTTCTTATTTTTAACTGGAAATCGAAAAAATCAACTTTGCATCACTCACTGGCTCAACTCTCTCACTGAATAAATTTCAATAGAAAGAATTACTGCTCATAAAATAAACCATACATCAGTCTTTAATGAAACTCATCTCAACCACCTACCAATAAACCAAAGCCACGTACAAGACCACAGGTCCCTAAATGTTTTTCAAATAGCACAATACACCCAACTATACACACAAGCATATCTTTTTCTATTTATTTATTTGTTTACTGTTTCTCCCATATCCTTTTTATTATTATCATTATTATTATTATTATTGTTGTTGTTGTTGTTGTTGTTGCTGTTGCCGTTGTTATTTTCATTATTATCATTGTTGATGTTGTTGTGAATGTTATTTTTGTTGTCATTTATTTAACTTATTTGTTCTTCCTGTACTTTTTGCAATCTAGAATTTGACCACTGATGTCACTGTTTTCAATGGTTTTCAACCCATTTTACACACTGGCCCTTTAAGTCACTTATTCTCCCAAATGTTTGTTACCCAGTTCAGTTTCAGTTTCAGCTTTGTTTCAATCATTTATCTCCCCCTATGCTCATTTCACAAAACATTACAACAACCCTCCTCCCTCACACACACACCCTCACACAATGATCATATACCATCAGTACCATCCCCCTCTTAATGTCCCCACAGGGCAGTGCTGGTTATGTTTGACCATTCATGGATGCACCCTTGAGTATGTTGCTGCTGCAAGACAGACGAATACAGGTGTCCACCAGATCGACACGTGAATGTTGCTGATGATGAGGAGCACCCCCTCCAGTGAGTCTGGGGGTTGCTCACCATGCTGTCAGCTTCTTCTATTCAACTGATAAGAAACTATTGAAATACATAACATGGCAAAGTTGAGTGTTGAGTGTTGAGTCTTCATCAAAGTGAGTAAACACCCTCGTGAGGGTCTGGGTGTTGCCCACGAAACCACCACTAAACCACTAAACAATAATTAAAAACTGAGGGGAAAAAATAAATAAAATTAAATAATAATAATAATAATAATAATAATAATAATAATAATATTGGATTTTACATTGTGTTCTGGGAAGTTTCCAGCTTCTCTCTTGCCACAGCACTGTGCTTTGGGCTTGCTCCCACAGTGGTTAGTTCTGTTGCCAGCTGCTACCCCTGTCACAACTGCCTCCCCACTCCCCACCTGCAACCGACCACCCAATATCTCACTCTCTCTTTGTCCCCCTCCCTCTCTCTCTCACACACAAATATGGTCACACACACACACACACACACACACACACACACACACACACACACCTATCGAGGACCCCTGCCTTTCCGCATTCCCACCAGTTTTGACACAAGTATTTTTTCTTTTGTTTTTGTTTTTTTCTGTTTGTTTGCCTTTGTCTTTCTGTTTTTCTTCTATGTCCTCAATTTTTCACTTTGACTTAATTTTTATTGTATGTCTGCCTAATCTTGTATATTTTCTACATTTTCTTCTGTCTGCTTCTATGGACTGTGCTTTGTGTTCAGTTGTTATCTTTGCTTTACACAATTAAAAAAAAAAACAAAAAAAAAGTCCCACTGGAAGACCTTGAAGAAGAAAAGTTATTATAGGCTTTTAGTTTTCGTCAAACCATGTGACTGTTGAAAGACATCAAACTTCTCCCCACAAAACAGGAAGTAGTTTATAACTCCAGCATACATAGTCCAATCTTCCCTAAACTTCACAGGATTGATGACAGTCCCACCCTGAACACATCTACATATCAGTGATTAGTAATGAGTACAGCGCCACCTACTGATAACAGACTTTGATGTACATCTCCTACAAAGCTGACTAGACTAATCTCAAACTTGGTCAAAAAAGTTATAACACTGTGATGATGTTTTTTTTTGTAAGAACTGTGAGTTTGGTGCAGCTGTAATGACAAAGTCTGCTGTAACTTGAGTCCACATGTGCATATCTTTCCAAAACTTCACATATATGATAACAGTCCCATCCTGAAAACATCTATGGAGGAATTTTGAGTCACCATCATAGCACCACCTACTGGCAACAGAAAATTGTTTTTTTCATGCTTTCATGTTCTGTTCTAGCAGGTTAATCAGACCCACCTCAAATTTTCACTCCTAAGACCTTGATCATACTCAGAAATGAAGCTTTTGGGTTTTTGTCAAACGCTGTCACCATGACAATGCCTAATTCACCATAAAACAGGAAGTTGTTTAAAAGGGGCAAGGGATGTCTGAAAACTCACGAAACGTGGTGCAGTCATCAGAGGTCCCTAATGTGTTATCTAAAGAGATTTTGGTGTTTCAGTGTGCCAATATGGCTCAACAGCGCCCCCTCAAATTTTCAACAAAGCAGCCCCCTAAGCTGGTTTCACCTGCATATATGTAACATGGAAGGCACCTGTAACACTCTAAGATGTACAAAAAAGTCACTTGGAGCCATGCTCCAAACCCAGCAGGAATTCTGAAATTTTGAATTTCCCATTGCCACTTTTGTGCATATTTGCCTATTTTCAGGGCTCATAAATTAAAGAACAAATCCTACAGATTTTATCTGATCAACTTCAACTTCGGTTTGTCTGACCGAAAGACCGAAACCAGAAGTTATTACAGGTTTGAGTTTTCGTCAAACTATGTGACCATGGCAAGGTGTTAAACTTGCATGTGTTGCCCTAGTAACAGGAAATGTCATGTGAAGATGTAGGATAGAACATGAAAGATATGCCAACTCATCCTCCATGCTGTGTCCTACTATCACAAAAATGAACTATCACATCAGCCGGCATCCTGCCAGAGCCCCTGAGTTGCGTGAAGATGCGAGGTCTTGTTCTTCGCTGCATGCAGCTTTAATGGCCCTTTCGGCTTCAACCCTATTGTAACTTTGCTGTTTATTATTATTGTTAGGACTTGAGTGACGGCAATCGTCCGTTAGGACCGTAATGTAATCGCGCTGTTTATTAGGGCCCGAGCGATGACAAAGTCGTCCGTGAGGACCCTATTGTAATTGAGCTCTCAGTTTTCATCAAACGCTGTCACCGTGGCACTGCCTTATTCGCGTGTTGTTTTGAAAGGACAAGGGATGCTTGAAAACTCACCGAACGTGGCATACACATCACAGGTCTCAAGTTCTGTTGTCTGATGTCATTTTTGTGCTTTGATGCACCAAAATGGCTCAACAGCTCCCCCTAGAATATTTCAATTAAGCAGCCCCCAAAGCTGGTTTGACCTGCATGTATGAAACTTGGTAACACTCCATCACGTACAAAAAAGCCTCTTGGACCCATTGCCTAAACCCAACAGGAGGTCGGCTATTTTGAATTTCGTGGTCATTTTTGTCATTTCACACGTGCTGTATTTTAACGAACTTGTCCTACAGATTTTAGCAGATTTGCTCTCAACTTGGTTTATGTGAGCCTGACTACGTTGTGACCAAAAGTTATTACAAAATCAGTCAAATGTTGAATGGCATGCCCGCTACGGTGTGTTGAATTTTGAGGTCTTGCCATAAAAAAGGAAATTGCTGTAACTTTGGAGTAAATGGTCTGATGTCCACCAAACTTCACATGATTCATATTAGTCCCACCCTGAACACATTTATATAACAATATACAGTGATAGTCATAGTGCCACCTAGTGGCGAAAGCAAGTACTTCTTAGCAGACACTTATCTTTGGATTAATCTGAAATTCCAATGCTGTGGTCTATAACTGATGTACACAAACATGATATAATATGAGTGTCTACGTGTGCTGCAGAAGATTTAATTTTGATGTCTTGCCATGAAACAGGGAATTGCTCTTACTTTGGAGTAAAGGGTCCGATGTCAACCAAACTTCATGTGATTCATATTAGTCCCACTCTGAACACATTTACACACTTATATTGTGCGTCACTCATCATTCATTTGAATGGTTTGGATTTACTGGCCTCTTCCATGTGATGTGCTCCAGAACCTCCTGACGACTTGTTGTGCCACCTAGGCACACAAAAATGCCCAGTGCGACAGGTAGGAACCACTTAGAAAGACCAAACTAAAACTGTCTCGTTTGTCTCATAAAGACCTACAAATGTCGTGCTGCAACCCGTGACCTAACTCCAACAGGAAGTGCACTGTTGATGTTTGAATGTAGGATGATGTTTTTGACAAATTCTGTCGCTCAAAAATTATTTGCTTCTACACCGTTTATCATAACTGCTTCAAACTTGCACTTACAGATCTACCCCTGGTGAACATTACTTGTGAAGGATTTTGTCATAACTTGAACGATTTGGATTTGAGAAGCGTTAGAAGGTGCAGAGCACAACTCCACATGATGACCTCTGTAAGAAAAGATGAGTGACAACACATCATAAACTTGTGACTAAGGCACCTTTTTTTAGTCCGGAGACATACAAGCTAGATATTTTTGCATTCAGAACAAGTTTATCTATCTGGTGATGCTTTCAGATTTAAGATGGGACTCACGGTTGGATTGTGGAAGGACTTGTTTGAGAGATTTCAACCCATGTTGCTCTGTTTCTGTGTGCCTGTCAGCTGCATGCAGTCCTTAATTAGCATAACACAAGCTTCACTCTGACAGGCACAAGTGTGTGTGTGTGTGTGTGTGTGTGTGTGTGTGTGTGTGTGTGTGTGTGTGTGTGTGTGTTTGTGTGTGACAGGACAACATAGATCAAATTGACCAGCTCATGTGTCTCATTCCAACATATATTGTAATGACTGTTTCACTACAACTTTATTTATGTGTTATTATCACATCCTGTAATACTGAACATAAAATACAGGTATTGTTCAGTATAATTCTAGATAATGATACCTTCTTTTGGTAATTGACATACATCGTCTAACTTTATTAAAAATTCTGGACCATGTAATTCATAGTCAGAAGAAACTACCTCATAGATAATTCACTTAAATTGGACATTATCATTCACTCTAATAACTCCTGCAATTTAATTCCCATCTTCACATTTCTGATGGCATCGTTTAAAACGCATACTGTAGGTGGAGCCAAACCACATTGTGTATTTGTCCATTTCAACATACCTTCCACAATGCTGCTTATACCACATACAACCTGAATCCTACAACAAATCTGAACTACCACTCAAAAACATACTTTACATGGTAAAATCATGTCATGTACTACTTGTCACTACCAACTGTAATGTGAAAGACTCCCTTGTGTTATAAATAAAAATGATTCTATACATTCCAGTACACTCAGGTGTAATGATTATACAGTCATTGTATGAACAACGTGAGCTGGAGGACGATGGCGAGGGGCCGAGGTCCCGATCAACGCTGCTTCGCAGCTTTAATTATTATTATTCTTCCTCCAAATGAATTGCCGTTTTGGGAGGCTTAACATACCTGAAAACTCATGAAACTTTGCAGATATGTCAGAACTGGTGAAAAATTTGATATTTTAAGGATCTTGTGTGAGGGTTCCAAAAAATGGCTCAGTAGCGCCCCCTACAAAAGTTTGAGGAAACAGCCCCTGAAGCCAGTTTAACCTACGTGTATGAAACTTGGCAGGCTTATGTAATACTCCAGGACCTACAAAAAAGCCTCTTGGAGGCATGCTGTAAACCCAACAGGAAGTCAGTCATTTTGAATTTACTGTGCAATTTTGATGCATTTTTGGCCATTTCCAGGGGTCATAAATGAACAAACTAGTCCTAGAGATTTCCCATCCCAAGACCTTGAAGATGAAAAGTTATGAAAAGCTTGAGTTTTCATCAATGCGTGTGACCATGGGATGGCGTCAAAGTTAGGGGTCTCGCCACTAAACAGGAAGTAGTTTATAACTCCAGCATACATGGTCCAATCTTGCCCAAACTTCACAGGATTGATGACAGTCCCGCCCTGAACACATCTACCTGTCAATAATTAGTGATAAATATAGCACCCCCACTGGCAACAGGAAATGTCATGTTTTAGACTTTAATGTACATCTCCTACAGACTTGATCAGATCCACTTCAAACTTGGTGAAAAAAGTCATAAGACGTTGATGACGCTTTATTGTGAAAACTGAGTTTTCGTCAAAGGGCGTGGCAATGGCCTGGCGGCAAACTTTGATGTTTCGCCGTGAAGATAAACGTTGCTGTAACTCGACTCCATGTGGGAATATCTTGCCAAAACTTCACACATATGATGACAGTCCAGCCCTGAACACATCAACAGAGGAATTTTGAATAACAGCCATAGCGCCACTTACTGGCAACAGAAAGCACCTTTATACATTCTTTGATGTCCCTCTTCTAGCAGGTTAATCAGACCCACCTCAAACTTGCTGGTCTAAGTCCTTAGACCAGCAAGTTTGAGGTATGTCTTAAAAATTAAGCTTTTGAGTTTTCGTCAAACACTGTCACCATGGCGCCACCTTGTTTGCCATCAAACACGATGTTTTGAAGGGATAAGGGATGAAAACTCACCAAACGTGGGATACACCTCACAGGTAGCAAGTCCTGTTGTCTGATGTCATTTTTGTGCTTTGATGCACCAAAATGGCTCAACAGCGCCCCCTAGAATATTTCAATTAAGCAGCCCCCAAAGCTGGTTTGACCTGAATGTATGAAACTTGATAGGCACCTGTAACACTCCATCACGTACAAAAAAAGCCTCTTGGACCCATTGCGTAAACAGGAAGTCGACCATTTCGAATTTCGTGGTCATTTTTGTCATTTCACACGTTATATTTTAACGAACTTGTCCTACAGATTTAATCAGATTTGCTCCAAACTTGATTTATGTGAGCCTGACTATGTTGTGACCAAAAGTTATTACATGATCAGTCAAATGTTGAATGGTGTGCCTGCTGCGGTGTGTTGAATTTTGATGTCTCGCCATGAAACAGGAAATTGCTCTAACTTTGGAGTAAATGGTCCAATATCCACCAAACTTCACATGATTCATAGTAGCCCCACCCTGAACAAATTTATATAATAATATACGGTGATAGTCATAGCATCACCTAGTGGCAAAAGGGAGTACGTCTTATCAGACACTTTGGATTAACCTGAAATTTCAATGCTGTGGTCTACATTTCATGTACACAAACAAGACATATCATTAGTGTCTACGCGTGCTGCAGAGGGTTTAATTTTGATGTCTCGCCATGAAACAGGAAATTGCTCTAACTTTGGAGTAAATGGTCCAGTCTCTATCAAACTTCAGATGATTCATATTAGTCCTGCCCACAAAACATTTATATGACCATATTTCCTTGTCCTCATAGTGCCACCTAGTGGCAACAGGAAGTAGGTCTCATCAAACACTTATCTTTTGATTTATCTGAGTTTAATGCTGTAGTGTATATGTGATGTATAAGAACATGTTGTATAATTACTGCGCTCTCCAACTCCCTCTAGTGGACAGAGGAAGTGATACAAAATGTGAAATAAGTCATTCCAGCACTGTATCAAGGATATGCCAAGTCACTCCTGCGTGCGATGTCTAACTTTGACAGAAATAAACTGACATGTCAAGGCGTCATGCCAGCCCCCACGTGTTGCGTGAAGGTGCGAGGGCCCATTCATTGCTGCTTGCAGCTTTAATTTATTATTATTATTATTATTATTATTATTATTATTATTATTATTATGATTATTATTATCATTATTATTATTATTATGATTATTACGAACCTTTAATCCCCAATTTGGTCCCTTTTCCAAATTCAAAAACTCACCAAATTTGGCACATGCGTTTGGTCTCGCGAAATGTTTGATATTTCGGAAGTGTTCTCTGTGGACAGGGCTAAATGGCGACAAAGCGCCCCCTAGAATATTCCGTGCCCCGACTCCCGCCTGTGAGTTTCACCTACACACATGAAAATTGCTGGACTCATAGAATATGCCAAGACGCACAAAAAATCCTTTTGGACCCATGCTGTAAACCCAACAGGAAGTCTGCCATTTTGATTTGAGTTTTTGATGTGTTTGAACGAACTCCTCCTAGGGATTTCGTCCGATCGACTTCACATTTGGTACAGATCATCCTGAGAACATGCTGATTAAAATTTATTAAAACCTTATCTCTAAGCCAAGGGGCGTGGCCGCTAGGGCATGACAAATTTTGGTGACTTTTCATTTTCTCGCCATCGAATTTCGAACGGACCTCACACCCACATACTTGATCTCAGCAGCTTCAAACTTCAAACAGCTACAAACCCACCTTACTCATAGCGCCCCCCCCCCCCCAGTGGTAACAGGAAGTGACCAGGTTTTATTTTAACATGTACTGATGACACAAATTTGACTGCATCAACTTCCTTCCACCTCTAATGCATGCAGAACAAGTTGGTAAAGCTACCTTATGAATGCTGTGAAGCTACATCTCTAATGTGTCCATGTGGCAATGTGGCAACTATCGATCCCTTGCCACTAAATACATCCTGTCACATTGCAGGCTGCCAACGCGGCGGTGGCGACTTTTCATCCTTCGCCACTGAACATCAACTTGGTATAAATCCTTCATGGATTGTCTGATTTGCTTGAAATTTGACATGTGTTATGAGGGTCCACGCCTGAACCACCTGGCCACATCTAGTTATGCTCGCATCCCCACCTGGTGGATGAACGAAACATTGCAGGGTTTTTTTTGCTCCTGCCAGGTTTTTTCTCCCCTCTCGCCTCGCGCCACAGCCCCCAAGTGCCTCAGGCCCCGCGGTTGCATGGCGGAGCAAGGGCCCGATCACAGCTGCTTGCAGCTTTAATTATTAGTATTATTATTATTTATTATTTATCATTATTATTATTATTATTATTATTATTGTTATTATTGGTCCCTTTCCCAAATTCAAAAACTTGGAGGGGGCCAAATGGCCCCCTACAAAATTTTGTGCCTCGATCACCACCTATGAGTTTCACCTACATGCATGAAAATGGGTGGGCTCACAGAATATGCCAAGACGCACAAAAAATCCTCTTGGACCCATGCTGTAAACCCAACAGGAAGTCTGCCATTTTGATTTGAATTTCTGACACGTTTGAACAAACTCCTCCTAGGGATTTTGTCCGATCGACTTCAAATTTGGTACAGATCATCCTGAGAACATGCTGATCAAAAGTTATTAAACGCTTATCTCTATGTCAAGGGGCGTGGCCGCTAGGGCCCTGAACAGCCAGATATATTAATATACCACCTTACTCATAGCGCCCCCACGGTTGTAACAGGAAGTGACCAGGTTTTAGTTTAACATTTACTAATGACACAAACTTGACCGCATCAACTTCATTCCACTTCTGATGCATGCAGAACAAGTTGGTGAAGATACCTTATGAATGCTGTGAAGCTACGTCTCATGGTGTCCATGTGGCGGCGTGGCAACTATCGATCCCCTGCCACTAAATACATTTGGCTTTTTGATGGCTTCAGCAACCTCCTATCCTCATGAAAATTGATACACAGGTCAAGAATTGCGAGTTCTTGCATCTGATAGGGGCGTCGCCCATGGGGGGGACAAAATGACTGAAATGATGATAATGATTGAAATTTTCAAAAGCCCCTCCCCATAGGCTTTTTTTGGAATAGGAAGTTGAAACTTAGTACATATGTATATGTCACCCAGACGCACAAAAAAGTCTCTAACACCAATGGTCTACTCCAAACAGGAAGTCGGCCAGTTTGATTCAAACTTTTCATTTTGGTGGTGATTTTGTGATTTCGACTGCTTGTATTTTGACGACCTCCTCCTGCAGATTTTGTCCAATCAACTTCAGATTTGGTATAGATCACCCTGAGACCATACTGATCAAAAGTTATTAAAAGATTTTCTCCATGTCAAGGGGCGTGGCCACTATGGTGCCGCCCTCACCATCAAATACGTTTGGCTTTTTGTTGGCTTCAATGGCAACATCTCCTCATGAAAATTGATACACAGGTCAAGAATGCATGTGATAGGGGTGTCGCCCATGGGGGGGACAAAATGCCTCGTCACCACGTCAGGCTTAGCTTACTCTGAGTTTTCAGATCACGGCTTCAGTGATGCATGCTGCTGGCCCTCCGCAGTGGTGCGGGAGAGCGAGGGGCCGATCACAGCTGCTTGCAGCTACAAGCCACCAATTCCCTCAGTGCTGATTGGCTATGTAAATGCTCTGACGAACAAGACAGACGAGCTGTCCGCGCTGGTCAGTAGCCAGAGGATTTACCTGGAGAGCTCACTGGTCATACTGACTGAGACTTGGCTAACTGCTGTCATACCCGATGCTAATGTGGAGCTACCAGGTTTTACCATGGTGAGAGCTGGTGCATGTGGAAAAAGCAAAGGTGGGGGCCCCATATTGTATGTGAACAATAGATGGTTAACCCTGTACATTTGACTGTAAAAGCAATTAAATGCTGCAGAGACTGAGAACTTTTAGCTGTTAGCCTCAGGCCATATTATCTACCGAGGGAGCTTACACACGTCATAGCTGTGTGTGTTTACATTCCTCCAATGGCTAATGCAGAGGCAGCAGTTGAGGCTGTTCACACTACTGTTGCAGGGCTACAAACACAGCCTCCTGAGTCAAGTCAAGTTTATTTATATAGCACATTTCATGCGACAAGCGTAGACTCAATATGCTTAAAAACAGAAACAAAGGTACATTGTGCATGACAAAACATAAACATGATATGATATGATAAGTGTGACTAACATTTATAAAAACACACAAGATGTAATCAAAGGTGTTAGTTTAACAAGATAAGAGGATATATTTCTTATCACGGTTAAAAACAGGAGATAACAATAATAATAATACTAATTCAGTAAACCTAACTAAAAGCTTGTGAGAATAGATATGTTGTAAGTTTGCTTTTAAAAGAAGAAAATGAAGTAGCAGACTGTAGTCCAATTGGTAACGAATTCCAGAGAGTGGGACCATAATGACTGAAAGCACCAAAACCTGAATTGTAGTTGATTCTGGGTATTGTGAGGAGACATTTGTATGATGATCTAAGGGATCTCTCTGGTACGTACTCAGGGAGCATGTCAGAAATGTAGGAGGAAGCTAAGTGATTAAAACATTTATAAACAATAAGAAGAACTTTAAAATCAATTATTTGTTTTACTGGAAGCCAGTGTAGTGATGATACAGAGCCAGGGTTAGGGTTAAATAAAAGCATGAACCAGTTTCTCTGAATCTGATTGAGATAAAAAACATGTAACTTTTGCAATATTTCTCAAGTGATAAAATGTTGTCTTAGATATAGTAGAGTTGTGCTTGTGAGGTCGGCATCAATAACCACACGTTTTTGACATGATCACATAATTGAACAGATAAGGGAGTAAGCAGGGATTGAATTTCGTGCCTCATGGCCTTAAGACCAACAACAAGAATCTCCGTCTTGTCCTGATTAAGCTGTAAGAAATTTTTGCTCATCCAGGAACTGATATCTGAGATGCACTGGATGAGATTGTTCAGAGGGTCATGTTCATTGGCAGAAACCGATATCTATAATTGTGGATCATTAGCATATGACTGATACAAGACTTTATATTGCTGAATAATGGACCCAAGAGGAAGCATGCATATATTAAATAAAAGAGGACCTAAAATCGATCCTTGAGGGACACCATATGGAATGCTTCTGAATGGAATCTTATCTGAATCAAAAGTACCGATGGACTCAGAGAAAGATCTTCCAGTGAGGCTCTGATTGTCATCTCCGGGGACTTTAATCACACCACCTTGGATTCCTCGCTGCCAACAATGCATCAGTATGTGGACTGCTCCACTCGCAGGAACAAAATCATTGATCTGCTTTATGCCAACATCAGGGATGCATTTTCAGCCACTGGGAAGTTGGACCATAACCTGGTTCATTTGCAGCCCAGGTACACACTACTGGTGAGGAGGCAGCCCACAACGACACAAACGGTGAGGAGGTGGTCTCCTGAGGCAGAGGAAGCGCACAGGGACCGTTTTAGCAGTATAGACTGGAGTGTGCTGCTGGACCCTCATAGGGAGGACATAGAGGGAGCTGCTAAATGCCTAACTGACTACATGACTTTCTGTATGGATACTGCTGTTCCTGTCAAGACAGTGTGCTGTTATGCTAATAACAAGCCTTGGATCACAAGCGAGTTGAAAATGGTCCTGAACAGGAAGAACAGGAAGAAGAGGGCTTTTAAAAATGGAGACTGGGAGGAGATAAGAAGGGTGCAGAAGGCGCTCAAACTCTGCCTGAGGGAAGCAAAGGAGTCATACAAGAGGAGGTTGGAGGGGAAGCTAAGGAAAAACAACACCCAGGAGGTATGGGATGGGATGAATGATAACTAAACATGTTCTTTAACAGGTTCGAGTCTTTGCCTGCCATCTTCTCCTCCTCTACTCCAGCCTTACCTGCATTAGATCATCAACTGCTGGATGGTGAAGCTGTAGCAGTCTGTTGGAGAGATAGCTCCACTGTCCATCCAGTATGTGGTGAAAAGGGTGGTTAAGATTATTAATTATTATTATTATTATTAACTGTCAGTGAACTTCTGCAGGTGGCATGACCCAGAGTCATACTGGAAGTCTGTGGTGTACAGGGTCAAAAGGAAATGAAACAGAGCAGTCCCCTGTGGAGCTCCTGCGCTACTAACCACCACGTCAGAGCAGGACACTGTCCAGTCTGACAAACTGTGGTCTGTCTATCAGGTTGTCAGTAATCCAGGAAATTGTGGATATGTCGACCCTCATCACCTGCAGTTTCTCCTTCAGTAGCAATGGCTGGATAGTGTTGAATGCACTGGAGATATCAAAGAATGTGATTCTCACAGTGCTACATGGTCCATCCAGGTGCGAGTGAGCTTGCTACAGCAGGTAGATGATGGCGTCATCCACCCCCAGGTGAGGTTGGTAGGCGAACTGCAGAGGGTCCAGCGATGATTTCACCTGTGGTCTCAGGTGTGCCAAGACCAGCATCTCCAGCACCTTCATCATGTGAGATGTTAGGGCAACTGGTTGGTAAGAATAAGAATAACGGTAGTGGTTGAGGCCAGACGATGTTGACTTCTTATGGACTGGAACAAGGCAGATCTTTCACAACACTTTTACTCTCTCCTGGCTCAGGCTCAGTTTGAAGAGATCTTGCAGAACAGGAGACAACTGGCTTGCACAGGTCATCAGGACCCTTGGGCTGATGCCATCAGGGTCTGTAGCCTTGCACTGGGGAAGTCTCTGCAGCTGTCTCCTAACCTGGCCTGTAGTTACAGTCATGTCATGTAGCATTGGGAGCAGAGAGGGTGTGTGGAGGTCTGAGTGTGTGTGGGTGGTGGAGGAGACAGCAGAAGGCTGTGAATTAAACCTGTTGAAGAAACAGTTCCACTCATTAGCCCTCTCAACGCTGCCTGCTGTGGCACTGTATGTGTCCTTGGCATTTGCATACAGGGCGCTTTTGTCGCTTGTGGGGCAGTGAACAGACAACCGCTGCATCACCTGATGGAGGAGCGTAAACACCAGTAACAATGGCAAACGTGAACTCCCTCGGCAGATAGTACAGATGCATCCCAACAGCAAGCAGTTCAATGTCTGGGCTACAGAAACGTTCTTTCACGTGAACATGTCCTGGGTTACACCACCTCTCACTCACATACAGTGCAATCCCTCCTCCCCTCTTCTTACCGCTCCATGACACATCTCTGTCCGCTCTACAGTCCTGAAGCCGGGTACTGCCATGCTGTGGTCTGGGATACGCGAGTGCAGCCACGTCTCCATAAAACACAAGATGCTGCACTTGCGGTATGCCCTCTGGGTCTTAATCAGCAGCGAGTTTGTCTGTCTTATTTCCCAAAGACCTCACGTTCCCCAAGATGATCGCTGGGACAGCAGATCTATATTTCCTCCTTTTCTCGCTCCATTTGGTTCCAGCTCTGCAACCCGGCTGTCTCCTCCACAGCTCCTCTGGGATTTCATGCCTCACCCTCGGCAACAGCACAGGTTTACACAGCGCTATAAGCTATTTTCGCGTGTATATAGTGCTTTCGCCTCACTCAGCATGCCTCTTCGTTACAAAGAGTACCAAAAGTAACAGAAGAGCTGAGAGAACCAGTCCTTCTATCAGTGTTGTTTTTGGCAGGCATTTTAGATTTAGTCTTAGTCTTAGTCTTTTTGACTAAAATGCTTATTAGTTTTAGTCAAATTTTAGTCATTTCTATATGTGATAGTTTTAGTCCAGTTTTAGTAAAAAAAAAAAAAGAAGTATAGTCTTTTAACAAATTAATTTAGGTCAATGAGTATTGGAGATTGCTGTTGGACAGACACCTTTCATCTCCATATTTCAACTGTTTTTTTTCATGAATTGATGCCCTACTTCATCATACAACAGTGTCACACATAGGTTGTGAAAATAGCAGATCTATAAGTTCAACACATTGTGACGGGTCGGGCCGGATTTAGTAAAAAATGTAGCTATTAATTGTATTTGGGCTGGGGTCAGATTCGGTCAGCTTTCAGTTAAAATGTAGTGTAAAAATAAATAAAATCCTATTGTCTGTCCTGTTTATTGCTTGGGCACTGTTATTTACGTGACAACACCTGAAAAAAAACACACAGACACACACTGGCTGTTTGTTTCTACCTCTCCTCACGCTGGAAGCCTCAGACCTTCCACCGCCCGCCTCCACCTTGATTAAACGCTGAAAATAAAATAAAAGATGGAGACAAGTTTTTCCTATTTTATCTTATTTTGTTTAATTTCTCCCTCTCCTCTCGCTGGAAGCGTCAGACCTCCCGCCTCCCGTCTCAAACACGGAGGTCTCCCTCTCTGCTGATCACGCCCGGCCTGTTAAATACCCTGTAACCATAACAACTGTGTGACACAAACTCAGTGTTTTGGTCATTAAATAATGTCTGGCTCAGTTCGGGTTCGGACAGAAATATGCGGCCGTGCTGCACTCACACACACACACACACACACAATCACATGGAAAACCGGGCATTAGATTACACGTACAATTAAAGCTGCGAAGCAGCGTTGATCGGGAACTCGGCCCCTCGTCGTCATCCTCCAGCTCAGTTTGACGGTGCGGACAGAAAGAGATGCAGGACAGACGATAATGACAGTAGCTTACAACAACATTAATGAAAGTAATAATATTATAATTATTATTCTGGCAGAGAGAGGGGGGACAGGGAGTGTGTGTGTGTCTGTGTGTGTCTGTGTCTGTCTGTGTGTGCCATACTTCTACTGTTATTATACACACATGATTATTGTCACATATGTATACTATCAGATATTAATATATATTTCCCACATGTTGTACCACAATAGCTAGAATCATAAGTCAAACTCAATGTTAAAAACTGTAAAGGGTTCTTATGAAGGTGGTTTGAGCTTATATTTTGAAAGTTGTAGACATAAGCCATGTCACCTAATGAAACTTTGACATGTGTGATGATCAAAAACACATCCATATTCATTTGAAATCATGTGACGAAGTGAAAGCTTGAGTGATGTGTACTGGCTGCTTTGAGAATCTAAGTGCTGCAAACAGACGCAAATATGTACTAGTTGATGTCAGTGGAGAAACTGAGCAGGACTACATGT
Source organism: Epinephelus cyanopodus (assembly GCA_026686955.1). Taxonomy (NCBI): domain Eukaryota; kingdom Metazoa; phylum Chordata; class Actinopteri; order Perciformes; family Serranidae; genus Epinephelus; species Epinephelus cyanopodus. Next base: position 44,035,491 of record CM048917.1, on the reverse strand, counting down.
ATTCCAATTCTGCATGAGGTAAAACAGTTTCACCAAGACATCTTGTATTTACAGGCAAACTCACAGTAACATAACCCTGAGATGAGAGAAACTCTTAGTTATCCATTCCAGAAAAAGACAATTGAAACTCTGACTCAGTCACCATGGCACAGACTTTTTGTACATAACGTGCTCACTGCCAGGTTTCCTTCATTAAACCATTAATGATTAAATGAGGTTGCAGGTCAGGGTTCTGTGAGAAAACTAAAGTTTAGGTTTATCACAACTGTGTGTGGTCAAGCTTATTGATTTGTACAATTGTTCATACAATGACTGTATAATCATTACACCTGAGTGTACTGGAATATATAGAATCATTTCTTTTAATAACACAAGGGAGTCTTTCACATTGCAGTTGGTAGTGAGATGTAGTCCATGACATGATTTGATGGGTTTGATGATCTAAACCCTCACACAATTTTTAATAAAGTTACACGATGTATGTCAATTACCAAAAGAAGGTATCATTATCTAGAATTACACTGAACAATACCTGTATTTTGTCTTCAGTATAACATGATGTGATAAGAACACATAAATAAAGTTGTAGTGAAACAGTCATTACAATATATGTTGGAATGAGACACATGAGCTGGTCAATTTGATCTATGTTGTCCTGTCACACACAAACACACACACACACACACACACACACACACACACACACACACACACACTTGAGTCTGTCAGAGTGAAGCTTTTGTTATGCTAATTAAGGACTGCATGCAGCTGACAGGCAGACAGAGACAGAGCAACAAGGGTTGAAAATCTCTCAAACAAGTCCTTCCACAATCCAACCGTGAGTCCCATCTTAAATCTGAAAGCATCACCAGAAAGATAATTTTGTTCTGAACACAGTAATATAAAGCTTGTATGTTTATGGAATAAAAAAAGGTGCCTTAGTCACAAGTTTCTGATGTGTTGCCACTTATCTTTTCTTACAGAGATCATCATGAGGAGTTGTGCACCTTCTAACGCTTCACAAATCCAAACTGTTCAAGTTATGACAAAATGCTTCACAAGTAATGTTCAGCAGGGGTAGATCTGTAATTTGTGCAAGTTTGAAGCAGTTATGATAAACGGTGCAGGAGCAAATAATTTTTGAGTGACAGAATTTGTCAAAAACGTCATCTTACATTCAAACAACAACAGTGCGCTTCCTGTTGGAGCTAGGTCAGGGGTTGCAGCGCGACATTTGTAGGTCTTTATGAGACGAACGAGACAGTTTTGGTGGTTCCTACCTGTCGCACCGGGCATTTTTGTGTGCCTAGGTGGCACAACAAGTCATCAGGAGGTTCTGGAGCACATCACCTGTATATGGCCAGTAAATCAAAACCATTTGAGACTTGTAGAAGTTACGAATAACAATTGATAAAGACCTGTTGAACAATAATGTGTGCAAGTTTGAAGCCGATACGATAAACGGTGTACGAGAAAGTGATTTTTAAAGGAATTTCTTTTTTTGAGGAAAACTCTTACATTGAAAGGGAAATACCTCACTTCCTGTTGGATTTAGGTCATGGATGCGAGAAAGTGATTTGTAGGTCTTGATGAAAGGAACACAGCTGTTTTGGTTTGATCTTCCTACGACGTTCCTACTGGCTGCACTGGCCATTTTAGTGGTTCTAGGTGGCGCTAGAGAGGCCATTTTGGCACTTTTCTGATTAATAATGTCAGTTTAAAAAATTTTTCACCAGTCCTGACATGCATGTCAACTTTGGTGAGTTTTGGAGCATGTTTAGGGGGTCAAAATCCAGTTTAAAGTGGCGTACGCTGAAAGAAAGAATAATAAACCTTACGGGAACAATAGGGCCCTCGCCCGGTTGGCCGAGGTCCCCAATAATAATAAACACTACAAGAACAAGAGGGCCCTCGCCCGGTTGGCCGAGGTCCCTAATAATAATAATAAACACTACAAGAACAATAAGGCCCTCCCCTGTTGGCCGAGGTCCCTAATAAGCAGAAATATCATGTATTTTGAATGTCTGACAGACCACCTACTAACATTTACGTCCATTTTCGTCTCGTCAACGAACACTCACACACGTCACGTCATGTTTTAGTCATCAAAGAGCCATGTTTATCTCGTCACCGTCTCGTTTTCGACGTGAAAAAAAGTGGCGTCAACGAAATAATTTCGTCATCATCATCGTTGACGAAAACAACACTGCCTTCTATATGAAAGAAAAAACGCATGAACTAGACCAAAAGTTGACAAAAAAGACTCAAGTCAAAACACACGACAGGAGCTGCTACAATAGGCTGCCACCTAGCATGGCCTCATCTTGCATATGTGCATATAATACGTGCATATAACATATGTTGAAACATCAATAAAAAGTTGATCACACAAAAAACATACAATTCTGCGATTAAAACAGCGACTATGACTTGTATGAACCCCCAGTGGTGACCTTTAACTGACACGTTGTAAGGTATATGATTCATCTCACAGTAGCCTGTAATTGAAAGAAAATGAGCTCTCACTTTCACAACAGCATTGACTAAACTACAGTATGAAATGTAAGATATACAAAAAAAAAATCCTCCGCACACTGACATAGACTTTACTATCAAAATTTAATGAAGGGAACAACGCATTTCGCGTTTAGCATCATCAGGTTCACCTCATCAGATCTGACCTAAGCATTCTCAGGGGTGTTTAAATGCTTGCTGGTCACATGACCAATTTCATTTTTTCTTTTTTTCCTGTTTGTCTAAGCAAGACTCAAAAATTATACACAAACAATACAATTACATACATCATGAAGTTGAAAAAGTATGCATCAACCATGGTATGAGTTAAAAACATCATGCATGAATGTCAAAGTCTACTTACATAATCAATGTTACACACAGCGAGAATAAGAGGTAGAATTACTACAAAGTACTCTATCTTAACTTGAGACTACCAGTACCTATATACAAATACCTTTATGCAGAAGAACCATATAACAGGACATGAGTAATATACATAAATAATATATATCCTGCAAGTCTATCCTTTACTCACTACTCCGCAGATAGTGTAGGCTCGACTTTCCCTACGTAGGACAGTACAGCTTTCCTAAGCTTTCTTTTATGTATCCTATGGGGCAAAAAAGAAGAAAAAACAGGTTAAAGAAAACAACTCAAATCCTGTGAATCATTCATTCCAAAAGGTTCAACAGTAGACAGTTCAATAATCCAAAACGCTTCCCTTCTCAGGATCTGCTTAATGATGTTCCCCCTCTCGGATTAGGCAACACTCTTTCAATTCCAATGAATCTAAGGGCAGCTGTAGAACCATGATTTTTATCTTTATAATGTCTTGCGATGGCGTAATCAAAATTATTATTTCGGATGGCCGCTTTGTGCTCAGCAATCCTCAACTTCAGATTATGGTTTGTTTGGCCCACATACATCAAGCCATGTGGGCAAATAAGAACATAAATTACACGAGTGGAAAGACAATTGATAAATTCTTTTACATTATATTTCTTTCCGGAATGGGGATGACTAAATGTTTTTGTATCAAATGTGTTGGCACAATGTGCACATTTTCCACATCTATAATTCCCATAAACTTGCTAAGAAAGCCAGTTGGTTTGTTTTGGTTCACTATACATGGAACTGACAACAATGTCTCTCACATTTCTGCCTCTTTTGAAACAAAATAGAGGTCTGGAGGCAGATAGATGGTTTAGACTCGGGTCACATTCTAGTACTTTCCAATGTCTATTGATAATTTGTTTGACTTGCCTCGAAGCTGTAGAATATTCTGACACAAATGTGGTTCTATTTACATTTTCATGTTGAGAAGGTGGAGGATATAGTAATTTATCCCTCTCCCTCTTGTTAGCCTTCTCAATAGCCCTATCAATAAGGGATTTGTCATATCCCCTTTGTTTGAACCTTTCAGCCATTTCTTTAGTGTTAATGATGTAATCCTCTTCATTACTGCATATTCTTCTCAACCTTATGAACTGCCCGTATGGGATATTTTAATGAGGTGGTCAGGATGGAAACTAGTAGCATGTAAAATAGAGTTTCTATCAGTGTTTTTACAATAGATAGAAGTCTCCAATCTCCTGTTGTCATTCACAGAAATAAGTAGATCTACAAAATATGAATCTCTTTTTGATTATATTCCATAGTGAATTTCAAGTTAGGATATGTACCATTAATGTAAACATTGAATGCCTTCAGGTCATCTTCACTGCCTACAAATCCCATCACAATGTCATCAATAAATCTGCGAAAAAACAAAATGTCACCCGAAAATGGATTGTTATTAGTTATTATTAATGCTATGCATTCCCACTATTGTTCTTCTGTTCTTTATTATTAGTGGGAATGCTATGCATTGCATGCTATTATTATTCTACTTCCGTACCTTTTTTGACCGCTATCAACTCCTTCATACTTTATGCTATTAAAACCATTCAACTTCCAGAATGTTAAGCTCTTTTAGGACATTGCTGCTATTACTTTTCAGCTTTCTAACTTTTATAGTTTTTACACTGTAAAACTTTTTTTAACCAATTTTTACAGTGGAAGTCGATGGGAGAATTCTTCAAACCCACTTCAACTATTACTTTTACTACTTCTACTAATTCTACTACTTCTACTACTACTTCTAGTACTACTTCTACTAATTCTACTACTACTTCTACTACTACTTCTACTACTTCTACTACTACTTTTACTACTTCTACTACTATTTCTACTACTTCTACTATTACTTCTACTACTATTTCTACTACTTCTACTACTACTTCTACCACTAATTCTACTACTATTTCTACTACTTCTACTACTACTACTTCTAGTACTACTTCTACTATTACTACTACTACTACTTCTACTACTACTACTACTACTACTACTTTTACTACTACTATTACTACTATCGCCACTCCTTTTTCCTTTTACCAGCTTCCATTTCTGCCACTTTTACATGTTTCAGCTTCCACATTTTTCAGCATTACACTGCATTTTATGTGAGATTCATGCATTTTTAGCAGCGTTTTTCAAATTCTTTTCAGCAATGAGCATTCCCACTGCATTTTCGCTAGGAAATGCAATTTTTTCTAGTTATTATTCTACTTCCGTACCTTTTTTGACTGCTATCAACTCCTTCATACTTTATGCTATTAAAACCATTCAACTTCCAGAATGTTAAGCTCTTTTAGGACATTGCTGCTATTTCAGCTTTCTAACTTTTATAGTTTTTACACTGTAAAACTTTTTTTAACCAATTTTTACAATGGAAGTCTATGAGAGAATTTTTCAAACCCACTTCTACTATTACTTTTACTACTTCTACTAATTCTACTACTACTTCTACTACTGCTACTACTACTTTTACAACTTCTACTACTATTTCTACTACTTCTACTACTACTTCTACTACTATTTCTACTATTTCTACTACTTCTACTACTAATTCTACTACTTACTTCTACTACTATTACTATTACTATTACTACTATTACTATTACAACTATTACTGTTACTTTTTCTCTTACTATGACTTCTACTGCTACTAATTTTACTACTATTACTATTACTTCTCTTACTATTAATTCTTCTATTACTATTACTTTTACTACTACTACTACTTTTACTACTATTACTTCTATTACTATTACTACGACTACTATTACTACTTTTACTATTATTACTAGTACTTCTATTACTATTACTTCTTCTATTACTACTACTACTACTTTTACTATTACTTCTCTTACTATTACTTCTTCTACTACTATTACTTCTACTGCTACTAGTTTTACTACTATTATTATTGCTTCTATTACTATTACTTCTATTACTATTGCTACTACTACTATTACTTTTACTACTAAGACTACATTTACTACTATTACTATTACTATATTACTATTACTTCTTCTATTACTATTACTACTTTTACTACTATTGCTATTACTTCTATTACTTCTTCTATTACTACTACTTTTACTACTACTTCTACTACTACCGCCACTCCTTTTTACTTTTACTAGCTTCCATTTCTGCCACTTTTACATGTTTCAGCTTCCACATTTTTCAGCATTACACTGCATTTTATGTGAGATTCATGTATTTTTAGCAGCGTTTTTCAAATTCTTTTCAGCAATGAGCATTCCCACTGCATTTTCGCTAGTTAAATATATGCTTTTCTTCCCACAGTCCCATATACAAATTTGCATAGTTAGGGGCAAAAGCTGACCCCATACTCGTGCCTTGAGATTGCAAATAACATTTTTTATCAAACATGGTTCTTTAATACACCTCATGGTGCAACCTGGACACATCATCAGTGATTCTCCTAGGCTCATGGGGTGTTTCGGGTCTTAATCAGACACCCTCACCCAGGCGACCCAGCCGGGGGTGATCAGTCCGCCGACTTGTGTCCAGGTAGCGCACTACGCCACGCCTCCCCCCTCCTCAACCAGAGCCACCGAGAAGTCTTTTCAGCCACTTCCAAGATGTTCTTGGTGGCTCTTCGCCTGTGCAGTCCACAAATTCCAAGGAGCCCCAGGACCCTGTGCAAGGACTTGCCTGCAAAGCCCCTGCAGCCCACCTCAATAGGCTCGCAGCGGGCCTTCCACCCATTCCTCCGGCATTCAACCACAAGATCAGCATACTTTGCCCTCTTCCTCTCCTGAGCTTCCTCCATTCTGTCCTCCCAGGGGACAGTTAGCTCAAGGAGCACCACCTGCTTACTGGCTCCGGACATCAGGACCAGGTCTGGCCGGAGTGACGTCACTGCGATGATGTCCGGGAATCGCAACTGCCTCCCTAGGTCCACCAGGAGCTGCCAGTCCCTTGCTGTTGTGAGCAGGCCCCCCTGGGTCTTTTTGGAGGGTTGGGGTTTCTCCCCTGCTCGAACAAAGGCAATTGAGCTCTTGATTGGTTGTTGCCGCTTGCTGGTGTTGATGCAGTGCAGTGCAGATTGTGTCTGCTATTGCCCTCAGTACCTGGTCGTGGCGCCAACGGTACCTGCCATCTCCCAAGGCCTTTGGACAACAGCTGAGGATGTGTTCTAATGAACCTCTTTTCTGACAAAGCGGGCATACAGGTGAGTCTATCAGGCCCCAGGTGAACAGGTTAGCAGGGCTTGGGAGGACATCATAGACCGATTTGACCAGGAACTTGAAGTGGTGTGGCTCCGCCTTCCAGAGTTCGGTCCAGGTGATCTTGCGGCCATCTATGTGCTCCCACTTGGTCCAGGCACCCTGCTTGCTCATGCCCACTACTCTGCTGAAGCGAGCCTCCTCCACCTCAGCACGAACCTCCTCCTGGATGAGCTTTCGCCTTTCCTTTCCCCTGGCTCTGCTGTAGCAAGGTTTCGGGTTGCTACCCAGCCCAGCCCGACTTGTAGCCACGGTTCCCACCAGGGTGCTGTGCCGCAGTCTCGCTTCTGCCCGCTCTACTGCATCCTGGGCACGCCACTTCCTTCCTGTTCTGACCTCCACACCTGCTGAAGAGACTTTTCCGTCAGCAGAATCCCTGTAGAGCAGAACTTCTCGGGCCCAGGAAACCTTGAACTCCTCTGCCAGACTGCTGAAGGGAAGTTGCAGCTTGGTGTTGTGCCCAAACAGTGCAATGCTGCTTAGGCTCCGCGGCAGGCCCAGCCACCTACGCAGGGATGAGCTGATCTTCCTCTCAAAACGATGGTCATGGGGAATTCATACATCAGCAGCGGCCAGAGGAGACGAGGAAGGATGCCATGCTGATAGATCCAGGCCTTGAACTTCCCAGGAAGTCCTGACTTGTCCACAGCTGAGAGCCACGTGTTTAGGTTATCGCTGGTAGCTTGACGTGCAGCGGTATCCTTCAGATCGCTGGTGAAGAGCTTGCCCAGGCTCTTCACTGGCTTATCTGACACAGATGGAATTGTGGTATTTCCCAGACTGAAGCGGAAGCGGTCGGTTACCTTGCCTTTCCTCAAGACTAAGGACCTGGACTTAGCGGGCTTGAAACTCATCCTTGCCCAACTGATGAGTCGATCAAGGCCTTGAAGGAGCCATCTGCATCCAGGCACTGATGTTGTGGTTACCGTGAGATCATCCATGAATGCTCTAATCGGGGGTTGCCGGGTGCCAGATCTGGACAACGGACCTCTGCACTCTACTTCCGCCGACTTCACGAGCATGTTCATGGCCAACGCGAACAGGGACACAGAGATTGTGCAGCCTGTGATGATGCCTTTCTCCAGACGATGCCATGCTGATGTTAAATTCCCAGAGGACACCCTCAGACTAAAGTTGTTATAGTAGTCGAGGATGAGATTGCGGACCTTCTCTGGGACATGGTATCTGCTTAGGGACATTTCCACCAGCTTGTGCGGAATCGACCCGTAAGCATTGGCAAGGTCCAGCCACAGTACTGCCAAATCGCCTCTGCTCTCCCGCGCCTCACGGATCAGCTGTGTTACCACGCCTGTGTGCTCGATACACCCTGGAACTCCTGGGACTCCTCCCTTCTGCACCGAGGTGTCGATATAGGTGTTCTTCAGGAGAAATCCCATGAGGCGATTGGAAATGATCTTGAAGAAGGTCTTGCACTCAACACTAAGGAGAGAGATTGTCCTGAAGTGCTCGATGTTCTTTGCATTCTCCTCCTTGGGAATCCATACTCCCTCTGCATACTTCCACTGTTGAGGTACCCTCCCTCTTTTCCAGATCACCTTGAAGATCTTCCAAAGACGCTCCAACAGGCGGGGACACTGTTTGAAGACCTTGTAAGGAACTCCACTTGGGCCTGGTGCTGATGCTGTTTGGGCAGATTTTATGACCTCCTTAACTTCCTTCAGGGTTGGTTCACTGGTGTTGAACAGGGTGCAGGGTTCTGGTGGGCATATGAGGGCTGCACAATGACCAAGGTCTTGCTCTCTCATGCTGTCACTGTAGGTGTGACTGAGGTGGCGGTTGATGTCCTCCTCCGGACATGAGAGCTGACCACTGCGCTTCTCTCCCAGCAGCTTCCTTGTAAATCCAAATGGGTTTGCAATGAAGGCACTGCGCTTGCGGGCCCTTTCCTTTCCGCTCTTCCTGTGCCACTCAGCATGTCTAAGGGTAAGTAGCCTTTTCCTTAGCACCTCCCTCAGTTCTGCCAAGGCTGCCTTATCCTCATCGCTCGCCTTCCTGTACTGGCTCCTGAGTACTCTCAGTCTCTCTCTGTGTCTGGAAATCTTGTTCTGTCGCCGGTTTGGAATTGGTGCTGCAGTTGTCGTCCTGGTGGCACGTTGTTCCTTGGTGCCAAACCTGTCTGATGCAATGCTTATTATGAACGTGCTCAATGTCTTGAGCCTCTGGTCCACATCACCCTTGGCAGTTGCTTCCAGGGCTTTATCAACATCTTCATCAAACTGTTTCCATTCTGACTCCTTGTTGGCAGCGGGCCACAATATCCGACGGTGCTCTGACGGTCTGCTTTGGGGTGTCACCTGTGGTGCTTGGAGGTTCTGGGCACTGTGGGGTGTGTCCGGGTCTGGATCCTCCTCCGTCTCACCACGTGCTGTACAGGGTACTGGCACTGTGCGTTGCGCCACAGGATTCCTTAGGTAGCCCATCTTGGTCTGATGTATCTTTAGACCTGTCGGGTTTTTGCAGACCTTGCCACACTTGCAGACTGCACTCGTAAGTAATTAGACTTCAGAATAAACTTTGTCAATATCATCAGCAGTTCGGCAGGGAGAGCATCTTTTCTAGATTCCAAGTAAAAGTCCATGGCTTCTAGGCCACCTTCATGTGGGATGTTGGTATAAAGGGCTTCAACATCAAAAGTAACCAGAAAAGAGTTTTCAGGCATAGTAATGTAAGTCAGTAATTTTAAGACATCAGTGGTGTCAGCCACATACGATGGTAAAGTCTTCATAATGTCTTTAATTAAAAAACTCCACAAATTGGCTTAAAGGCTCAGACAATGAGTTCTTACTTGCTACAATGGTTCTGCCCGGAGGGTTCACCAATCGCTTGTGTATTTTGGGCAATAAGTAGAACACTGGAGTCATTGGGTATTCCACTTTCAGAAATTCAAATTGTTTTTTAGTGATCCACTGGTTCTCCAAGGCTCTGTTCAGAATAGAATCCCTCTCTTCTACAAAGATCTCCACCGGGTTATGTGGTAACTGTCTGTAAAACGAGGCCTCACCAAGTTGTCTAAAGGCCTCAGTTGTATAATCCTTAGTATTTTGTACAACTACAGCCCCTCCCTTATCCGCTGCTTTTATCAAATTTTAGGATTGTTCTGTAGTTCATTGAGGGTCTTTCTCTCTAATATGCTGATGTTATGTTTCATGACCCTGTTTTTAGATTTAACAGCAGCTTAAGTGTCTCTTTCCACAAGTTTACTAAATGTGACCAGAGTAGGGTTAGGGACACCCGGGGGCATAAAGGTAGATTTCTTCTTAAACTTACTCAAAGGGTCACGGAGTCCCACATCAGTCTCATTCACTCTATTGTGAAAAAAATGTTTCAAATGGAGCTGTCTGAAAAAAAGAGTCAACTTTCAATTTGAAAGCATTAACTTTATTAGTGGGAACAAAAGATAGCCCACGACTCAAAACATTACTTTGGAGGGTAGTGAGTGGATAATCAGAGATGTTAATTACTGAGAGTTCAACCTCCGGCTGCGATTCCGTGTTACCATATCACTTGTCCCCTCTTCACTGGTGAGGAGAAGATTAGAACGTTGGCTCCGACGGCTGCCTTCCTGTCGTCTCAGTGCACGTGTGCCTGGTGCGCGTGTACCTCCATGCATGCGGGGTCTCCCGTTGCGCTGTGCGCTAGTTGTCCAGTTGTAGACTATCCCTCTTTTATAATCCTCCGCGTCTCGCTGGTACCTCTTTCTTTTGTAGGCTTTCAGTTCACTCTCAAACTTCGTCAATTCCTCTTTTAGCTCAGTTTCCATAGTTGAGTAGTCAGCTAGGCTCATATTGTTCTTCAGAGTAGTTGTTGTTTCTTGCAAATCAATTTTCACTTTCTGAGTCTCTTGCTTAGTTTGTCCAATAATAAGTAAAGTCAGATCAAGTGAGCACTTACTAAGGATCTGGTGCCATTTCTTTATGAATTCAGGGTCTTGATTACCCAGCATGGGTTTCTTATTAATTCTCAGTCCTCTGGGGATTTGTTTGTTACGCCAATATTCACACAGTGCAATGCCGTGCCATTTAAGGCAAATCTCTTTTTTCTCCAGGTACATCATTTTCGAAGTATGAATGTATTAACATAATAAAAGTTCTGGTTCACTCTCCTCCTACACCGTTTATCGTATTGGCTTCAAGCACGCATACATGCCAGGTCAACCCCTGGGGAACAAATATTCTGTATAACTTTTTCATTACTTGAACGGTTTGGATTTTGTGGGCTCCTAAAGGTGAAATGTCACAAAATTTCCTGACGATCTTTGAAAGCTGTCCCATAGGAAATGAATGGCAGCAGGGGGAGAAAGGGACCAATCTTTGGGATTTGTCTAGCCTATACAGCTTCTCCATACTTTGTGCTACAGACTCCATTCCAACTCTCAAATGTTGCAACAGGTGTCATCTATTCACTCATGTTTTCATCTTTTTCATATCTTTTACCGTTTTTAATCTGTGCCTTTGAAAGTACCATGAGCAAATATGGAGAAATTGTCAGTTTATAATGGGTGTGTATTGCACGGAATGCTGTGAGCGAGAGTGGAGAGGGCTCTAAAAATCATCTAAAATTTTTGTCTTTAACTGGCTACCACGGCCACAATTTTCACTGTACATAAACAATTTATACCAAAAAACATAGGAAAATTTGTCCTGGTCACAGATATGTTGACATAGAATCTCTCACGCGTACACATTTTTTCTGAGTGGCTCCAAAGCGAAGGGAGCGCCAATTTTTTTCTCATCCATTCCCATGTAAACGGAGAGGATAAATTGGTAACACTGCGTAATACGGCTCGCGACTTAGAGCGTACCTACCGCTCACTTTGCACCTATTTAACAGAAGTACTGAGTAACTCTCGCTCACTCCCCACCCTATTTCCCCCGTGTTTTACAGTATAACTAGGCTGCTTCTTAGCGCATAACTCCCGTTGACTTATGTCCTACTTTACACCAACTTCCACAGAAGTACAGAGTAACTCTTGCTCACTTCTTCTTGGCGCGTAACTCCCGCTGACTTATGTCCTACTTTACACCAACTTCCACAGAAGTACAGAGTAACTCTTGCACACTTCCCCCACTATTTCCCCCGTGTTTTACAGTATAACTAGGCTGCGTCTGAGAGCGTAACTCCCGTACAATTACGTCCTACTTTACACCAACTTAAAGTAACTCTTGCTCACTTTCCCCTGCTACTTTCCCTGGGTTTTACAGTATAACTAGGCTGCGTCTTAAAGCGTAACTCCCGTGCAATTACGTCCTACTTTGCCCGGACTTACAGTGTCACTCCTCCTGGTCTTTTTTTCCCCACCAATCATTTTAAGTACCAGGTATATTAAATTAAATAGTCTGCTGTACAATATGAGCACAACCTTTCGCTCTTTGCAATTGTTACAATCTTGTTCTCGTGTCAGCAGGCAAATTTCACCCCTATTCCAGAGATGTACTATTCATTACTGTTATCCTCTCCTTAGTGTGTAAGTACACTCTAGCTCTCCTGGAGGTACACGCTAACTACGGGAAAGCAGGCTGTATTATGAAGTTTGCGCGGTTATCCCCTCCTTAGTGTGTAAGTACACTCTAGCTCTCCTGGAGGTACACGCTAACTACGGGAAAGCAGGCTGTATTATGAAGTTTGCGTGGTTATCCCCTCCTTAGTGTGTAAGTACACTCTAGCTCTCCTGGAGGTACACGCTAACTACGGGAAAGCGGGCTGTATTATGAAGTTTGAGCAGTTATCGCCTCCTTAGTGTGTAACTCAACTCATCACTCCATCTACCCTCCGATTTTTCCGTTTTATTGTCATACTGTACCTTGTAATAATAGAATAAGTACCCTGTAGTTAAAAACACCTACTGTATAAGTTCTCTCTACATCCCCCCAAACGTCCATATTATAGATCAGTAGGTCGCACATACCCTGTTATAATAGAATAGGTAACCAGTAGTTAAAAAACCCTATAATATAAATTCTCTGTAAATTCATGAATTGTTAGCCCTTTATTCAATAACTTAACATCTTGTTCCCCTGTACCTACATATATGTATTGGTACATACTACACTGGTACACCGTTAGTACAACAGATTACACCTCAACTACCTCATAGTTAAGGTGTAAATTGCGGGCTGTAATCTAAAGCGTTACCGACTTTTATTATTAATGACTTGATTTTAGATAATAATATTGATTGTATGTTTTTAAGAGTCCTGACTAAACACAGATGGACCTGTTACACTCATTGAAGCCTCACCACACAACTACAGTTTTTCTTATTCAATCAGGACATGAAAAAATGGTGGAGGTACAGCATCCATTCTCTCAGCATTACTTGGTTTTAAACAGTTTACATTTGATGAATACACTTCTTTTGAATATCACTCATTCCTTTTTAACTGTCCTCCTACAATGTGTATGTGTGTTTACAGGCCACCCAGACGATGCTCCTCTTTTATCCCAGACTTTTCAGAACTGCTGTCAATCATCCACACTAACCACAATAAAGTTATTATTTTTAGGTGATTTTATTCTGCACATAGACAATCAATCAGACTCTTTTGCATTAGAATTTTTAAATTTACTTAACTGAATGAATTTTATCCAGCATGTTACCCAGCCAACACACAACAGAGGCCACTCCGTAGACTTAGTGATAATCTATGGCCTCTCTGCAAATATTTCTTCAGTTGTGGATGTAGGTTTTTATTTAAACATATTTTTATTGGCCATTGATTGCCTTTAATGGACAGGACAGTTAAGTGTGAAGGGGGGAGAGAGAGAGGGGATGACATGCAGCAAAGGGCCACAGGCCGGACTTGAACCCGAGCCGCTGCGGAAACAGCCTTGTACATGGGGTGCCTGCTCTTATGTGAGAATGTTGTCGAGCACCATTAGGAGCAGCATCTCCAATTTCATTGTATCTGGTATGCAATAACAATAAAGACTTCAATTCTTCTATTCTTACTGAGCTTTCAAGTGATAGTCCTGCAGACTTTTTACACTAATATTGTGATTTTATTGCAGATAGTTTTAACAGTAAACTTGGATCAAATCTGGATAAATTGGCGCAACTAAAACTGAAAAAGGTTGCCACCAAATTGACTATCCCCTGGAGAAATTAAGAAATTAGACAATTAAAAAGAAACTGTCAGATAGCAGAAAGATGATGGGGAAATAAGCTAATGATCAACTACCAAATCAGAGATGAAATCAACTCACTATCTACAATAAAGCAGTTGAAATGCAAGACAGGCACAATTTTCTAAATTAATCACTGACAACCACAACAATCCAAAAATTATTTTTTTCATCCACTGATTGTTTAATTAACCCAGTTTTTGTGAAGTCCAGCAGTATGTCAGCCAACTTAAAATGTGAAGAATTCATAGCCGTCAGTAGTAAAATCAAAACAATTAGACTGAATTTAAGTCAACCCCAGCCTATTCATTTTGACACATCTGAACCTTGGTTTTTATGTGGGGAAACAACAGGGAAGTGTATCCTGGTTGATGATGAAATGCTTGAGAGAGTGGTCTCTCAATTAAAACCAGCAACCTGCCGTTAAGAACCCATTCCACATTCTTTTTAAAACATTTTATAGCTTTTTATATGAAGACATTCTTCACACTGTAAATTATTCACTTCAGATGGATGTTTTCCCTGCTGCTTTTAAAACTGCTGTTGGGATTCACAGGACCACAGATGTTTTGTCATTTGGTGAAATCTACACTGGACATTTACTTCTCTGCATGCTCTTTGTTCTCCAAACAAAGACAGCTATTTGACACCCATCTCCAAGATGTCTCACCTCATACCTCAGTAAGACGCAAGTCTCGCAACTTTATTGGACAGGACATTTATAGTGACATGTGACTCTATGATGTCACAGGCATCTGAAGAAGGTCTACTCTCTTCAGACAGTCCTGCTCTCTTTCTCGGGAACTGAGGAACAGCCCACACCTCTTTCCTGCTGGGCCTGGAGCAGCCCAGATGCTCAGGCCTTTGCTCCTTGCCCTGAACCGTCAAAGGTGGGGCAATTGCTAACAGACTCTCTTTTTCCTGGACCACGACTTGCCCACATTCAAGGCTGAGGCAAACCTGAACCAGATAAGTTAGACTCTCAAGCACAAGGTTTGCAACTACCTTTCCAGCAACAAGTAACTAAGTGAGTTAGCACCCAGCGTCTAACTCTGCAAGGACCCCGAGCGACTGACTTCCTCAGATCAGAACCTTTGGAACAAGGACACAGCAAAGACTGCAGCTGGAACCACAGCTCTTCCCAGCCTTCCAAAGCTAGGTTTTTAGTTTGCTAATACTGTTCACAACAGATTCTTGCATACAACTAAACAATCTCTGCACTGATCCAGACTGTTTGCAACACTATTCAGATTCACATAGACTCATTAACAAATTGGTTTTCAACAGAGCTACACCCAACCAGGCATCTCAAAGTTCCCGCTTCTTTTCCTTTGTCTTTGTCCTGACCGCATAGTCAGACAAACACCTCCCAACCTGAAGCCAGTTTTGATTCAGCCATCTTCTCTGTTGTAAGCCATTTTGTTTTGTAGGCCAAACCGCTCTTTGATCACCACACCTGCCTTTGTCTTTCTCTCTCTCTCTCTCTCTCTCTCTCTCTCTCTCTCTCTCTCTCTCTCTCTCTCTCTCTCTCTCTCTCTCTCTCTCACACACACACTCACACACACACACACACATATACACACCAAACTTGTATATAGTTCGTTAGAATTTGTGTGTTTTGGTTTGCTTTGCTAGTTTAATGTTGCACAAGAGTGAATGAATAGTCAGCCTCTGCTGCGTCAAGAACTCTGAAATACTGTTAATTTTGGTTATTGTCATTAATTCAATTATTAATCAAAACTCCAAATTAATTTGGTGTATTTTATGAGACTGATATCTTTATCTGGCTATCATTTTCCCTTGACAGGAATGGTGCCCCGGGAGGTGATTTAATGTTAATTACGTCACATTATTCAACATAATTAGTAATTATTATTAATAATTATTAATTATTTCCGATAGCCAATTGACCCCAACATAATTGTTGCCTCCGCCTGAAGCCTAAATTTAAATCCCTACATATTTGGTGCCCCTTGGGGAGGCCTAATATGTTGATCACTACACATTTGGTGCCACTGTGTGAGACCTAAAATTATGTTCCCAACACTGCCATGGTTGAGCCTCTTTTGAAATTAAATGACTTACATGCCCCAGTAAGCAACTACAGCTTGTTTTTAACCAGATTATATGATCTCCCACAACATTTTTGAAAAATATCAGTCTAGCTTTCAAACTATTTGAACTTGGTTCCCCAAGGTTCAATTTTAGATCCAACACTTTTTAATCTTTACACACTGCCACTTGGAAACATCATCATGAAGCACAGCATCAGTCTCTATAGTTATGCTAATGATATACAGCTGTACATCACAGTGTCTCCTGATGACTCAGGACCAATTGATGCCCTTTTTAACTGTATTTTAGGAATTAAGTCCTGGATGGCAGAAAATTTTTCAACTCAACCAGGACAAAACCAAGGTCTAAGTTATCTTTGCATTGAATCTTAATTTTGAAACACACAGTAGAAGTGTAGAAAAAACTGGATTTTATCATCTTAAGAACATTGCCAGAGCACAACAGATTCTCTCTCAATCCAACACACATGGTGCATGCTTTTATCACCTGTGGAATTGATTACTGTCATGCTATATCTTCTGGTCTTCCTAAGAAAAACATTGCTCAATTACAGTTATTACAAAACTCAGCTGCCCATTTGCTGACAAGGACCAGAAACAGAGCACACATTACACCAATTTTAAAGTCTCTGTAATGGCTTCATGTGTGCTTCAGAAAACTAATACTCAGCATTAATAGAAGAAAATAAGAACAACCTCAGGTTTCTTTTCAGCACTGTAGCCAGGCTGACTGAGAGTCACAGCTCTACTGAGCCTTGTATTCCTTTAGCCCTTAGCAGACTTCTTGTCCTCAGATAGTACCTATCTGCCCTCAAACACAGCTGTAAGACCTAATATATATTTAGATTGCTTCTCCCCGATTTCTCTTAAAGAATTGACTGCAGTGATTTCTTCATCTAAATCATCAACGTGTCTCATAGACCCCATCCCAACTAGGCTATTGAAGGAAGTCTTACCTTTAGTTAACACTCATTTATTAGACATGATCAATATATCTTTATTAACAGGCTATGTACCACAGTCTTTTGAGGTAGCTGTAATTAAACCTTTCCTAAAAAAAAACATCCCGGATCCAGAGGTGTTAGCCAACTATAGGCCAATACCTAATATTCCCTTTCTTTCAAAGATCCTTGAGAAAGTAGTTGCAGACCAGCTGTGTGATTTTCTCCATGAAAATAATTTATTTGAGGAATTCCAGTCAGGATTAAAAATGCATCATGGCACTGACACAGCATTAGTTAAAATTACAAATGATCTTCTGATTGCTTCAGACAAAGTACTCGTATTTGTACTTGTTTTATTAGATCTTATTAGATCAAATTCTGCTACAGAGAATTTTCACTTTTCAGTTTGTTCAAGTTCATGATGAATCATCCTTACATACTAAAGTTTGTTTTGGAGTTCCACAAGGTTCTGTGCTCTGACCAGTCCTATTTACTCTATGTATGCTTCCTTTAGGCAACATCATTAGAAATCACTCTGTAAATTTCCATTGTTATGTGAATGATACACAGTTGTATTTATCGATGAAGCCAGAAGAAACTAATCAATTAACTAAATTTCATAATTGCCCTAAAGACATGAAAACCTGGATGAGCAGCAATTTCCCTATGTTAAATTCAGACAAAACTGAAGTTATTGTTCTTGGCCCCAAACAACTCAGACACTCTTTATCTGATGACATAGTTTCTCTCGATGGCATTGCTCTGGCCTCTAGCACTACCATAAGAAACCTCGGAGTAATATTTGATCAAGATTTGTCTTTCAATTCTCATTTAAAACAAACCTCACTGACTGCATTTTTTCATCTTCGTAATATTGCGAAAATTAGGCCTACCCTGACCTGAAAAGATGCAGAAAAATTCACGCAAGTCCACGCTTTTGTTATCTATAGGCTGGATTACTGTAACTCTCTATTATCAGGTAGCTCTAATTAGTCTTTAAAAACTCTCCAGCGAATTCAGAATGCAGCGGCACATGTACTAACAGGAACTAAGAAACAAGATCTTATTTCTCCTGTTTTAGCTTTTCTGCACTACAAATCCAGAATCGAATTTAAAGTCCTGCTGTTAACTTATAAAGCTCTAGATGGTCAAGGTCCGTCATATCTTAGAGAGCTCATAGTGGCATATTATCCCACCAGAACACTGCGCTCTGAGGGCTTACTCGTGGTCCCTAAAGTCTCCAAATGTAGATCAGGAGCCAGAGCCTTCAGCTATCAGGCTCCTCTCCTGTGGAATCATCTTCCTGTTGCGGTCCGGAGGGCAGACACCGTCTCCAGATTTTTATTTTTTTTTTAAGAATTTTTTTTAGGGCTTTTTAGCCTTTAATGTATAGGACAGACAAGTGTGAAGAGGGGAGAGAGATAGAGGGAGTGACATGCAGCAAAGGGCCACAAGCTGGAGTCAAGCCCAGGCTGCTGCAGCAACAGCCTTGTACATGGGGCGCCTGTTCTACCACTAAGCCACCAGCGCCCCACCATCTCCACATTTAAGATTAGACTTAAGACTTTCCTCTTTGATAAAGCTTATAGTTAGGGCCGGCTCAGGCTTGCCTTGTACCAGCCCCTAGTTAGGCTGACTAAAGCCTAGTCTGCTGGGGGACCTCCTATAATACATCGGATACTCTCTCTCTCTCTCTCTCTCTCTCTCTCTCATGTACTGTTACTGCATCTTGCTAACTTGGCCATACTGCATGTCACTAACTCGGCTTCTTCTCCGGAGCCTTTGTGCTCCACTGTCTCTCAGGTTAACTCATATGGCAGTGTTGCCTGGATAGAGTGATGTGTGTGGTTATGCTGTTGCTGTGGTCCTGCCAGATGTCTCCTGCTGCTGCTGTTATCATTAGTCATACTTCTACTGTTATTACACACATATGATTATTCACACATATGTATACAATCAAATATTAATATATACTTTCACCATATTGTACCACAATAGCCAGTATTATAACTATAATATTATTACTTTCATTAATGTTGTTGTAAGCTACTGTCATTACCGTCTGTCTTTCATCTCTCTCTCGCTCTCTCTCTCTCTCTCTCTCTCTCTGTCTCTCTTTCTGTCTCATTGTGTCATACGGATTACTGTTAATTTATTATGCTGATCTGTTCTATATGACATCTATTGCACGTCTATCCATCCTGGAAGAGGGATCCCTCCTCAGTTGCTCTTCATGAAGTTTCTACCGTTTTTTTCCCCCCCGTTAAAGGGTTTTTTTTTTTTTGGGGGGGGGGGGTTACCTTATCTGCTGCGAGGGTCCAAAGGACAGAGGGATGTCATATGCTGTAAAGCCCTGTGAGGCAAATTGGGATTTGTGGTATTGGGATTTATAAATAAAATTGATTGATTGATTGAATTGAATTGAGAATTGATTTTAAGATCCTTTTATTGGTGTATAAACCTCTTAATGGTCTTAGTCCTACCTATTTATCAGAGTTGCTTTTATGGTATGAACCCTCTAGAACCCTTGTTTTTATTTTGTGAAGCACTTTGTGTTGCATTCTTTTGTATGGAAAGTGCTATATCAATAAAGTTTGATTGATTGATTGATTGCTTGATTGATTTGGTGGGAACAATGACCACATGGTTAGTTGTCACATGATCAAAGCTGATGGAGAGTCCACTTGCATATAGCCACAGCAATAACCCAACCTAAGTACAGTGGTTATTATTTGGGCCAAGCCTGACGCAGGGCCGAGGTTGGACCACTGACACCAGAAACAAAGTGAACTTCTGAAGCCTCAATATCAGAGTGGCTTTTTACAGTATGACTTTCAACTGATGTTGTAGACAAAAGGGTTTTCTCTGAGACAGGAACTAACAGGCCTACAGTGAGGATGATTAAAGGCTCCATGAAAATGGTAAAAGGGCAACAAGACTGGAACTACACCAACATTTTAAGACATGGTTGTCTCAGTGGTAATAGCTACAGTACTTACAGGACAGTATTTTTAATGAAAAACTGAAAGAACTAGCAAAGAAAGAAGAGAGAAGGAGAGACAGATAAGCCCCAAATAAGAGGTGATTTTAACTTTACCTGTGTAGTTTCATACAACAGTCTGATGCCTCCCTGGGATACGAATGCCTGTCTGCCAGCAGTACTGTGGGTGACCTTATGGAGGCAGCGTAGCAGTGCCTGGCGGATCGTTACTGCAATATGTTGAGTGTCCTTGCTGTGCCAGTCCTCATAAAGCCGCATGAGGCCGAAGATGTAACCCTTAGATACCACTGAGGACACATTAGCCTCTGTGAGAGAGAAACACAAACAAATACAAGAGAGGGAGAGAAGGACATCAGTGCTCTGCTTCTCTGACATCTACTTAAATAATAGCTGACTGGACAGAGTATGAACTGAGCAAATAAACATAACATCCAAAGGTGAATGGTGGTCTGTCTATGTGTTACTGTCACTGACTGGTAACGTGTTCATGTGTATCCTGCCTCCCGCTGTACATATAAGGTGTAGTGGGGCTGTAAATGTTTGTGTATTTGGTGCCATACCATCACGGTTTTGGGTACACGGTCTGGTGCACGCAGTAACACGCAAAATACACAATATATAGATTAATGCGCTTAATGTGCAACACAGAAGTAGAAAGGGATGATTAATTACTGAAGCAACTGGCATTTACATTGGCATATATAGCCAAGCTGCAACTTATTCTAACACTCCCCCTAATGAAAAAGTTGTACTTTTTGTTATTCCATTTTTTTGTATTTTCAGTTTCAGAGTACAAAAGGTGCCATCACTGTTGTAGCCTGTTGTGACCTGTTGCTCTTTGAAAGATTGTTTGTTCAGTGTTAGAACAGTATAAAGGCTTTTGCACACTGACTCAGTTTTTTGCATGTGTTTTTTAAATCAATCATCTAAAAAAAGTGGTACACACAGAAACGTTGCACACTTAATCAGATGCGTTAAATTGTTCTATTTTTTGCTGAAACAATGTAAAGACACATTTGCTCCCTTGCTTCTCTTTTTTTTTTCAGATTTTTACTATTTTTTTCATTAAACCAACCATACATTTGTTTGCAGCATATATTGAAGAGAAAAGTATTCACAAGAAAATGGCAGCTGCATCATTCAAGTGATTATAATTGTTACAGGTGCCCAAACCACCACCCTCCCAAATCATCCCAACAATCGTGGCACGTCGCCTTTAAGAGCCCATAAAATCCAAACCGTTTGAGTAATGACAAAGTTATTCAGACGATCTGTTCAGCAGGAGTTGAGCTGTCATGTGTGTGAGTTGGAAGCTGATACGATAAACGATGTAGGAGGAAATATTTTTTGAGAAAGAGAATGTTTGAAAAATGATATGTTACTTTGAAAGGGCAAATAACTCACTTCCTGTTGGATTTAGGTCAGGGGTGACGGAGCGTGATTTTTAGGTCTTGTTGAGACAAACAAGCCAGGTTTGATCTTTCTACAACATTCCTACGGGCAGCAGTGGCCATTTTAGTATGTCTAGGTGGTGCAAAGATTGTCAGGAGGTTTTGTGGCACGTCACCTGGAAGAGGCCATAAAATCCAAACTGTTTAATCAATTCAATCAATCAATTTTATTTCTAAAGCCCAATATCACAAATACAATTTGCCTCACAGGGCTTTACAGCATACGACATCCCTCTGTCCTTTAGACCCTGACAGCGGATAAGGAAAAACTCCCCAAAAAAAACCCTTTACCGGGGAAAAAAATATGGTAGAAACCTCAGGAAGAGCAACTGAGGAGGGATCCCTCTTCCAGGACGGACAGACGTGCAATAGATGTCGTACAGAACAGATCAGCATAACAAATTAACAGTAATCTGTATGACACAATACAGTAATCTGTATGACATCCTCGGTAATGACAGTAGCTTACAACAACATTCATGAAAGTAATAATATTGTCGTTATAGTTCTGGCTACTGTGGTACAATATGTTGAAAGTATATATTAGTATCTGGCAGTATACATGTATGATAATAATCATATGTGTATAATAACAGTAGAAGTATGACTAATATCTAATGATGGCAGCAGCAGCAGCAGCAGCAGGAGGCATCTGGCAGGACCATGGCAGCAGCACAACCACACACGTCACACTATCCAGGCAACGCTGCAATATGAGTTAACCTGAGAGACAGTGGAGCACAAAGGCTTCGGAGAAGAAGCCGAGTTAGTGACATCCAGAATGGCCGAGTTAACAAGATGTAGTAATAGGATACGAGTGAGAGAGAGAGTGAGAGTGAGTGAGTGAGTGAGTGAGAGAGAGAGAGAGAGAGAGAGAAGAGGAGAGAGAGAGTGAGAGAGAGAGAGAGAGAGAGCGAGCTATGAGCTCTCTAAGATATGGCGGAGCTTGACCATTTAGAGCTTTATAAGTTAACAGTAGGATTTTAAATTCAATTCTGGATTTTACAGGGAGCCAGTGCAGAGAAGCTAAAACAGGAGAAATAAGATCTCGTTTCTTAGTTCCTGTTAGTACTCGTGCTGCTGCATTCTGAATTAGCTGGAGAGTTTTTAATGATTTACTAGAGCTACCTGATAATAGAGAGTTACAGTAATCCAGCCCTGAGGTAACAAAAGCGTGGACCAATTTTTCTGCATCTTTTTGGGTCAGGATAGGCCTAATTTTTGCAATATTACGCAGATGAAATAAATGCAGTCTGTGAGGTTTGTTTTAAATGAGAATTAAAAGACAAATCTTGATCAAATGTTACTCCGAGGTTTCTTACGGTAGTGGTAGAGGCCAGAGCAATGCCATTGAGAGAAACTATGTCATCAGATAAAGAGTCTCTGAGTTGTTTGGGGCCAAGAACAATAACTTCAGTTTTGTCTGAATTTAACATCAGGAAATTGGTGCTCATCCAGGTTTTTATGTCTATAAGACAATTATGAAGTTTAGTTAATTGATTACTTTCTTCTGGCTTCATCGATAAATACAGCTGTGTATCATCCGCATAACAATGGAAATTTATAGAGTGATTTCTAATGATGTTGCCTAAAGGAAGCATATATAGAATAAATATGATTGGTCCAAGAACAGAACCTTGCGGAACTCCAAAACAAACTTTAGTACGTAAGGATGATTCATTATGAACGTCAACAAATTGAAACGATCAGATAAATAAGATTTAAACCAGCTTAGTGCAGAACCTTTTAGGCCAATTAAGGGTTCCAGTCTCTGTAGCAGAATTCCATGGTCAACAGTGTCAAACGCTGCACTAAGATCTAATAAAACAAGTACAGAGACGAGTCCTTTGTCTGAAGCAATCAGAAGGTCATTTGTAATTTTAACTAGTGCTGTCTCAGTGCTATGACGCGCTCTAAATCCTGACTGTAATTCCTCAAATAAATTATTATCATGGAGAAAATCACACTGCTGGTCTGCGACTACTTTTACTTACTTTTAAGTAATTACAAAGTTATAAAGAAGATCTGTTTAGCAGGAGTTGGCCTGGCATGTGTGCATGTTTGAAGCCAATACGATAAACATTCTAGGAGAAGATAATTTTTGAAAAAACAGCATTATGAGGCAAAATCTTACTTTGAAAGGGCAAATAGCTCACTTCCTGTTGGGTTTAGGTCAGAGGTGTCGGCGCATGATTTGTAGGTCTCGATGAGATGAACAAGCCAGTTTTAGTTTTGTCTTTATACGACATTCCTATGGCCCGCAGCAGCCATTTCAGTGCACCTAAGTGTCACTAGAGAGCCCATTTTGGCACTTTTGTGATTAATTTTTATCATTTTATCAAAATTTTCGCCAGTCCTGACATGTGTGCCAATTTTGGTGAGTTTTTCAGCATGTTTAGGGGGTCAAATTTGGGTTTTAGGAGACGGCGGGAGAAAGAATAATAAGACCTCTGCCTTCAGCCAAGGTCCCTAATAATACATTTTATCTGAAAAGCGCCTTTCAAAACAGTCAAGGTCATTGTACAACAGTAAACAAAGTAATAAATAACAACATGAATTTCACAGCGCTTAGTATAATAGTTCAGCTGAAATAAATGTTAGTTGTTCATCTTGTAATAAGTCACATCCACTTTGACCAATCATGACCACCTTCAATATATGACCTCGGGAATGGCCCTACATCATACCCACCAAATTTCATAAAAATCGGTGTAGCCGTTTAGGAGATATAAACTTCCCATGTTTATAGCGCCCCCTAGTGGCCAATGTTCGCCAACTTCGGTTCACACCCTCACAATCACATACTTACTTAGGATCTCAGGTTTGGATTGATAGCTATTAATCTGACAAAGATACGTTGGAGTTTGTGTTTTCATAGCGAGCTAGCCCTGGAAATGGACAAAAATGCACAAAAGTAGCACAAGTAAATTCAAAATGGTGGACTTCCTGTTGGGTTTGAAGCATGGCTCCAAGAAGCTTTTTTGTACATAATAGAGTGTTATAGGAGCCTACCAAGTTTCATACATGCAGGTCAAACCAGCTTTGGGGGCTGCTTAATTGAAATATTCTAGGGGGTGCTGTTGAGCCATCTTGGTGCATCAAAGCACAAAAATCACACGTTTGGTGAGTTTTCAAGCATCCCTTGTCCCTTCAAAACATGTTTGATGGCGAACAAGGTGGCGCTATGGTGATAGAGTTTGATGAAAATTCAAAGGCTTCATTTTTAAAGGACAACTTCTAGATTTTTCAACCTGGGCCCTATTTCCCCATGTGTATGTGTGCGTATGATTCATAGGTACAACTCATGCTAAAATTGCTTCAGTATTGAGGGAGCCGGATGCAGGGGGCAAATGAGTCCCGTATAAGTTTGCGCATTAAAAGCGCTTTTTTTGACCAGTTCAGATCGCTAGTGTTATCTCTGTAAATAGCACACTCAGCGTTTCCCTTACCCTTCACTTGCTCTGGGCTGTGACGTCATCTCGCAAGAGCTTTGCTTGTTGCCAGAAGAAAACAGAGGAGCCATGCTGAGCACCGCTCTGAGCGCCACTGGTTGTCCCGGAGTACAGCTGAGAGTTTTACTGCATCGATTGAAAACAATGGTTTGTGTTTGTGCTTATCCGAATCGCAATACAGGATGTTGCGCAACACCCCGTACAGCTTTCATAGGCTGCCTTTGTCAGACGGCGAGATGCTGAAGTTGTGGCTCGTTGTGCTACAAATGGATGCTAACACTCTTCATTAACCTGCTAGAAGAGGGAAATCAAAGAATATATGAAGTAGCTTTCTTTTGCCAGTAGGTGGCGCTATGGCAGTGATTCAAAGTTCCTCAGTAGATGTGTTCAGGGCTGGACTGTCATCATATGTGGGAAGTTTGACAAAAACTCACAGTTTCCACAAGAAACCGTCATCAACGTGGCTTTCTTGATCAAGTTTGAGATGGATCTGGTCAGTTTTGTAGGAGATGTACATTAAAGTCAAAAACATGACATTTCCTGTTGCCAGTAGGAGGCGCTATATTTATCTCTAATTATTGACATGTAGATGTGTTCAGGGCGGGACTGTCATCAATCATGTGAAGTTAGGCCAAAATTGGGCCATGTATGCTGGAGTTATAAACTACTTCCTGTAAAGTGGCGAGATCCCTAACTTTAACACCATCCCACAGTCACATGCATTGACGAAAAAACTCAAGCTTTTGTTCACTTTTCATCATCAAGGTCTTGGGGTGGGACAGACCAAGGTTTGAAGTCGATTGGATGAAATCTCTAGGATGAGTTTGTTCATTTAAAATGTGCAAAAATGCACCAAAATTGCACAGTAAATTCAAAATGGCCAACTTCCTGCTGGGTTTAGAGCATGCCTCTAGGAGGCTTTTTGTATGTCTCTGAGCATTACATAAGCCAACCAAGTTTCATACATGTACTTTCAACTAACTTCAGGGACTGTTTCCTCAAACTTTTGTAGGGGGCGCTACTGAGCCATTTTTTGGACCCTTAAAATATCAAATATTTCACCAGTGATATATCTCCAAAGTTTCATGAGTTTTCATGATTGTTAAGCCTCCCAAAAAGGCATTTCATTTGGAGGAAGAAGAAGAAGACAAAGAAGAAGAAATCCTTGTATTTCAATAGGGTACTTGCACCGCTAGGTGCTTGGGCCCTAATAATTCCTTCATTTGTTCCTTTAATGTTTTATTTTAATGTATTTCTCTTGTAAAGCACATTGAATTGCCTTGTGTATGAATGGGGCTATATAAATAAAATTGTCTTGCCTTGCCTTGCCTTCTTTATCAAGAGGGCCTTCGCCCTGCCTTCGGTTGGTGTTCAGGCCCTATTAAAAATAAATCCTTGCATTTCGATAGGGTTCTCGCACCACTAGGTGCTCTGGCCCTAATAATGACAGTAACACAAAGTGCCTCACAGAGGTTAAAAACAACAAAGATCCAAAACAGAAAACAAAAAGAAAAGAGAAAACCCAGCCCTCCCACCCCACATAGAGATACATAAATACACACATACACACACGCACCCAGACAGACACTCACACACACTAGCTATCACTAAAAAGACATGGCCGAGCACTGAGATCCGAGGCAAGGAAAAAGCCACCTCTGGGGGCCTTCCACAATGAGAGGGCCCACGGTCCATGGCCACAGGGAGCGTTGCCTCCCTGACCCGGGCAGCCATGAGGCTCGACACCGAGGTGCAGTGCCCTTCTGCCACCCAGGTCAGAGTGGTCTCCTGACGGCACCCCCATCGGGAGACCAGGAACAGCTCTCAGTGTGGTAGGCCCACATGAGGAAACACTGGAGCTAAAAACTGAGGGACTAAAACAGTAAAATAGGATAAAAGGTATAAAAAGAACCAAAAAAACAAAAGTTAGCTCTTAAAATTGAGTAAATAGCTAGGTAAGAATGTTCTAAAACAGAGACATAAAATGCATCAAAGCTAAAACCTATAACTAAAATAACAAAAGATAAAGGTTAAATGAGATAAGAACGTAAAAAGAGGAAGGGTAAGAACATAAAATATAAATAAAAAAAATATAGATAACAGACAGATAAATCGGTTATAAAAGGAATTTAAAATAGATACATAAAGAGATCAGTTAAAAGCCTGATTAAAGTCTTGAGCCTCTTTTAAAAAACAGCAACAGTCTCTGCAGCTCTGAGGTTCTCCGGCAGGCTGTTCCACAATCTGGGACCATAATAACTAAATGCTGCCTCCCCGTGTGTTTTAGTCCTAACTTGTGGTATGGTTAAAAGGCTGGTGCCGGAGGACCTCAGGGTCCATGAGGGTATGGTATGATATGGTAAAAGCAGGTCAGATAAATAAGAAGGCCCAAGACCGTTAAGACATTTAAAAACTAATAAAAGAACCTTAAAATCAATCCTGAAGCGCACAGGGAGCCAATGCAGCGATTTTAAAACTAGTGTAATGTGCTCCCGCCCTCTGGTCCTCGTCAGCAGCAGCTGAATTCTGTAATAATTGTAGATTTGAGATACTCCTTTTGGGAAGACCAGAGAGCAGGGCATTACAATAATCTAACCTACAGGAGATAAAAGCATGCATCAGCACCTCCGTGCTGGCCTGAGAGAGAAACGGGTGGACTCTAGCTATATTCTAAAGGTGGTAGAAACCTACCTTTGTTATGTTTTTAGTATGTGGAATAAAACAGAGCTCAGAGTCAAAAATCACACCCAGATTTTTTACAGTTTGTGTTGGTTTAAAATCCTGTCATTTTGGTAAAAAAAAATTCTCTCTCTGGCCTTCAGGACCAATGACTAAAACCTCTGTTTTGTCCTGGTTGAGCTGCAGGAAATTCGCTGCCATCCATGACTTTATGTCTAAAATGCAGTTAAAAAGGGCATCAATTGGCCCTGTGTCATCAGGAGACACGGCGATGTACAGTTGCGTATCATCAGCATAACTATGAAAGCTGATGCCGTGCCTCCTGATGACGTCCCCCAGAGGAAGCATGTAGAGATTAAAAAGAGTTGGACCTAAAATTGACCCCTGGGGGACCTCACACTTCATCTTATGGGTTCCTGAGGAACATGTATCCATACTTACAAAGAAATGTCGATCAGTAAGGCAAGAGACGAAGAAGTTAAAAACAGTACCAGAGAGGCCGACCAGGTGCCTCAGTCTATTTAATAAAATGTGATGGTCTACTGTATCAAAGGCGGCGGTTAGATCCAGTAGTACCAAGAATGTGAGTGTATGGTTATCTAAATTGCACCTGATGTCGTTTAACCCTAAAAAACCAAGCCATTTATTGCTATTTTTTGTCTGCCTGGCCTCTCTGTCTATTAATGCATGTATAATCTCAACCCTTTCATGCACAGTCAAGTAATGAACATCTTTTTTTTCAGGACAACCTGGGCAATAATAATATGTATGCTAAAATGATGCCACATGAATGGATCAATAGTTATATGAGTATAAAAACAAAAGAAAAACGGAAAACAAAACGGAAATTGAATGTCACAGAATTTAATTCAAAAATGACACAGATCAACAATGTACAAGCTTTTTCATTTCCAAATATGTTTCTCTCAGGCCTTGGCTATCAGGAGAAAAAGATCCCAACATTCTAACACAAACACAACAAAAAATAATGTTTTCGATACTGGAAGATAACTATTTCACCTCACGCTGATGTTTGGCTGCTGGGATTGGATGTCACCGTCATAAAAACAAAGAAGAAGAAATCGGAGCATCTCATTGGTCGAGAGACTGACCAGAAGTCATCATCGTTTACATCAAGCTTCAATATGGAGGTCCGCTAACATAATTTACACGTTTTTATCACAAAATGTAATGAATAATGAACTTATCACGGAGTTATCACGGTGGAATTCACATGCGAAGTTCCCGGAAAAAACGGCGCACTTAACGGCTGGATTGAAAACCTTCTCGAAAGGCTAGAATTGCCCCGAGCTCACCATAGATCGCTCAAAGAGTATGCTTGTGATAGCAATTTTCCCCATTAAGCTTTGTTGTGTGGTTCCCGAGATATTCTGCAAAGTACCGACGCTGTCGTGTGGGAGCGCCCGCGCACCCGTGGAGTTAGAAGGGTTAAAATCTTTAAAAGGGCTGTCTCGGTACTGTGGTTCATCCTAAAACCAGACTGATACTTCTCTAAAGTGTTATTTGTATTTAAAAAATCATTTACTGGGGTAAAAAAAAAGTTTTTCTAAAATTTTGCTTAAAAATGGTAGGTTGGATACAGGCTGATAATTATTAAAAATGTTGGGGTCTAAATTGCTCTTCTTCAGAAGGGGCTTCACCACCGCAATTTTCAAGAAGGTCGGGAAGACACCCGTCTGAAGAGAGCAATTCACCATGTACAGTAGCTGTTCCTCAAAGAATCCATGAGTCCAAGTGCTGGACCATCCAAGTGCTGGACCATCCAAGTGTCCTCGTATCAACCAGGGCAAAACTCTCCAACTCTCAAAAGGGTCCTCCACTTACGACTTCATCATTGCTCGGGCCCTAATGATAATAATTAAAGCTGCAAGTAGCTGTGATCAGGCCCTTGCTCCCCCTTGCAACCGTGGGGGCCTGAGGCACGTGGGGGCTGTGGCGCGAAGCGAGAAGGGAGAAAAAACCTGGCAGGAACAAAAAAACGCAATGTTTCGTTCATCCACCACGTGGTGCTACGAGCGTAACCAGATGTGGCCAGGTGCGTGAACCCTCATCACACGTGAAATTTCGAGCAAATGGGACAATGCATGAAGGATTTATACCAAGTTGGCAAAAGATGAAAAGTTGTCACTGCCACTGCAGCAGCCTGCAACATGACAGGACACGTGTGTCACTGTGGAGATTCATCAACTTGATCGTCATGTGGCCACAAAATGTAGTTGATCAGGTCAGGAGCTTGAGGTTGGTGTTTGTCAGTGTAAAAGATGGTATTTCTTGTTTCCACAAGGGGGCGACATCAGCAAGATTGCCTAAGAGAATATGGAGGCGTTGAGGGCGGGGCTCTTATCATGTACAAAAATTTTGAAGCAGTTTGGATGAATTATGTGGGAGAGAGAGCTGCTTGAATATGCATGGAGATGGATCAAAAATGGCAGCACCATAGCAGTCATGCCGTTTGACCTGCAGTCATGCCGTTTGACCTGCAGACATGCCACATTCCTCGAGGCAGCGGCCAAGGAGGGGGAGTTGCAGCCATTTTTAACTCTAGTCTGTTAATCAGCCCTAAACCTAAACTAGATTATAATTCTTTTGAAAGCTTCGTTCTTAGTCTTTTACATCCGAACTGGAAAACCTTGCAGCCACTTTTATTTGTTATATTGTACCGTGCTCCTGGCCCGTATTCTGAATTTATATCTGAATTCTCAGAGTTTTTATCCAGTCTAGTTCTTAAATCAGATAAAGTTATTATTGTAGGCGATTTTAACATTCATGTCGACGTTGATAATGACTCCCTGGCTACCGCGTGTATCGCATTATTAGACTCCATTGGCCTCAGTCAGGGTGTACATGAACCCACTCACTGTTTTAACCATACCCTCGATCTAGTTCTGACGTATGGAATTGAAATTGATAACCTAACAGTCTTTCCACAGAATCCCTCGCTATCGGATCATTATTTGATTACTTTTGATTTCTTTTTACTCGATTACACACCACTCAGCAACAGTTAATATACCAGATGTTTATCAGATAGTGCTGTCGCAAAATTTAAGGAAATGATTCCTCTGTCGTTAAATTCAATACCAAGTCCTTTAGTAACAGGGGTTTCCCGCACCGACTTTAATCTCTCCCGAATTGATCATTTTGTTGATAGCGCCGTAAACTCGCTGCGAACAACACTCGACTCTGTAGCTCCTCTTAAAAAGAAGTTAACAAAACAAAGAAAGTTCGCTCCTTGGTATAACTCTCAAACCCGTAAATTAAAACAAATATTGTGAAAGTTTGAAAGGAATTGGCGATTAACCAAACTGGAAGAATCTCGTTTAATCTGGGCAGACAGTCTCAAAACTTATAAGAGGGGCCTCCGCGATGCCAGAGCAAACTATTACTCAGCTTTAATAGAAGAAAACAAAAATAACCCCAGGTTTCTTTTCAGCACTGTAGCCAGGCTGACTGAGAGTCAAAGCTCTATTGAGCCTTGCATTCCTTTAGCCCTTAGCAGTAATTATTTTATGAGCTTCTTTAATGACAAAATTCTAACTATTAGAGGCAAAATTCATGACCTCCTGTCCTCAGATAGTACCTATCTAACCTCAAACACAGCTGTAACACCTAATATTTATTAGATTGCTTCCCCCAATTTCTCTTCAAGAATTGACCACAGTGATTTCTTCATCTAAATCATCAACGTGTCTCTTAGACCCCATCCCAACTAGGCTACTCAAGGAGGTCTTACCTTTAGTTAACACTCATATATTAGATATGATCAATATATCCTTATTAACAGGCTATGTACCACAGTCTTTTAAGGTAGCTGTAATTAAACCTCTACTAAAAAAGCCCACCCTGGATCCAGAGGTGTTAGCCAACTATAGACCAATATCTAATCTTCCCTTTATGGCAAAGATCCTTGAGAAAGTAGTCGCAGACCAGCTGTGTGATTTTTCTCCATGATAATAATTTATTTGAGGAATTACAGTCAGGATTTAGAGTGCATCATAGCACTGAGACAGCACTAGTTAAAATTACAAATGACCTTCTGATTGCTTCAGACAAAGGACTCGTCTCTGTACTTGTTTTATTAGATCTTAGTGCAGTGTTTGACACTGTTGACCATGAAATTCTGCTACAGAGACTGGAACACTTAATTGGCCTAAAAGGTTCTGCACTAAGCTGGTTTAAATCTTATTTATCTGATCGTTTTCAATTTGTTGACATTCATAATGAATCATCCGTACGTACTAAAGTTTGTTTTGGAGTTCCGCAAGGTTCTGTGCTTGGACCAATCCTATTTATTCTATGTATGCTTCCTTTAGGCAACATCATTAGAAATCACCATTGTAAATTTCCATTTTTATGCGGATGATACACAGCTGTATTTATCGATGAAGCCAGAAGAAAGTGATCAATTAACTAAACTTCATAATTGTCTTAAAGTCTCCAAAAGTAGATCAGGAGCCAGAGCCTTCAGCTATCAGGCTCCTCTCCTGTGGAATCATCTTCCTGTTATGGTCCGGGAGGCAGACACCGTCTCCACATTTAAGACTAGACTTAAGACTTTCCTCTTTGATAAAGCTTATAGTTAGGGCTGGCTCAGGCTTGTCCTGTACCAGCCCCTAGTTAGGCTGACTTAGGCCTAGTCTGCCAGAGGACCACCTATAATGCACCTGGCACCGTCTCTCTCTCTCTCTCTCTCTCTCTCTCTCTCTCTCGCGTATCCTATTACTGTGTCTTGTTAACTCGGCCATTCTGGATGTCACTAACTCAGCTTCTTCTCTGGAGCCTTTGTGCTCCACTGTCTCCCAGGTTAACTTATATCGCAGCGGTGCCTGGATAGTGTGACGTGTGTGGTTGTGCTGCTGCCGTGGTCCTGCCAGATGCCTCCTGCTGCTGCTGCTGCTGCTGCCATCATTAGTCATTAGTCATACTTCTACTGTTATTATACTGTAGCGTAGAAACCTAAAAAATTGTTGGGCGCCAGACAGACGGACACAAAAACCCTCACCTGTCAAATTTATGAAGAGTGAAGTAAAAGTTAAATAACCCGACTGTTTACTTCTACACTACAAAAGAACTGAAAACACCACAAATCAAGTTGAGTAATTAAGAGTCGTTATATTCACTCCTAACTCTAATTCTAATTCCCATTCAATCAAGCAGAATTAAATAACTCAAACGTTTCTTAATTCATCAATGTCACTGCAGTAAACAGAAATCCAATTCAATTCAATAGACAACCACAGGAAAACACAAAATTCAAATACAAATAATATTCATTCAGCTCATAAACAAATAAAAGGTAATTGGGTGTGTACATGTGTGCACAAGTGCGTGTGTGTGTGGGTGAGAGAGAGGTTTACAGGTCAGTTCATTTAGTTCAGATAGGTGAGAGTGTTGAGGGGAGTGTGAGGAGTATGAATGTAATCCAGTTCAGTTCAGTTCAGTTCAGTTCGGATGTGTGTGTGAGGGTGTGTGTGGGTGAGTGGGGAAGTATGAATGTAATTCAGTTCAGCTCAGTTCGGATGTGTGTGTGAATGTGATTCAGTTCAAATCAGTTCAGGTGGATGAGTGCGTGTTGAGGGTGTGTGAGGGGGGAGGGAAGGACCCAGGTTAGCTTGAAGCTCGAGTTTGGAGAAGCCAGGAGATTGTGGGGAAAAAGGAACTTATCTGCTGGTAGTGAGTCATCCACCTCAGCTCAGCCACTGAATCCAAGCAGGAAAAGCACAGCAGATTCCAGTCTGTTTCCACCTGCTCCAGAGATCAGCTTTTCTCTGGGTTGTTGTTTCCTCACCAGTCATTTCCAGTCAGTCCTTGTAACACTTTGTCTCTAGGGTAAATTCACTGTTGTCTTTTCATTTAATCCAGTGCTAGGTTCACCCTTTTACTTATTTCCTCTTTTGTTTCCCAGTCTCACTTCTCCTTTCCATCCTCCTTCAAGTCTCCTTTGTTTGATTTTCCCGCTCTCTGTTCAGCCCACAGATGTCCCTTAATTTATCACCTTCCCCTCCTCCTCCCTCTCCTACTCAGGTGGACAAGGCTGTGATCTCACTTCCTTTTTCCTTCCTGCTACAATACACATATGATTATTATCATACATGTATACTGCCAGATACTAATATATACTTTCAACATATTGTACCACAGTAGCCAGAACTATAACGACAATATTATTACTTTCATGAATGTTGTTGTAAGCTACTGTCATTACCGAGGATGTCATACAGATTACTGTATTGTGTCATACGGATTACTGTTAATTTGTTATGCTGATCTGTTGTGTACGGCATCTATTGCACGTCTGTCCGTCCTGGAAGAGGGATCCCTCCTCAGTTGCTCTTCCTGAGGTTTCTACCATTTTTTTTCCCCCGGTAAAGGGTTTTTTTTGGGGAGTTTTTCCTTATCCACTGTGAGGGTCTTAAGGACAGAGGGATGTCGTATGCTGTAAAGCCCTGTGAGGCAAATTGTATTTGTGATATTGGGCTTTATAAATAAAATTGATTGATTGATTGATTGATGATCTGTAGCCAATTTGAAGTTGACAGAACGAAATCCCTAGGAGGAGTAAAATACAACATGTGGAAATCATGCCAAAATGACAATTCAAAATCAAAATGGCCGACTTCCTGTTTGGAGCAGACCATTGGTGCCAGAGACTTTTATGTGCATCTGCACAACATACACATGTGTACCAATTTTCATGTTCCTACTCCAAAAAAAAAACCCCTTTGGGGAGGGGTTTGGTTTGGGACTTTGGAGGAAGGTGGGAGTTGTGGTTGTTCAAATTTTTTCTAAGTGCTGTGTGAAGTGCAAGAAAAATAAGAGTTCCTTTGAAAGCAATTTCCTGATGTTTGATTCAGACAAAACTAAAGTTATTGAACTTGGACCAAATCACCTCAGAAACTCTATCTAAAGACATAGTTTCTAGGACATAGGTTTCATAGGTGAAAGGACGTTCCCATCTGATGACCCCAAAGACATGTTAGTTATCACTGCTCACTAGTCTGTATCGTTAAGCCTTGCCATAGTAGCTTATTATATGGCTTAGGAGGTTATTCACTGAGTGCTGGTCCTTTCTCTAGAATACAAACTACTTGTGTTTATTTGAATTCAGAGCTAGCCCAGCTAGTGACTGCTGTGAACAGGGCAGCTGACAACAAGGGAAAGACCATGTGACCGCTTGGAAAGACAGCTGAAAGGAGGGAAAAGACCCCAAGGGTGCATGCAGGAGCATGGGCTAGAAACCCATGGTAGCAGTGGTGAGGCCTATCAGCCTTTCTACAACCAAAATTAGCTACAGCCAACATGGGGAAAATACCCAGGAGTCAGTGAGAGCTGGGGTGGAAAATGACTCACAGGTGGATTACACGGTAACAGACATTGGAACGGACACAACCATGCATTGGATCTGTGACTCAGTGAAGGATAGGGGCACGGACCTATCCACCAGGGCTAGAGTTAGCAGCACTCACGGCAAGGCGAGCGCATCTGTAGAGGACAAAAGTAGCACAGTCGAGAACAAGATGCTTCAGGTTTGTAGTTGCGGCTGGCAGCAAGTAACATCAATAAAAGGCCTCAGAACTCATAAGGGAAAGAAGAAGTGTGTGGCAAAGAAAGTACAGAGTAGCCACATTGATCAGTACTTCCTAAGAAGTCAGACAAGTCAGTCGGATGAAGTCCAGTGACAGTTCGCAGGATATTAGTAACACTGCCACTGAGGAGGAGGGGGTAGTAAGAGAGGATGCAGGTGACACTGAGGTCAGGATGCCAGTCAGAGAGAGAACCATGGAGGAAAAGCTTAGAGTTAGATGGCCTAAGGCAAATGACAGTAAAGAATGTGAGATTGTTAATAGAGATTTG
Organism: Epinephelus cyanopodus; assembly: GCA_026686955.1. Lineage (NCBI taxonomy): Eukaryota > Metazoa > Chordata > Actinopteri > Perciformes > Serranidae > Epinephelus > Epinephelus cyanopodus. The sequence goes on along the minus strand of CM048917.1, from coordinate 43,999,711 downwards.
TCAGTTATCTTAAACAGGCTTAAAGGAAATGCAATAGAAAAGTTGGGAAAAGATGGGAGATATAATGTACTCATATGGTGCAGAGGTTTGGGGTGCATGAGACAAAGAGGGGTGAGAGGGTATAGTCAGGTAAGCCTAGGCAGTAAAGAGAAATAGAGATGTTAGTCAAGGAAAGGAGACAGTTAAGAAAGCAGTGGGAAAAGGCTACAGAAGAAGAATAGGAGGGAATTAATGTGTTGCAAGAGGAGTTGAGAAGCAGGCCAACAGCTCTTAGAAGGGCAGAGCATCTCAGGAAAAAGAGGAGGAAGAAAGAACATGTAAGAACAGCTTTTTTCAGGGGCCCTTTTAAGTTTGTTAAAGGATTGTTTAGCCAGGAAAAGGGAGGGCAGCTTAAAGCAGAAAGGCTAGAGGTTGAAGAATATTTGAGAAATATATATTCAGATTTAGAGAGGCATAGAGCATGAGATGGGTGTCAGGCCTCCTAGGTGGAAGGAAGTTCAAGAGGTGGTCAGGCGTGCAAAGGCTTCTTCAGCCCCAGGGCCTAATGGAGTCCCCTACCGGGTTTATAAAAGTGCACCTGATATCCTTAAATTTAAGAATAGTTTGGGAGAAACAAATTGTCCCAAGAGCATGGCATAGGGCACAGGGTGTCCTCATTCCTAAGGAGACGGAGTCTGTGGACCTTAGCCAATTCTGGATGATTTCTCTCTTCAATGTGGAGGGGAAGATTTTCTTTAGTATAGTAGCGTAGAGATTAGCTAACTACTTAGAAAGAAATAGTTTAATAGATACTATGATGCAGAGGGCAGGAATACCAGGTTTTGAAGGGTGTTTAGAGCATACTAGCATGATCTGGTACCAGATTCAGGCAGCGAAGATTAAAAAAAGGACCTGCAGCTATTATTTTTAGATCTTGCAAATGTGTTTGGTTCACTATGGCCTCATTTGGAGTGCGTTTGACTACTTCAGAGTGCCACAGGTAGTTGTTAACTTAGTGAAAAAATATTTTCAGGATATTAGGTTGTGTCTAAGTACGGCAGGTTTCACAACAGGTGGGCAGAGGTTAGAAATAGGCATCATGGCAGGGTGTACAATTTCTCCATTAGCATTTACTATGGCGATGGAAGTAATCATCGACGGGACGGCAGAATGGGTTGCATCTTCCACCAGTTAGGGCTTACATGGATGACATGACACTGGTGACCACAACAATGCCATGTACAAAGAGGCCACTAGAGAAAGTAAATAAGAACATCAAGTGCGCCGGCATGAAGATCAAGCCTAGTAAGTCTAGAAGCATCTCGATACGTAGAGGGAAGTTAAGTGAGAGGACGTTTGTCATAGATGATGAGGAAATCCCAACAATTAGGGAAAAGTCAGTAAAGAGCTTAGGTAGGTGGTACAATGTGGAGTTGAATGTAGGTGGTGAAATTACGAAAAGATGTGGCAGAAGGATTGGATAGAATACATAAATCAGAACTTCCAGGAAAGTTGAAGTTGTGGTGTTTGCAATTTGGGCTATATCCTAGTTAATGTGGCCATTGTCAATTTATGAAATTCCAATATCTGTTGTGGAGAGAATTGAAGGTCAGTTAGCTCCTATATTATGAAGTGGTTGGGCGCTCCTAGGTGCCTAAGTAGTGTTGCATTGTATGGAAAAGTGACTACAGTTGCCAGTATCTAGTTTAACAGAGGAATTTCAATGTACCAAGGTCATGACAGAGCTCTTGTTATCTGGGAGTAAGGACGAGGTAGTTAGGGGTGTGATTCCAAATCCAACCAAGGAGAGGAAGTTGAACCCAAGATCGACAATTCAGGAGGCAGAGGAAGCTCTTGGGCATGCAGAGATTGTAGGTAATGTTCAGTTTGGCTGAAGAGGACTGGTGCTTGGCTCAGGCAAACTGGTATGGAATAAAGCAGGTCTCAAAGATAAACGAAAGCTGGTTGTGGAACAGATACGTAGACAGGAGGAGATATTAAGGGGTGCAAAGGTAGTGGCCCAGGCTAAGCAGGGACAGTGGTTGAATTGGGAAAGTGTAGAGAAGAGGAAGCTTAGTTGGAGGGACCCCTGAAGTGTGGAGGAGAATCGTATTAGGTTCCTACATATGATGTGCAACCCTCCAGAACCTAAAACTGTGGGTAAATGGGGACCCATCATGCCCATTGTGTTCAGGTACCACAACCTTAAAGCATATTTTGTCAGGCTGTAAAGTTAGCTTGTCATAAGGCCGATATACATGACAACATAACCAGGTGTTGAAAAGTTTAGCTGCAGGCACTGAAGGGTAAATTCAGAGGGTTTTAAGAATAGGAGTTTAGCAATTCAGTTTGTCTGTGAGGAGGAGAAATACAGAAGGGATAAGTTAGGAGGCAAGGGTGTCACCGCCTAGAAGGTGCTTGTGATTATGTCAGTACATTTAGGGGGAAAGATTGTTCTTCCCCAGGAAATAGTTTGTACCAAGCAGAGGCCTGACAGTGTTGTGGTCAGTGAGTCAACAGATGGAAGAAGCCTATGAAAGAAAAACGCTTAGGTATGCAGACTTAGGAGCAGACGCTGAGCAGCATGGATGGAAAACTAGGATTGTCCAGTGGAAGTGGGGTGTAGGGGATTCATAGCAAGATCAGCTGTCTCGCTCCTGGGGGAACACAGAGTGTGGGGACAGAGTTTGAGGAAGACAGTGAAGGAAATGTGAGATGAAGCAACCAGAGCCAGTCAGTGGATTTGGATGAGGAGGGATAATGTTAGTTGGGGGCCAGCAGGGGGAACTACTAAGCAGGGTACATAACTCCTTGAGATCAGGTGGAGAGATCCACCAATCAGTCCTCTCAGAAGAAATTCCAGGAAGAGGAGGGCTATTTAAGTGTGGGAGTGGCCTATTTTAATCCCCATTGTTTGAGACCATGCTGCAATGTGAGTGAGTTTGCTGATCCTGGGAGTTTATCTTCTCTATCTCCTTTAACTCTAGCTCATATTGGAGTTATGCTATGTAATGTGTGAAATTGAGTATGGTGAATGTGCTAGGATAGGTAGTATCAGCACTTTCTCTACCTGGAGCTCGCATGTACGGAGCCTGGGTTTGTTGAAGGTGGCAGTGCTGTTTAGGCTGAGAAAGCCATGTGTAAGTAAGGTAAAGGAGGGTGTTGGGTTGGTGTGGGGAGCAGTGAGACCTGGCATTAGGGGAGTGTCTCTGGGATGCCAGAGATCACTGTCTAGCCTCCTGGAGGTGTCATGGGACCAACTAGATGAAACACCGGTGAAAGGAGGTTCCCACCTGATGACCCCAAAGACATGTTAGTTATCACTGCTCACTGGTCTGTATAGTTAAGCCCAAAGAACTTCCTATACAGTTAGCACTTTCAGTGGCCATGGGAAGTCAGCCATATTTAAAAAACTGAAGACAAACAAGACCTGCCAAGACACATTCAGAATTGGGAAGCTCCTTGGAGGTCTCAGATGACCTATTTCACATGTCAGATGTACCTGCCTAAGAAATAGACTCCAGTCAGCTTCCACTTTGTGAAGATTGTCTCTACATGCATGCCTTATGAGGGATTTTTTTTTATTTGATTCTGCGTGCAACTCAGGGAGAAGGGACTGACCATTGCAACTTTCACATATGTAGTTGGCACAGCACAGCGCATGCGTGGCGTCTCTGGTTTCACCGTCACTTTGGTCTAGTAAAACACAGCTTTTAATCCAGTTTCTTGTTTTGTTTTGTTTTTTTTAACGAACCACTTGCTCTCAGCTTTTATTGTATGTAATTTTTAACATGGACTAAGGTTTTAAGCCATCGGGTCTCTGGTTCGGAAGTCGCCAGCCGAACCGCATTAGTGAGGCGCCAACTTTTAAAAATCTTTTAACTGTGGGAGACCTACAACTCACCATCTGAAGCGGACTGCCCCCTTAAAATTAGGGAAGGTCTCCTTGGACATTTCGGCCCCACAACCGAGGGTAAATTTTAACTCATCTCTGTGTGTTGATACTGTGTCCCGGGGGATGGATCTCCAGCACAGGCCGCAGGTATGTTGGCGGTGTGTGAGTCCTGCCTCCCAACCCTGTCAAAACTGAGGGAGAGCATCTCCAGACTGCAGGCCAACCTCAAGCAGAGGGACAAGATCCTCCTGGATTTTACCACTGTTGCCACAACCCAGGCAAAACATATTGCTCACCTGATGGTATCGTGACCGGAGCATGACGGCCACGAACAACGCCACCCTGCCGTGGACCACTGGGACTCCAACACCAGCACTAGCTGAGTCCCGCTGGCACTGCCAGGGAGCCAAGCCCAAAACATCAGCACCCCCCACCTCCTGCCTTCACCCCGCGGAGCCGCAGCGCTTCATTGCGGAGGATGGAGCGGGAGCACCCGTGAGCTTAACTCCGCTCAAGCTGAGGAAGCCCTGGTTGGTGGTGGCCAGGGGCTCTGGGGCTTGTCCATCTCCTCCTCCTCCGCTTCCGGAGCTGCCGCTGGATAACAGGTATGACAACCTAAGCCTGCAGGACTTCCCTCCCATGGATGCTTCGTCCAGCTCGCCTGTGGAACCTGTAGGCCTACATCCAGCTGACCGTGGCTCTCACCAGTCCACTAATCAGCGTCTGCTTGTCCAGCCTGACCCCTCCCCTCCATCCCGGTCAAGAGGAACCGTGGCCCGGCGTCACAAACCTCGGGCTCCATCCCGCCACCGCCGTACTTCCAGGCAGTCGGAGGCACGCACTCGGGAGCAGCGCACCCCCTCTGTGCTGGTGATTGGGACCTCCATGGTCAGGCATGTGGAAGTGCACAACAGTACAACAGTCACACCTTCTGCCACCCTGGTGCCCGTGTCAGTGAGGTTGCATCCTCTGCCCTCCAGCTGACTGGTCCTGGAGGCCGGTATCAACGATCTCAGGAATCAGCAGTTAGAGGTCCTCAAGCAGGACTTCATCTCCCAGTGGATAATTATTTCCGGCCCGCTTCCCCCACCTTGTTATGGTGACGTCACCACCAGCCCCCCTCGGCAGCTGCACCTGTGGCTGAAGGGATACTGCTTGGCCAAAAGTGTCCCTTTTGTGGACAATTTAATAACTTTTTTACACAGACCCCACCTTTTTAAATAGGACGGCCTCCACCCAAACAAGGAGGGATCACGGCTTTTTTCAGTCAACATCGATCTGACCGTCCGATCCTGCACCACAGCCACCTCCTGACTCACTGCTCAGCCACCTCCACCCTCCTCCACTACACATTGCACCACACACACTTTTCCCTCAGTAACACCTCTGCAACCATGAACACAAGACATTTACACCATAAAAATCATCATTACACTTAGAAAGTTGAAACCCAGGAATGTTTTTAGACCTAACCGTGTTTTTAACATCCCTTTGAAACGTCATGATGAGCGCACAAACATTAAAATGGCAGTGCTGAACATGCGCTCCCTTTTAAACAAATGTTTTATCATAAATGGTTTAATTTTTTTTAATAACCTAGACAGTATTCTCCTTACAGAGACATGGCACCCTGGACCTGGTCATAACCTATGCCCTGTCCGTGGGTGTGTCCTCTTTTGTGGATCTGGCTGTGGTCGGACACAGTGAGAACAGTGAGAACAGTGAGGAAACACTACCTAACTTCTGAAGTGGCTGCAAATTTTATCCAGATTTTACAGAGCACTCCTGCAGAGATTTTACCAGCACCCTCTAATTTTATTGTGGACAATTTCAACAACAAACTCAAGTCAACGCTGGGCTCAGTGGCTCCACTTTTAATCAAAACAATTATAACAAAACCTACACCCCCGTGGAGAAACCAGGAAATCAAATAACTGAAAAGATACTGCAGGAGTGCTGAGAGGAGATGGAGAAAATCAGACCTAACAATCCACTACAAAATATTACGTCAACATCTCAAAACCTACAGTAACGCAGTCAAACAGGCAAGAATTTCCCACTTCAAAAAACTAATCCCTGACAATAAAAACAATTCCAAATTCCTCTTCTCCACAATTGATATTTTAACAAACAGTAATTTTAACAGATTGCCTAAGACAACAACCAATGCCCTTTGTGAGGTCTTTGCAGACCACTTCAGAAGTAAAATCAATGGTTCTCATTCATGAAAAGTGAGTAAATATTTGTGTAGATTTGCACATAAAATCCTACTCTACTAAAAACCTACTCCGGATTCAGGAACGCCGCGGAAACTCAGATTTGATCTTAAAACACGTGTATATGATCATGAATCAGCAATTAGCATAAATCCCCGCCCATGAATAGCCAATGACCACCATATAAGGATGTGAAGGTGCATCCAGTCCACCTGTCAGTCATGGCACAAAGAAAGAAAGAGAAAGAAAGAAAAAAGAATTTTTCCGAGGCGGAGATCGAAATAATTTTGGGTGAAGTGGACTTAAGAAAAAAACATTTTATTTTCTTCAGTTAGTAGTGGTGTGACTTGCAAAGCGAAGGCCTGGAGGGAGGTAACTGATGCTGTTAATGTTGTATCCATGATACAAAGAACCATGTCAGAGGTGAAGCGTAAATGGTTTGATATGAAACTGAAGGCAAAGAAACGCATAAGCACACACAAAAATACTGTAGCGACAGGAGGAGGAGGAGGCTCACAGTCACAACTATCTGCTGACGAGCGCATCACTGACATAATTAGGGAGATCTCTCTGTCAGGAATTATTCCTGACGGAGACAGCGACATGCCTCCACTGGAGTCAACATCAAACCCAGACTGTAAGGTGTTGTATCATAATACATTCTGAAAATCATCATTGATAGCGTAGTGGTCACCAAACAAACAGAAGATTCATTTGTGGGGTTTTGAATGAAGTGGGAACGGGAAACCAGAGATGTTTTGTGCATAATGGATAAACTCTAAATCAGTGATGGCTGTCGGAATGTAGAGCTGTTTAACATTTATTTTAATAAATGATACGGGTAACATATAGCCTACAGCAGTTTGTATGCATCATCTTCAAATTATTTGAATCTTAATAGCCTAAAGCTCTGTTTTATAGAACGTAAATTAAACATTTTCAAATCAGATTTATTTATTCAAATGATCAAAAATCCACAAAAAAAAAACAAAAAAAAACACCTGTTGTCTCAAATAATTCAGCTGCTCCTGCTGCTCCTGCTGCTCCTGCTGCCCCTGCTGAACCCAGGCACCGAGGCCGAAGAGGCTGTGATCCGGCTGTCCTTATGGATATTTTTATTATCATCATTCAACATGTAGAAAGAACGTGTAATCTATTTGGTAGATTTACATACATGATTCACAATCATGAACCTAATCTGGATCTTAATCCTGCTAATTGCCAACTAATTTAACTAAATGTGTTATATTTTTAACATTTTGTCATGTTTAGATTACATGTTTCAAAGGCATCTGTGTATTGTGTATATAACAGAGTGCAATACAAATTAAAATTGTCATTTCCAATAGTGAAAAGAAATATTTATGTGCTTTACTACATTTACACAAGCACTATAAGTGGTCAGGAGCAGGACTCGATTTTGTTAGTAGCTACGAAAAGATCGGCACTAATAGAATATTGATGAATGCAGACACGCACTTAAATTTCCATCTGCGAACAGTTTACACACAAATTCCTTCTCCTCGCGTTTCATGAATGAGACCCAGTGACATCAGATCCAGTCCTTTATCTCAACAGATTTTAACTGTTGACACACCTGTATCATTGCCTTTACCTGAGGAAACACTGGAGAGTTTTGCCCCGGTTGATGCGAGGACACTTGGTCGAGTTTTCTCCCAAGTAAAGCCCACAACGTGCCTTTTATACCCAATTTGTAAAACATTTTATGGATTCTTTGAGGAACAGCTACTGTACATGGTGAATTGCTCTCTTCAGATGGGTGTCTTCCCGGCCTCCTTGAAAACAGTGGTGGTGAAGCCCCTTCTGAAGAAGAGCAATTTAGACCCCAACATTTCTTCATAATTATCAGCCTGTATCCAACTTATCATTTTAAGCAAAATTTTAGAAAAACTTTTTTTTTACCCCAGTAAATGATTTTTTAAATACAAATAACACTTTAGAGAAGTATCAGTCTGGTTTTAGGATGAACCACAGTACTGAGACAGCCCTTTTAAAGATTTTAAATGACATCAGGTGCAATTTAGATAACCATAAACTCACAGTCTTAGTTTTGCTGTATCTAACCACCGCCTTCGATACAGTACACCATCAAATCACAAATCACATTTTATTAAATAGACTGAGGCACCTGGTCGGTCTCTCTGGTACTGTTTTTAACTGGTTCATCTCTTACCTTACTGATAAACATTTCTTTGTAAGCATGGATACATGTTCCTCAGGAACCCATGAGATAAAGTGTGGGGTCCCCCAGGGGTCAATTTTAGGTCCAATTCTTTTTAATCTCCACATACTTCCCCTGGGGGACGTCATCAGGAGGCACGGCATCAACTTTCCTAGTTATGCTGATGATACGCAACTGTACGTCGCCATGTCTCCTGATGACACAGGGCCAATTGATGCCCTTTTTAACTGCATTTTAGACATAAAGTCATGGATGGCAGCAAATTTCCTGCAGCTCAACCAGGACAAAACAGAGATTTTAGTCAGTGGTCCTGAGGGCCAGAGAGAGAAACTTTTACTAAAACTACGGGATTTTAAACCATTTTTGAGTCTGAGCTCTGTTTTATTCCACATATTAAAAACATAACAAAGGTAGGTTTCTACCACCTTAGGAATATAGCCAGAGTCCGCCCGTTTCTCTCTCAGGCCAGCACGGAGGTGCTGATGCATGCTTTTATGTCATGGTTTTTGTTGTGACCAATATTATTGTTTTGTTGTTTGCTGCCTGCGGTTGCTTCTCTCTCCTCCCCCCTCTCTGCTCTCCTCTCACTCTCCCTCTGCAGAGCTGGATCATGGCAGGGGGGCGGGGCTGAACTCGCTGGCTGAGCCTCATTCACCGCACCTGAGCCTCATCAGGCTGATTAACATGTAGCTTTTTAAGCCGGCTTTTTCCCCTGGTTCATTGCCAGAAGATCCATTGTCTTACACTGTGTCTTGCCACGCTTCTGCCCTTTTCTCCTGCCACGCGTTCAGTCTCGAGTTTTTTGCCTGTGATCCTGTTGTTCTCCCGACACGAGAAACTCCCTGAGTAAGGTGATTTTATGTTGTTACTTTGTTCTCTCAAGTATCTCCCTGAGTAAGGTGATTTTCTGTTGTTACTTTGTTCCCTCAAGTTATCTCCCTGTTTAAGGTGATTTTCTGTTGATACTTTGTTTTTTCCCTTTGTTGTTTTTTCCCGTAACGGTGATTTTGTGTTTTTCTAGTGATTAGATTTTTGAGCTTTAACTTTTGTTTTGTTTTTGTTCCCATCCAGCCTCCAGAGCCTTTTTTCCCGTTGTGGTGATTTTCTGTTTTCTTTGTGTTGAAACTTTTGTGCCTGAATAAACTTGTGCTCTTGTTCTCTGCACTCTGGGTCCTGGCCTCGCTTTTTGCCTCGCGGCCTCTAACACTTTTATCTCCTGTAGGTTAGATTATTGTAATGCCCTGCTCTCTGGTCCTCCCAAAAAGAGTATCTCAAATCTACAATTATTACAGAATTCAGCTGCACGAGTGCTGACAAGGATCAGAAGGGGGATGCACATTACATCAGTTTTAAAATAGCTGCACTGGCTCCCCGTGTGCTTCAGGATCGATTTTAATGTTCTTTTATTAGTTTTTAAATGTCTTCACGATCTTGAGCCTTCTTATTTATCTGAACTGACTGTGGAACAGCCTGAGACTTTTGCTAGAGACTTGCCAGAGACTTTTGCTGTTTTTAAAAAGAGGCTCAAGACTCATCTTTTTAATCAGGCTTTTAACTGATCTCTTTATGTATCTATTTTAAATTCCTTTTATAACCAATTCTATCACCTTCATCTTTTGTTATTTTAATTATAGGTTTTAGTTTGACGCATTTTATGTCTCTGTTGTAGATCATTACCTAGCTATCAACTCAATTTTATGAGCTAAATAGCTTTTTGTTTATTTGGTTCTTTTTTATACCTTTTAACCTATTTTACTGTTTTAGTCCCTCAGTTTTTAGCTCCAGTGTTTCCTCATGGGGGCCTACCACACTGAGAGCTGTTCCTGGTCTGACCTGGGCGGCTGAAGGGCACGGCACCTCGGTGTGGAGCCTCCTGTCTGCCCAGGTCGGGGTGGTCTCTACAGCGGCGCTCCCTGTGGCTGTGGACTGTGGGCCCTTTCAGTGTGGACATCCCCCAGAGGTGGCTTTTTCCTTGCCTCGGGTCTCGGTGCTTGGCCATGTCTCTTTAGTGATAGCTAATGTGTGTGTGTGTGTGTGTGTGTGTGTGTGTGTGTGTGTGTGTGTGTGTGTGTGCATATGTGTATATTTATGTATCTCTATGTTGGGTGGGAGGGTTGGGTTTTCTCTTTTTCTTTTTCTTTTCTGTTTTGCATCTTTGTTGTTTTTAACCTCTGTGAGGCACTTTGTGTTACTGTAGTATGAAAAGTGTAATATACCAAATAAAGTTGATTTGATTTGATTTGATGAGCAAACTATCAGGCTGCTATCTGGTGGAGGAGTCTGGAGTGCAATCCAAGTGTACCAAATCCAAAGGATCATGGATGGAAGATCCATGATCGGGATCTGGCCACTGAGTGGATGCGACGTACGCCTGCACCAGAGGCAGTATTGGACCTACTATCATGCTCCTGTTCACAAACATGTAAACTTTCAGAATGGCCATGCCTGCAAAGTGGTCTGCATTGCACAGATATGTGTGAACTACAAACCTGCAGCAACCAGGCAAATGAGTTGGAAAGTTTTCCGGAGCTGAATGATAGTGATGTGGACAATGAATGATGTGACAGAGTAAATGCTATACTATATAACAGCTCTAGATAGTCTAAATTCTAATTTGAGTTGACATTATCTCTGTGCTCTGCCTTATGCCATCTCTCCCTCTTTTTTAAAGACTCACCAGCCACAGCTCCTGTCTCTTCTCCACCTGATTCAAAGTCTGCCATTGCTGTCTCTCCATGCTCTTCATTGATATTCAATTTCAGTATAGCAGCTCTATAATAGTGTTAGTTAGGATGAGGGCAGCAGATGGCCCCCCTATTTTAAGATGGCCTACAATGGAGAAATAAGGCACCTCCTTCCCTCTGACAGCCTGGGAGTCCACCTTAGGCAAGCGGTAGCACTCCCTTTGCCTCCTAGTTATGGGTCAAATAGCAACTGGGCAGCTCTGAGTGCTATTAGGCCTACTGTAGGCTACTGCGTAATCAATTTCCCCTCCTTGTGATTGTCCTCATAAACAAAACTGGTGCATATTTACATAAAATATTTCAGAAAATTTGTAATACAAAAAATACTTGTCTTAATATGAGTAATCAACTGGGTAAGTTACATGGGGATATCTATTAGTCAATTTTTCACCCTATTTGTAGTGTTTTACCTACACGGGTTTAAGTTTCACAGAGTGATAACTATAATTGAGCTACTAGATAGGCAGAGCTATCATACCAAACTATAAACTAGAGACCTGTAGAGAGATAAAAATGCCAAAATTGTTTGGGCCTGTTTGGCTGTTTTGTTTGGCCTTTAGCCCCTGTACTTAGGGCCCCATTCTATTTGTCTGTTTGAAGTTCTGGCTGCACTAGTTACCTGTCAGGGGCTGGTGACATCAGATGGTGAGGTAAATAATCTAAAAACCCACTTTTATGATAAGATGACATTCTTTGGTACATATAAATGCAATTTTGGGGTGATTGGCTTATTTACATTAATTATGGCAAACACATATGCCTTTTGGTTTTGTTATTCCTTATTCCATGTCTAGCTATAAGTCATGTGTGTTTAGGTGTATACATTTTTTAGAAGGAGCAAAGTACTGATGAAATCATTGCTACATTGTGTGCATCACATGTGTGTGAACATTCAGTCCAAATTTGGTGACAGGAGGACCCAAAGATCATCCATTTTTTTTATTAAGCTACTAGATAGGCAGGTCTATCATACCAAAATGTAAACTAGAGACATAGAGGAAGTCAAAAATACCAAAATTGTTTGGTCCCTTTAAGTGATATCAATTTGTGAAAAATTCAAAATGGTGGAAAATCTAGTAGACAGACCTTGATGGTTCTTAAGCTTTGTCATAGAGCACATGTGGCTGAACATGTGTGTCAAATTTCAAGTCAAACCCAATGCAAGGAGTGTTACTTTTCAAAAATTGAAAATTTAAACTTTTTTTTATTTACAGTATGATTGTGGTGTGTCACATCCATTATATTACATTTTTGGCACCCTTTAGTGGTTGATTTGAATGAAACTTTCAAGATATGTTACTGCCACCTCTTTAGACATTTCCTGCAAGTTTTGTGATGATTGGCTATTTGGTTGTAGAATTATGTCTATTTATGTGCTGAGTCATGCCTCTAATAAAGTTCACTGATCAATAACTTCAAAATGCAATAAGATATCAACAAGCTTTGATAACTTTTGATAAGGTTGGTCTAGTGATGATTCAAAGAAATTTGGTACATATTGAATCTAGGATTTTGGAGGATGTCTCAAAGATGATCAAAGATCAAAATGGCGGAAAATTGGACCAGTGGAATTATGATGGTTCTTGTGTGCTTTTCATAGAGCATGTTGAGCTGCTGCACTTGTGTGTCAAATTTCAAGTCAATCTGACCTACGGTGTGAGGGGTGTGGCCTTTCAACACATAATTGGGCCTTCATTATAGCATCCCCATCTCGCTGAATGGTTTCAGGTTTCTTGAGCAGCATTTGCACACAACTTCTGTTGTGAAAATTTGTGTCCATGATGTATCATCTCACAGGAATTTGCAAAAAGAAAAAAATCTGAACAGTAGGGTTTCAGCCCTTAGGGCTTGGACCTCTATAAATTACAACAGAAAACAGACAGAGACACAGAGACAGTCACACAGAGAGAGGAACAATGACGCAGAAAGACAGACAGAGGCAGTGAGAAAGAGAGACAGACGGACAGACAGACAGACAGACAAATGGACCAGATGCACCAGTAAGAAACAGACAGAAAGTGATGGAGATCTCATCAGCCAATCAGCTGTATATCTGTATCCGGGGCAGTGGAAACTGAGAAGTACTAATTGAGAAAGACATAACAGTCAAAATCTGTAAGTTATATTGCTATGATCTCTTTACTATCAGCATCTCGAGACTTTGCTTAAAATGTAGACATGTTTTTGCAGGGTCCGACGTTAAGGTTTTTTCCTACTTGTCCTGCTGGGCAAGTACTTCTCAAATCTACTTGCCCCATCTAAATTCTTACTTGCCCTGCTTAAGAGGTTCTTTTTCTGGCTGTGTGGTACATATTTTTGCTCATAACTTATATCTTACGTCAGCAGAGACGATCAGCCAATGGAGGCAGCAGCACATAAAAAAGCCGCACACTGCAACTGGCCCCTCCGGGGACAGAAACAGGAGAGGAAATACACGATTACAGGCCTGGAATTAAGTCATTTTTAGGGCAAGGCCACTTTGGCCTTTGATGAATAGAAATTTATTGGAGCATCACGGCCAAAATGTAGGGAACCAAGGCCAAAGCCAATGGCGCAATAACAATATGTGCTAATTACATTGAATGAAGACGAAACAATATATGTGATGAAAAACAGTACTGTGTTTATTAAAACTGGGTGTGCATGACTGGGGATATATCTCGTTTCTTGTTGTTTTGATTCATGTCCCTTATTTTTCAAGTCTTTAGTCTTTGTTATCTCCTCGTTGTTAAGAAATTATTATTAAAAGAAGATTCCTTATTGTCCTTTCTCAGCACATTACATACAGTGAAACAAAATTTGACCCATCCTGTGCAGCATCCGGGGACCAACTCCAGTTCTTTTGCCAGTGCCAGTGGTCAGGGTCACTGACAGGAGTATTCACCTGACATAGCCTTTCATATTTTTAATTATATAATTATTTATATGTCTCTATGTACATTTTTACATAAATTCCCAATATTTTATTTGACTTTAAAAATCCTCTTCCTTCATTTAATTAGACAATGTTTATTGTATTGTATTATATGTATTAATTCTCTACAGGATCTTGTATGTTCTTTAATGTGTGTTCAATTTATTAAAAGAAAAAAAACAAAAAAAAAAAACGTTTTGGTGAACCCTGCAGCAAAGTGAACCCTCCTCCTCAGAGAGGATCTTTGCCTCCCAGTTTGTTCCTGGTGGCAGAGCAGAGTGAACCGTCTTCCTTCACAGAGGATCTTTGTCCCATCTCCTGTCCGCAGTGTAAACATCTTTCACTGGCGAGGTTTCTGTGTGGTACCTGTGTTGTACGTGAGCTAACGTTAGCAGCTAAGGACTGAGAGGCTGTCCAGTATGTGTGTGTGTATCTCAGCGTGTCAGTAAGGTTACGTTAACTTAGCCATAGCCTTGCCATGCTGTTTGTCATAAAAAACAGGGCATGCTACACTGGCCGTATGGGTAGGAGGGGCATTACGGCCACACACCGGGGACTCCACGGCACTGGCCATTTGGCCATGGTATGATTCCTGCCCTGCGATTAGAAATAATAAAAATAAAAAATCCGACTCAGCGCTGCTTGCCCGATCGGGCATGTCTGTGCAGGGTCTGCTAGCCCGCCGGCTATTTTCACTTGACCCGGGCATTCGTCGGACCTTGCTTTGTCTGCATAAAATTAAAAATGACTGACAAATCAGTTTTAAAAGTCTCTATTTTGGGTTTTTGCTCAAGACTTGATAGATCTAAATAGTAGATAGAAGAAAAGATATAGCCAGAAAGAGCTGAACATTTGGGTATTTCAATGGTTTCTGTCGCTGAAAATATGCAGAAGTACTAATGAACCGAAAAAAAAGTATGGAAGATGAATAGAAAGAATAATAAAGCTTTGAATCTCATTAGTGTGAATGCTGAATCAACATCCACACAATAAAGATTTGCATCACAGTAGCATTCACACAAAGAGAATTATTATCTCTGAAACACAGGCAATGCCCATGTCCCTATTGGAGAAAGGGTTTGAGTAGTGTTGTGTAGTGATGATGATTATCATTATCATGATGATAATGATAGTGATGATGATGATGATGATGTGCACCCAGTATGATGGAAACCATCAGCTTTTGAATGATAAAGGTTATGAGAAAACTTACTTGTGCACAGCAGAGCAGCAAAGGCATTAATGGCTGCCCTGGAAAATAAACAGAGGGGGCAGTTAGTCTCGCAGACATCTGAACTTAAAAACACTTTAAATTGTACATGATACCCCGTGTGACTGCACACAAATGAGAGAACGATTATACCAAATCAGACCAAATTGATCTTATCATAGTCATAGTCATGTGCATTTGCTGTAGCTCTGGTGGATCTGTCAGACAGTATCACTTATCATGTATTCTTGGACACAATATGCATGTGCATCCTTTAACATTTCAGTGTTTTGTGATTGCCCACTGATGAGCTTTCACCACAAATGAAGTTACCACTTCGCCTCATCAGTGCCTTGGGACAGACCATGCAGAAAGCGATGTTCAGCAGCCACCAACCTGCAAGACCTGCCGGGACTGCTCGAGTTTAGACGCCAACAATGGTGATATCACTTCAAAAACTTTGATATGGTGCTTTGCTGCCATGAGAGTGAGCATGAGCTTGAGATTCATGTCGTCAAGAACCCTGCTCCAACACTTCACTGCCGCCGGTTGAGCAGGGAGCTTGAGCAACAGTGACAGAGAGACTTCAGTCCTTCAACTGACAACTCATCAAGCTGACTTAACAAATAGGCTTTTTATCAAACCTCATTTTGGTTTTGGCAAGCATGCTTTCCTCAGAGCCTTCATGTCACCTGGCTCAACTTGCCCATCTAACGCCAGATCAGCTGATGGCAAACGCCAGATCAACAGTGAGGGATTATTAATAACTATCTGACTGCTTTTATCTGGGGACATCCAACAGTGTCCGGGTCCTTCTTCCAGCAAACAGCTACCTTTAACAGTTTTCGCGGATCTGCATGATCAAGGCTCTCCCAACACTCGGATTTTACTGGGCACTCTCCCTACGCCTTCTCTTGCTGCTGATGCTGTCAGCGTGGATGCTCTCAGTGTCAGCAGTGCTACTGCGTTATCTGCACCGAGTAGCGCGGATTCCCAGCTGACAGGGGGAAGCTCCGCCACCCTGTCCAGTCCTCCAGCTACAGCTGATCTGCCGGAATGCATCAGTGGATTACCTATCGCTTCGGGAGTTGGTGAGCCTGCCGTGACTGCACAAAGCCGGGAGTGTTTTTCTCTAGCTGATCGGGATTAAGGTCAGTTTTCGGCAAGAAGGGTCTTCATTTTATGCATCTTAACGTGAGGAGTCTTCTGCCCAAGAGACATGAAATCAGACAGCTTGTGCATCGTTCAGAGGTAGGAGTTATCTGTTCAACCAAAAGTTGGCTGGACTCTACTGTCAGTGACTCTGAAATTGCTATTTATAACTACAGCATTGTTAGGAAAGAGCAAAACCGATAAGGGGCGGGATATGCGTGTTAGTGCGCTCAGACATTGCTTTTAAGGTTAGAGATGATTTAATGGGCAATTTGGAGATAATTTGGTTCGACATTTGTTTACCCAAAACAAAGCCCATCCTTTTAGCAGCTTGCTACAGCCCCCTGCACCAGTCAACTTTTTATGAATCTTTGGATTTGCTGCTTTCGAATCACACTGACTCTGTGAGCAGGGAGCTCATTCTAACTGGGGACATGAACACTAATGTCTCCAACGCTGCTCACCCCTCTGTTAAAGCGCTGATGAACTTGTGCTCGTCCGTTTGGGTTGAAACAGCTGGTTAAACAACCGACCAGTCTGTGAATCCTCTGAGAGCATTATTGACCTTATTTTAGTAACTGACAGTGTTTTAATTTCTCAGAGTGGATCTATTGCTTATGGTATCAGTGATCATTTCATTATTTTATGTACCAGAAAAATGGGGAAAAATACTTTTAATTCTCACAAATCTGTGTTAGCCAGGTCCCTCAGGAAATACTCTGCTGATGGTTTGAAGGAGCTTATTACTGCTTTGCACTGGTCTCCTGTATTGACCTGCATGTGTGTTGATAAAGCATGGGAGGTTTTTAAGTTCAAGTTCCTCCAGGCTATCAATTCTGTTGCTCCCCTCAGGAAAGTTAGGGTTAAGCAGCAGTCCAGTCCTTGGTTTGATAGTGACATTCAGGAATCTATTAAAGCCAGGGATAAAGCCGTTCAAAAATACCATCGGTCAAAAGCCCTGGAGGATTTTATCTTGTTTAAGAAATTGAGGAATGAAACATAGGGGCTTATTAGGAAAGCTAAAAAGGACCATTACAAAGTTAAAATCTCAGACAATATGAACAACCCAAAGAAACTATGGAAATCCTTTAAGGAACTGGGGTCCAGTAATTCAAACAACAATAAAGCTACGAACATCTGACTTAATATAAATAATGAGCTGGTTTTTAATAAACATCAGGTGGCAAATTATTTTAATAACTATTTTTCATCTGTAGCCAAAAAACTGGTTCTTAAATTATCCCCTCTTCCTGGCTTATTTGGGATTGATAGAGTCAAATCTTTTTATGCCAACTTAGGAGTTTCTAAGAATTCCTTCTCTTTAAAAAGGGTCACGGTGGAGGTGATGGCAAAAAGACTTTCTGAACTTAAATGTTCTAAGGCAACTGGTCTTGATGGGATACTTCCTCTTTTTCTGAGAGATGCTGCATTCCTTATAGCCCCCTGCATCTCACACATTTTTAATCTTTCTGTTGATTTTGGTGTGTTCCCAAATGACCTGAAGATGGCCAAGGTTATTGCCCTTCACAATATTGGGGGCACTAGTGACCCAGGGAACTATAGGCCTGTCTCAATTTAGAGTGCAGTTTCAAAATTTTTTGAAAAGGTAGTCAATGAGCAGCTCTCTGACCAACTGTGCAGGAACAACCTCTACAAATTTCAGTCAGGTTTTCGAAAATCTTACTCTACTGACACCTGTTTACTTTACTTAACCGACCACTTAAGAAAAGAAGTTGATAATAAGAATCTGTGGGGTATGGTGCTACTGGACCTCCAAAAGGCATTTGATACTGTCAGTCATTTCAGATTGATCAGTAAGCTTGAGGCCTTTAGGGGTATCCAGCTCTTCCTGCTCTTAGTTGTCTGAGCATTATCAAAGTGTTTGTGTAAACTGTGTCTTTTCAGATGCTCTACCTATCGAGTGTGGTGTGCCTCAGGGCAGCATTCTGGGCCCTCTTTTGTTTTTGGTGTACATTAATGATATGAAGGATGAGTGTTCATGTGATTTATTTTCATTATCCAGGATTCCTTGGAGAGAATTTTGAGTGCTGAGCTGTCAAAGGTAAATTTATGGCTCATTAATAACATGTTGTCTTTCACCTAGGCAAGACCGAGGCTATTCTTTTTGGCTCCAAACACAGGTTGAGTAAGTGCTCAGATCTCAAGGTCACACTAAATGGTGAGATGGTATCTGCTACCTCATCTGTCAAGTACCTCGGCTGTATTCTTGAAAGCAGCTTGGATGGTAATATTATGGCTTCCAAAGTTCTTGGCAAGGTCTTTGGCCTCACTAAATTTTTGGCAAGAACCTCCAGATTGCTTGACAGGGAGTCAGTGTTAGTTTTAGCTAACTCTCTAATTTTAAGTCATTTTAATTTTGCCAGTACCTCTTGGTTTGAGAGTTTAACTAAACTTCTCAAAGGCAAGCTCCAGGCTGCCCAAAACAGGCTTATGAGGGTGATTTTAGGTCTGGGCCCCTGGTCACACATAGGTAGGAGCCATTTTAAAGAACTCAACTGGCTTCCAGTTGAAGCAAAAGTCACTTTTTCTAGGCTGTGTATGGTACATGAGATCATTTATGGTGCTGTCCCTGCTTTTTTAATAAATTATTTCCAACATGTTAGGGAAGTACACATTATCTCTACAAGAGCCAGTGTTGCTGATGTGCGCTTGTATAAATTCAACTCTCTTATCAGCAAGGGATCCTTTTCTTACATTAGGGCTTTTCAATGGAACAGCTTCAAATTTTCAAATTTCTTACAAAAGCCTGGCTCTTGGAAAAGGTTCCTATGTGAAAACTGCCTCAGCTCTTGAAGACGTATCTGTCTCAAATATGATTGTTCCCTTTCTTTGTTGTGACCATGATTGTGTATGTTTTTGTATGGTTTTATTGATGGAGCTTTAACCGCTGCACATGTGGGTTGCCACCTTGTATGTATGAGGACCACAATGGAAATAAGTCCCGGACTTATTGTGTTTTTATCCTTGATTGTGTTAGCCAACATGCATGTGTAATATGTACTCTTGTGTTTTATGCAATCAAATAAAACTAAACTAAACTAAAACTAATATTTTGATATTTCAGCTGGGAGGGCAGCTAGCTATAGCTGCAAACAAAAAAGGTGTGTGTTTTTGCGGGTTCCCTCTCAGCTTAATGCCCCCCTCACCATCTCAGAATGAAATTTTGGACCGAAGCACCAGCCAAATTAATAATCTGATTCAAGACGTTGCTGCAGCAGGCTATGTGAGGTCTCGCAACAATAGCCTCCCATCATGGGTGGTTGAGACTCAAGCTCCCCTGATATTTAGGAGCCACTGCCATCATGGAAAGGCTTTCAGATCAATCTTATTTCAGAAACTAGAAGAGGAAAGATGGCAGTTGCCGCCTGCCACTCACTCCCAGATAAGGCACGTAATACTGTTTTCAAATGAGGTTTCATTCATGGCTGCCTTGTGTCACATTCAGTATGGCTGCTTTGGTTAAAATATCTAACCTTTGTTGTGGCCACCATATCAAAATACATACACAATGTTCCTCGGGCATTCATGTCTATCTCTCCCCCTGACCTCTGTGGGGGAGACCAGCGGAGTTTATGGCACTATGTCTATTCATGAACCCTTTGATGCCAGACGACTCATGTCACCCAATATATAGCAGCTCTGATTAACACAAAACAATTACACAGGTTTTTAAGTCTCCCTCCCGATCTGAATGGGAGACAAGAGGAATAAACAAAGTGAGACGCCATTAGCTGCTGGTCTGCAAGCGGTGTTGCATTAACGGACCTCACCACCAGTTCAAAACTTTCAGTGTCAGCCTCCCATTGGCCAGCCTTCCATTTATGGAAGATGTAACAGCAGAGAGGGTCAAGACAATATATCACAGCTTTTTAGCTGTTGCCCCACAGCTAGCACACACATGCCTTTTTTCCCCTCATCAGAGATGAGAGGAGAAGATGAGAAGAATTTAATGTGCTGTGTCCAGTCATGAGCACTGAACTCTAAGTACATGCTGAGCTCCATGGAAGATGAGAGGGACTGAACACAGTGACACAATACCAGCTACTGCCTTGTGTATGGGAATGCTGGTGGTAATGCACTCAGGGACCTCACCAACAGCTTGGACCTTTCCATGACAGTGATGCTTTCAGGAATATAACCACTGGCTCAGCCCTTTCCATGTCAGCCCCCCATGGGCCAGCCTTCCATTTATGGAGGTTCTGGTGAGAAGGTTGGGACAGGATAGCCCCACAGCTGCTGGCTCATCTTCTGGACTTCTCCACTTCTCTTATGGAGAGTGGCAACTTAACTGCGTGTTGACAAAATGGATGGACAAGACATTGAAACTGGGCTAACTTTTTAGTTCTTCCACCGTCCATCCCTGTCCATGGGCATCAGAGAGGTGGATCTATTGTCCCAGGATGAGATAGCTTACCTCTCAGCAGATATCCAGGATCTGTTATGGAAACAGACCGTGTCTGTTGTTCCCACTTATGTTAGAGAGAAGGGGTTTTACTCCATGTAATTCCTGGTTCCCAAGAACCCTCGGACCCTCAGACCCATTTTGAATCTCCACATCCTTAACTGATGCATTGTTTGCAAGACATTCTGGATACTATACAGAGAGCAGTTCCTGGAGCTGGTCAAACTGGGCAATTGGTTACATCAATTTAAAAGAGGCACATTCTTAGGTCTAGCTGGACCTGGAACACAGAAAACTCTTTGACATCCAGGGATTAGCCATATGAGTACAACAGAATTGGCTAATCCCTTGCATCCTGCACCTGCTGTCCTGTTGAGGATAGTGCAGAACCTGTAGTTGTGGATCTCAGAGTGTTGTTGTCTCTGACAACCCCGAGTTGGTGAGCAAATCTGGATCCAGTTCAGAAAAGCGGAAGTGGATCTGCTCACCAGTAAACACACTGTCCGCTATGGTTTTCCCTGGCATAACAAGATGACCCACCCCTGAGGGTGGATGCATTTGTACATGTGCCATGGCCAAATAAGCTGCTTTACATCTTTCCACCCCTCCGTCTCATCCCTCCTCTGTTGGAGAGGGTTAGGGGCAGTTGTCAGTCATTCTGGTAGCCACAGGCTACTACTTGGCGCTTCAGTGCATAGAAATGAACCTGGGTTGGCCTGGGCCCCCTACTTCTCTGCTGCAGCCGCTTAGATTGTAAAGAAGAAGAAGAAGAAGTAGGCGGGCTAGTGTGAATGGGAGAGGAGATGGCAGTGTGAGTGCAAGCACCGCAAGAGTCGGACATCAAAGACGAGAATCAACGAGTTTCAAATTGGCGGCGCCCGGTTACTAAATGAACAAAGCAAAAACATAAACTTAAAAGGATATACAAAAGATTGAATCACTTCCTGAATAAAACTACATTTACCATTCATCTGTCACCACCAACCCGGACCGGTACATCTCTACAGTGGAGGACATAACGGAAGTTGTAGCATTCATCGACCACTACTACATGGATCCAGACTCAGCCAAACCCAGCACCAAAAAACGAAAGACGGACACAGATGATCAACAAACCACCGAAGTTGAGGTTTGTGTACTAGCAAGCATAAACAAAAAACTGGACTTATTAGTATCACTACACAAAGAGATTAAAGACATACACAATAGCCTGGAGTTTGCCCACCACAACATTGTCACGCTACAAAAATCAAACCAGTACTTACAAACTACTGTTAAAACCCTTGACAAACAAATACATGCCATCTCCAAAGAAAACAAGATTCTGAAAGAAACTATGTTGGATTTACAAACCCGTTCCATGCGCGACAATATCATCTTCTCTGGCATCTCCGAACAAACACCTGACAACCCAGAAAACCTCATAAAAAAACTCCATGACAACTCAACTGAAAATCCCCCCCGACACTGTACAAAACATCACATTCACACACAGAGTACACCGCCTCAGTAAACCATCAACCAAAGGACCCTGGCCCATCATTGCAAAATTCAAACACTTCAAACAAAAAGAGCTGGTCAGAAGCAGAGAAAAGGAACTCAAAGGAACATCATCTGGACTCAACGAACAATATCCACATGAAATAAACAAATGCCAGAAAGTACTGTACCCTATTCTCAAAGAAAACAGACCAAACAATAGACGCATCAATCATAGTGGACAAACTTTATATCGACAGACAATTACTTCACAACTCCAAAATCACTCCATGGCTCTTTTGAACAAACCGCAATGGACCCATACATCTAACTGTAACAACCCCGATTATCCAACCGCAAGCCTCACTCCCGACATCGCTCCTCTGTAAAAATAAAACCGCCTGCGTTACCCTACAGAGGAGTTAAAAATCTACAGAATCTCTGTCATATTTTTTTGTGCGTGTTTATGTTGTTTACATGCTATGTTGATGTCACCACTCACCATTATGTCTAGTTCTGTGTTTAGTCATTTATGTTACATTTATGTACAGACAGTCTAAGGCAGTTATAGCAACCAGCTTGAAACTTGATCCCCAATAATACATGAAGGAACTTGGACTTGGCGATAGTTGGAGAATGAAAAATCCATCATCTAGACAATAATTATGTTTTTCCTCCCTCCATCAGTCTTCCTCCAGAATTGACTTCTTTCTTGTAAGCAATTCACTCATCAAGCACATCCAAGAAAACACAATCCATCCAGTCATAATCAGTGATCACGCTCGAGTTTCCTTATCAATAAAAACTCAAACACATATCAAGTCTCCCACAAGATGCCGCTTCAGTACATCACTCTTGGAGGATCCAGATTTCATCACATTAATCCAGAGAGAGACAGGAAAACAGTTATCAGAGCAATAATCATTTCATATTCATCACATAAGAAATGACAGCAACAGGAACAAGAAACTAGTTTAGAAACAAAAATCAAACACCTAACACACCAACTAACCAGCAATCCCTGTGAACAAAAACAAAATGAATTAGCTCAACTTAAAACCCAACTGGAGAGCATCATATACAAGAAAACACAATTCATTATTCAACAACTCAAATATGAAAACTTTCAGTACAGTAATAAATCAAGTAAATATTTGGCTAATCTATTACAACACAAAAAAGAAAAAGCAATAACCCCATCTATACTCAATTCTACAGATACAGTCACAGATAATCCACAAGAAATCAATAATATATTTCATAAATTTTATAGCAACCTTTACTCTTCAAATTACAAACACAGTCAAACAGAAATAGACACATTTTCAAGTAATCTGGACTAGAGGGCTGCAATATGATTGGGTCCCGCTGGGTCCCGCAGGACCTAACACAAATCTTGCAGGAGTGGGCGGTTTGAACTTTGCTGCGGGCGGGAACGGGCAGCTTAAAAAAAACACTGTGGGATTGGGATGTAGCCTAGTGAGAGGATGCAGTCAACAAATGATGTGGAAAAGAAGCTCAAACAAGGTCTGAAGGCACACTGAGCCCTCTACTTCCCAGCGCTCTCAAAGCTGGCACATTTCATCTTCAGTATCCCCGCATCCAGTGCGCCTTCAGAGCGGGCCTTTAGTGTCTGTGGGCGCATCTTGGAAGAGAGACGGACAGGATTGGGACTGCAGTCGGTCAGCAACATTCTCTTCCTCCACAGCAATATTATGGCCAAGTGATTCATTTGTTAAATTCATTTGTTTCATTCACTGATTTTGTTTATTTTATGTTATTTATTAGTGTTACTTCAGCCACTCACAGCCTACTCTTGTTGCTATTTGTTAATTACATAAAGAGGCATGATGATGCCAGTGTTATTGAGCATAGACTGCCTAAGTTTGAATGTTTTTATTCTTATTTTTGTTTTTTTTTCAAAAAATAGAATAGAACAGAATACCTGCGACAACTGGCTAATAATTTTTTAAAACTGCTGTTCTCATATTGTATTTTTTGCAAAGCAGTCTATTTTTATGTGTGCCGTGTGACGGTGCAGAGTTTTTGATAAAACAAAGTTATATTTAAATTTATTGTGTAGTGTATCTACTGATTGTGTTCTCATGAATGTTTCTTATTCAGGTCTCTCTTAGAAAAGAGAGACCTTAACCTCAATCACTGTGTGATTATAATAAAGTTGGAAAAATAAATAAAATACAGAGGAGGAGAATAGAATATAAAACAGCCTTTATTTCATGAAAACAACGAAATAGAAGCGCTATTCCTGACCAGTGCGTCAAAAGACATGCAGGCCAGGGAAACAAAACAAATCCCATGAATCTCTTTATTAATAGCCTATAAAATTACATATTTTTTCTCCTGTGGGACGGGAGAAGACACAAAATCAATGCATCTTTATTATTGTGCGGGCATAAATTCTCAGAGTTTTGTGTGTGCAGGCGGGAGTGGAAATATATATTGCGGGAGCGGGCAGGAGTGTAACACACGTTGCAGTTGTGGGCGGTAATGGTCAGAAATTCAGCGGGAGCGGGCAAGAGCAGGATGAAGGAAACAGTCCCGTGCAGGGCTCTAATCTGGACCTACCAACAATACCATCAGATTTAGCCCCGCTTTTTAGAGTCACCACTCTCTTTCAATATTACAGAGCGCAAAATCACAGGGTGGTCTCGAAGCACCAAACTTTCTTCATTACTTCTTGTCAAATCAGCTACATTATTTACTCAAATGGATCCAAAAAGATAATTACAGTATACCATGGTTACAGATAGAACAAAATCAATGTAAAACTACTTCACTCACAGACCTCCCATTCCTACCACAATCAATCAAGAAACAGGACTACTACAAGAACATCAAAATCTCCTCAACTCTGACAGCCTGGTGAAAGCCCACAAAATCACCAAATCATCACTGGCACCATGTTGGTTCACCCCTATTTGATTCTTTTTTGTTGCCATGATGGAAAGTGAACAGGAGTGTTATACAGCTGGATTGTGCCACTCACCTCCACCACTTATTTGAAAACAACCAGTTTGTATCATTTAATACACTTATCCAGAGGTATGGGGTTGGGAGAGACCAATTCCTCCAATACCAACAACTAAAATCCATTATTAAATCTAAAATCAACATATCCAACAACATATTACAGCCTTCCCAATTAAGTGAACAAATCTTTAAAATTACAAACTCCCAAAAAATAATTTCTAAAATTTATAAACTTTTTTCACTGTCAGAAACCTCCATAACACTCCCAACCACAAAATGGGAAAAGGACCTGGCTCTATCTCTCAACCGCGATTGCTGGAAACAAATCAATAAAAACATATTTTCCATGATTATCAATACAAATGTACAACTAATACAATATAAAACCATCGGAAGAATACGCATCACTTAAGGGAAAATGTTTGAAATGGGAGTGACTAATACAGACATCTGTTCACAATGCACCTTGGGTCACACAGATGATTATTTTCATGCCATCTGGTCTTGCCAGCCAGTTCTTTCATTTTGGACAACAGTCACAGAAAACCTCTTGTGTATCTTGGGCTGCAGAATCTCAGCTTCCCCATTGCTCTGCTTGCTGAAAGATTTGATACACATCACGATCGACTAAACACAAAAACCTGTTATTGATTTCTCTAACTATCGCCAAGAAAATAATTTTTCAAAACTGGAAATCCAAACATTCCTGCCATATCACTCACTGGATCAATTTACTCTCAGAACACATCTCAATAGAAAAATAACAGCTTGTAAAACAAACAATATATCAGCCTTTGAGGAAACATGGAACGTATTAATGAATCACCTAAACTCCACCCAGAATCCAATCCAAATCTGTAGCCAAAGCCAGAGCCACGTACATGACCACATATTAGACCACATATCCAACCCATGACAAACATTTTTTGATTTACTTTTCTTGCATCAACTTCCCTTCTCACTACCTTCACATGCTTTTACAGACATACCAAGATCCCCACCCCTTTGTTCTTGTTTAAATTGAATTTCCCCTCAGGGGGATTAATAAAGTATATAAAATTTAAAAAAAATTATTATTGTTATCACTATTATTATTATTAGGGACCTCGGCTGAAGGACGAAGTCCCTCTTGTTTTTGGTGCATTTATTATTAGGGACCTCGGCTGAAGGACGTTTATTATTATTATGTGTTTATTATTATTATTAGGGACCTTGGCTGAAGGACGAAGTCCCTCTTGTTTTTGCTGCTTTTATAATTATTATTATTATTATTAGGGCCCGAGCGATGACGAAGTCGTCCGTGAGGACCCTATTATAATCGTGCTGTTTATCATTATTATTATTATTAGGGCCCAAGCACCTAGCGGTGCGAGGACCATATTGAAATGCGAGGATTTTTTATTATTATTTATAATTATCATTATTATTATTATTATTAGGGACCGAGCCCAAAGGCAGTCCTCGCCAAAGGCGAGGACCCTATTGTTTTTGGTCTGTTTATCATTATTCTTTCTCCCGCCGCCTCTTTGAACTGGAATTTGACCCCCTAAACATGTTCAAAAACTCACCAAAATTGGCATGCACATCAAAACTGCATGGAATCTCTCACATGTACACATTTTTGCTGAGTGGCTCCAAAGCGAAAACTCAGAGGGGAAATTTCTGGAAACAGCTGCAAATGGGCTCTCTATAGCGCCACCTAGGTGCACTAAAATGGCCACTGTGGCCTGTAGGCATGTCGTAGACAGATCAAACCAAAACTGACATATCCTAAATCCAACAGGAAGTGACCTATTTGCCCTTTCAAAGTAAAACCAACGGTTTGGGAATGGGAAGAACTTGTTCAAGCAGTTAAATCTCCACTAAAAGACGTCTCTTCTTTGTGTTCTGTCTGTCTAACTCTGACCCTAGCTGCACCTACTTAGTCATCATGGCAACCACTGTCACAAAGTCACAGAAACATGATGTGTGCGCGATTCTAAAACTTACCTGATGACATGACAGCGGCAGAATCTCCATTTTAACCCGTTAGTTGCCAGAGTTATTTGAGGAAAATATTCATTTCAACATTTCAAAAGGCTGTGGCTTGAAAGTGGTGAGAGATAAAGGCATACTGTAAATGAGAAAACTTTTTATTATTAGGGGCCGAGCCTAGAGGCAGAGGACTCCTCCTCTCCGAAGGTGAGGACCCTATTGTTTTTGGTGTGTTTATTAGGGACCGAGCCTAGAGGCAGAGGACCCCTCACAGAGGAGCCCTCGCCGAAGGCGAGGACCCTATTGTTTGTGGTGCGTTTATTATTATTATTTCTTTTCTTTCTTTCTTTCTTTCTTTCTTTCTTTCTTTCTTTCTTTCTCTTTCTTTCTTTCTTTCTTTCTTTCTTTCTTTCTTTCCCCGCTGCCTCTTTGAACTGGAACCCCAGTTGTAACCCCCAAAGTGCCAAAATGGGCTCTCTAGCGCCACCTACGCATACTAAAATGGCCGCTGCAGCCTGTAGGTGTGTTGTTTTTGTCACCTCATCCTCAAAATTAAGGAACAGGAATCTGATGGGAGAAAATTCACTCATCTAATTTAGATATTGTGATATCACTTCTACATAGCTACAGCTACAGAAAGCATTCAAACATCAAAACATTCAGCTCTGTGAGAATTTTCTGATGTTTGTGGCAATGTGTGTGATATTTCTAAATAATTCACTGGAGGCCGAAACGGGCACGAGGTGAGGTCCCGCCAAACGCTGCTCGCAGCTTTAATTAGGGCCCGAGCACCTAGCAGTGCAAGGATTTTTTATTATTATTAGGGCCCGAGCACCTAGCGGTGCAAGGACCCTATTGAAATGCAAGGATTTTTTATTATTAGGGCCCGAGCACCTAGCGGTGTGAGGACCCTATTGAAATGCAAGGATTTATTCGGGACCTCAGCCAAACGGGCGAGGGCCCTATTGTTCCTGTAAGGTTTATTTCTCCCGCCGCCACTTTAAACTGGAATTTGACCCCCTAAACATGTTCCAAAACTCACCAAAATTGGCACGCATGTCAGGACTGGCGAAATTTTTTTAGAAAATGACATAATTAAACAGAAAAGTGCCAAAATGGGCTCTCTAGCACCACCTAGAAACACTAAAATGGCCGCTGCAGCCAGTAGGAATGTCGTAGGAAGATCAAACCAAAACAACCGTATTTGTTTCATCAAGACCTACAAATCACACATTCGCACCCATGACCTAAATCCAACAGGAAGTGAGGTATTTCCCTTTCAAAGTAAGAGTTTTCCTCAAAAAAATAAATTCCTTTAAAAATCATCTTCTCCTACACCGTTTATCGTATTGGCTTCAAACTCGCACACATTATTGTTCAATGTGTCCTTATCAATTATTGTTCATTACTTCTACAATCTTCAAATGGTTTGGATTTTTTGGTGTCTTACAGGTGATGGCCTCCAAAACCTCCTGACGATTTGTTGTGCCACCTAGGCACACAAAAATGCCCAGTGCGACGGGTAGGAATCACTTAGAAAGACCGAACCAAAACTGCCTCATTCGTCTCATAAAGGCCTACAAATGTCACACTGCAATGCCTGACCTAACTCCAACTCCAAGGTATGCTCTTCTTTAAATGTAGGATGACGTTTTTGACAAATTCTGTCGCTCAAAAATTATTTGCTCCTACACCGTTTATCATAACTGCTTCAAACTTGCACAAATTACAGATCTACCCCTGGTCAACATTACTTGTGAAGGACTTTGTCATAACTTGAACGGTTTGGATTTTAGAAGCGTTAGAAGGTGCAGAACACAACTCCTCATGATGATCTCTGTAAGAAAAGATAACTGGCAACACATCATAAACTTGTGACTAAAGCACCTTTTTTTAGTCCATAGACATACAAGCTTTATATAATGCATTCAGAACAAAATTATCAGTATGGTGATGCTTTCAGATTCAAGATGGGAGTCACAGTTTGAGAGCAAGGAGGACTTGTTTGAGAGATTTTCAACCCATGTTGCTCTGTCACTGTCTGCCTGTCAGCTGCATGCAGTCCTTAATTAGCATAACAAAAGCTTCACTCTGACAGGCACAAGTGTGTGTACATGTGTGTGTGTGTGTGTGTGTGTGTGTGTGTGTTTGTGTGTGACAGGACAACATAAATCAAATTGACCAGCTCATGTGTCTCATTCCTACATATATTATAATGATTATTTCACTAACGCCCAACGCTGCTTCGCAGCTTTAATTCCTAGGACCAGCGGTGCTGGGAACCCTATTGTTTTTGTTCAGATTTTTATTATTATTCTCTATCTTTATTCTTCTCCGCTAAAAGTGGTGCTGCAGGCTAAACCATGCAAGGGAGGGCGCTGCAATTTGGAGGGTTGATCCAGACCCCTGCACGTACCTCAGAAGCAAAAAATGGCATATGTCTGCTAGCAGGGGGCGCTATAACCAAGGTCAACGCGTTTTGGGCTATAACTCCCACACCGTATGTTGCACCTTCAAAAACCTCATATCCACAGATTCCCTGAATAGCGGTGAATTATGTGGGCGGGGCCACGCCCATTTCCGCTTATAATTTTTTTCGTAAAATTGCGAAAACCTACTTTTTCGAACTCCTCCTTGGGGTTTCGTCCAATCAGCGTGAAACTTAGCACGTGCAGTCTTCAGCCAAATCTGATCTAAAGTTATCAAAAGAATTTTGTTCGGTCAAAATATGCGCAAATTATTAATGAATACATTTTTATAGCTAGCTATAAAAACGCGAACTCTTGCGTATCTCGGTCAAAATAAACGCGAACAACACCAAATCTAAGATTGTTGCTTGGCATGTGACTGTTGGGGTATGAGCCAAATTTGGCTAATGTCGGCCATTAGGGGGCGCTGCAAATATGGGAAATTTATATCTCTTAAATGGCTACACCGATTTTTACGATCTTTTGTGGGTATGATGCTGGGTCACTCCTGAGGCCATATCTTGAAGTTAATCACGACTGGTCAAAGTGGGTGTGGCTTATGACAAGATAAACAACAAAAATTTATTTCAGCTCAAGTATTATGCTGAGGGCTGTGAAATTTACAGGTTATATATAGAATAGCACACAAACCACCCATACCAAAAATTGTGTGTGTACTCCACGAGGTGGCGCTATAATGGATGCAAATGCATTTTGGCCTATAACTTTCACAATATAAATCGCATCTTCATAAACTTTATATCCACGTGTTCCCTGAATGGAGTCACATCTTCTGACATTGGCACCGCCCACTCCCACTGCATATTTCTCTTTGTATGTCACCACACATTAAAAACCTACTTTTTCGAACTCCTCCCAGCATTTAAGCTCCATCTGCACGAATCTTTGCACATATAATCTTCACAGTTGCCTGATCAAAAGTTATCAAAAGAATTTTGCTACTACATAAAATGCGGTACTTATAAATAAATATTTTTTTCTGCTAACTAAAAAAAACACATACCGTTGCATGTTTTTGTCAAAGTAAAAGCTATCAACGTCAAACTCAAATCAATTGTTTCAGAGGTCAACCAGAGGCTCTGTGCCAAATTTGGCGCAAATTGGCCAATAGGGGGCGCTATAAACAGAGAAACATCAAGTGACGTGAAAGTTGATCAGATTCGCACGAAATTTGGTGAGCATGATGTGGAGTCACTCCTGAGGCCAGCCGTAAAGCTTAGTGATGTTTGGTTGGGCCGACTTCCAAGGGCTCCGCAACACCCGGGGGCCGAGTCGCGCAGGGAGGCTTGGCCCCCGTTTTTAACTGCTTGCAGTTCTCGTTATTATCATTATTATTATTATTATTATTCCTCCAAATGAATTGCCTTTTTGGGAGGCTTAACATACCCAAAAACTCAAGAAACTTTGCACACATCTCAGAACTGCTGAAAAATTTGATATTTTAAGGGTCTTATGTGCTGGTTTTACAAAAATTGACTCAGTAGCGCCCCCTACAAAAGTTTGAGGAAACAGCCCCTGAAGCTAGTTTAACCTACATGTCTGAAACTCGGCAGGCTTATGTAACGCCCACAGACATACAAAAAAAGCCTCTTGGAGGCATGCTCTAAACCCAACAGGAAGTCAGCCATTTTGAATTTACTGTGCAATTTTAATGCATTTTTGGCCATTTCCAGGGGTCATAAATGAACGAACTAGTCCTTGAGATTTCTTCCGATCGAATTCAAATCTTGGTCTGTCCCATCCCAAGACCTTGAAGATGAAAAGTTATCAAAAGCTTGAGTTTTCGTCAATGCGTGACCGTGGGATGGCGTCAAAGTTAGGGGTCTCACCACTAAACAGAAAGTAGTTTATAACTCCAGCATACATGGTGCAATTTTGGCCAAACTTCACAGGATTGATGCCAGTCCCGCCCTGAACACATCCACAAGTCAATAATTAGAGATAAACATAGCACCCCCTACTGGCAATGGGAAATATCATGTTTTAGACTTTAATGTACATCTCCTACAGACTAGACCAGATCCACTTCAAACTTGGTGGAAAAAGTCATAAGACGTTGATGACGCTTCATTGTGGAAACTGTGACTTTTCATCGAAGGGTGTGGCCACGGCCCAGCAGCGAACTTTGATGTTTCGCCGTGATGAAAAACATTGCTGTAACTTGACTCCACGTGGGAATATCTTGCCAAAACTTCACACATATGATGACAGTCCAGCCCTGAACACATCTACAGAGGAACTTTGAATCACCGCCATAGCGCCACCTTCTGGCAACAGAAAGCTACTTTATACATTCTTTGATGTCCCGCTTCTAGCAGGTTAATCAGACCCACCTCAAACTTGCTGGTCTAAGTCCTTACACCTTGATGATGCTCAAAAATGAAGCTTTTTAGTTTTCATCAAATGCTGTCACCGTGGCATCGCCTTGTTCGCCATCAAACACGATGTTGTTTTGAAGGGACAAGGGATGCTTGAAAACTCACCAAACGTGGCATACACTTCACAGGTCACAAGTCCTGTTGTCTGATGGGATTTTTGTGCTTTGATGCACCAAGATGGCTCAACAGTGCCCCCTACAATATTTCAATTAAGCAGCCCCCAAAGCTGGTTTGACCTGCATGTATGAAACTTGGTAGGCACCTGTAACACTCTATTATGTACAAAAAAGCCATGCTCCAAACCCAACAGAAAGTGCGCCATTTTGAATTTACTTGTGCCACTTTTGTGCATTTTTGCCCATTTCCAGGGCTTGTAAATTAACAAACCTGTCCTACAGATTTAATCAGATTGGCTCCAAACTTGGTGTATGTAAGCCTGACTACGTTGTGACCAAAAGTTATCACAGGATTTGCCCAATGTTGAATGGTGTGCGCACTGCCGAGCGCTGAATCTCGAGGTCTCGCCATGAAAAACGAAATTGCTGTAGCTTTGGTATAATGGTCCAATCTCCACCAAACATCGCATGATTAGTCCTGCCCTGAACACATTAACATAACCATATTTCCTGATACTCATAGTGCCACCTAGCTGTGACAGGAAATAGGTCTCATCAAACACTTTTGTTTCAATTTATCTGAAAGTTACATGCTGTGGAGTGTATTTGATGAATAAAAACATGTTGTATAATTAGTGCACACTCCAGCTCCCCCTATTGGAAACAGGAAGTGATACAAAATGTGAAATATGTCATTCCACCAATGTAACAAGGACAGGCCAAGTTGCTTTTGCATGTGATGTCGAACTTTGACAGAAATGAACTGACGCGTTAGAACGCATGCTGCCAGCCCCCCTGATTTGCGTTAAGGTGCGAGGGCCCGTTCATCGTTGCTTGCAGCTTTAATTATTATTAGGGCCCGAGCAACGACGAAGTCGTCTATGAGGACCCTATTATAATCGCGCTGTTTATCATTATTATTATTATTATTATTTATTAGGGCCCGAGCGATGACGAAGTCGTCCCAGGACCCTATTGAAATCATGCTGTTTACTATTATTATTATTATTATTATTATTATCATTATTAATATTATTATTCTTTACCCGACATTGTGCCCCAATTTCGCCCCTTTCCCAAATTTCAAAATGCTTCTAACTTTCCACATTCATCCAGCCACATCCAAAATTTGATATTTTTGGGTGGTTACACATGGTCGACGCAAAATGCCGAAATAGCGCCCCCTACAAATTTTCAAAAACCCCTCCCTATTGGGGTTAGTTTGTCGTAGGCAAACGAAAGTTGGTACACACATGTATCATACCCAGACACACAAAAAAGTCTCTTAACGTCATGGTAAAATCCCAACAGGAAGTCGGCCAATTTGTTTTGAATTTTTTCGTTACGGCGATTTCCACAAGTTAAATTTGAACGAACTCCTCCTAGGGATTTCGTCAGATTGACTTCAAATTTGGTACAGATCATCCTGAGAACATGCTGATCAAAAGTTATCATAAAAACTTTTCTCTATGTCAAGGGGCGTGGCCACTAGGGTGTAAGAAATTTTGGCGACCTTTCGATTTCTTGCCATCAAATTTCGAATGGCTCTCCTGCCAACATAATTTAACTCAGCAGCTTCAAACTTGCTGAACATTATGATGGCTCCGCCCCAAATGGCCAGATATGTTAATATCCCACCTTACTCAGTTCCTCTATAGTGCCCCCTTGAAATTTTCAAAAACACCTCCCCATAGGGGTTTTTTTGGAGTAGGAAGGTAAAAATGTGTACACATGTGTAAGTTGCCCAGAAGCACAAAAAAGTCTCTGCCACCAATGCTCTACTCCAAACAGGAAGTTGGCCATTTTGATTTTGACTTGTCATTTTGGCGTGATTTCCACATGTTGTATTTTAATGACCTAGTCCTAGGGATTTTATCCAATTGACTTACGATTTTTTACAGATCATCCAGACACCATGCTGATCAAAAGTTGTGCTCTGCATGTCTGTAGGTCAAAGGGCGTGGCTGCTATGGCGCTGCCATTTTTGATCCATCGCCATGCATATTCAAGCAGCTCTCTCTCCCACATAATTCATCCAAACTGCTTCAAAATTTCTGTACATGCCAGGTTTTTTCTCTCTTCTGGCTTCGTGCCACAGACCCCGCATGCCTCAGGCCCCGTGGTTATGTGAGGGAGCGAGGGCCCGATCACAGCTGCTTGCAGCTTTAATTATTTATTATTATTATTCTTACGAACATTTAATCCCCAATTTGGTCCCTTTTTCAAATTCAAAAACTCACCTAATTTGGCACATGCATTTGGTCTGGCAAAAAATTTTATAATCTATTCAGGACGCTATAATCAAGGAAAGTGTGTTTTGGGTCATAACTCCCATATACTTTCTGGCACATTCAAAAACCTATTATCCACATGTTCAGTGAATTTTGCTGAATCTCGTAATGTAGGCTACACCCATTTCCGCCACAGTTTTTTTCCGCAAATTTGCAAAATGACACAAACCTACTTTTTCAAACTCCTCCGAGGCAATTTCACCGATTTTCACAAAACTTTGCACACAGCATCTGTGGACTCATCTGACAGAAAGTTATGAAAAGAATGTTGACATTCCAAAGAATACTGAAGTTATTAAATAGCAGCTTCCTGCAGATTAGGTATAAAACAGGAAGTGTTACATATCTCCACATTGGTGAGTCCGAATGACATGAAACTCAGTTTACTACTACTACTACTACTTTCCCATGAGCCCCTGAGGCTCTGTGCAAAATGTCAGGCGATGACCACCTGGTGGCGCTCTTTAAATTGCAGTATTTTATATCTCCACATCAGTTTCTCAGATTAACACAAAACTTAGAACAATTATTGTCAATGCCCTCCTGAGGATATCTGACAAAGGAGTTACCAATATGCCACTAGCTGGCGCTGTGGTAGCAGTCTAATTTAATATTTGGTACTGTGCCAACACCATAACACTAATGGAAATGAAATTGATAGAGGTGGTAAAGAGTGGTCCCTGTAACTCACACACCAAAAATGACCAGCAGGTAGCACTATTTTCAATGCAAAAGCGTTTTTGGCCCACAACTCCCACATAACATGTCACACGTTTTGAAACTTTGTTCCCTGA
Organism: Epinephelus cyanopodus; assembly: GCA_026686955.1. Taxonomy (NCBI): domain Eukaryota; kingdom Metazoa; phylum Chordata; class Actinopteri; order Perciformes; family Serranidae; genus Epinephelus; species Epinephelus cyanopodus. The sequence goes on along the minus strand of CM048917.1, from coordinate 43,964,463 downwards.
ATTCAGCTGAATTGTGTGATGTAAGGCACGCCCACTTTTGCATTAAATTTCCATTTGCGAAATTGCAAACAATAAAAAAACCTACTATTTCAAGCTCCTCCGAGGCGATTTGACTGATTTGCACCAAAATTTGCATCAAGCATCTGTGGACCCTCCTGACAAAAAGTTTTTAAAAGAATTTTGATAGTCCAAAAAACGCCCAAAATATAAAACAACAAATTTTTGCACATTATTTTCAAAACAGATAGTCTTTCACATCTTAACCAAATACAGTCAGATTACCACAACACTTTTGCTAATTGTGTTCCATGGCCCAATGAGGGTTTGTGCAAAATTCGGTGCAAATCGGCCAAATCGGAGCTCTGGTGGCAGTCTAATTAGTGTGAATGGAAGTAATTTGGAAAATCTTCAAATCCTCTTCAAAACACACATACATTCACCGTCATCCACGCACATGCGCAGTTGCACATTCTCAGCTGATTGTAAACAGATAAGATAGCGACAAAGGTATGCAGAGGACGGCAACAAGACCTTCACAAAAGGAGGGAACATGACAGCAGCTGACAATCGCAAGATAACAACTTACAGGCGACAGACAAGTCACACTCCAGGTCCAGTAATTTCCTCTTTGGTTGGTGTCATGGCTGCTCAGTACTACCTGGACAACCAAGCCATGGGGTACACAGGTATGTGTACAGGTATGTCAGAGGAGAAACGAGCAGTTAACATTTCTCTTTGTGTTAGGTAACATTAACGGTGTTAGGCTGACCAAACGTCCTCTTTTGCCCGGACATGTCCACTTTTCACGTCCCGTCCGGGGCATCCAGGGTTTTTTTATAAACTGATAATGTCCGGTTTTCCATGTGTTTGTGTGTGTGTGTGTTAGAGTGCGGCACAGGGCGCATATTTCTGTTCGAACTCGAACCGAGCCCGGCATTATTTAATGACCAAAGCACTGAGTTTGTGCCACACAGTTGTTACGGTTTCATGCTCTTTAACCCTATGGACCTGAACGACGCATAGTGCGTCCAAATTCACACCTGTTCTTCTCTGTGGATTTTCTCCGGAACCGTACATCATAGCGCGAAGCCAAGCATATCACGTGAAACAGCGGAATGATAGCTTTCCGACAAGACCAAGCACTTGACGGTAGTCCAATGTTTTCACAGGAGGAAAAAAATGATAAAGTTACATTAAAATAATGTATAACAGAGCTTTCATACAGCTCTGCACACACACTCTTGGATGGATTACTCGTAAATGCAGCATTGCATAGAAATACCACGCATATCACATGAAAGTGCAGGAGCAAAGCTTTTCAATGATACCACACATCATTGTGCCATCATCCCATCATGCTATAAATACAGATTAATTGTCTACAAAATAAAATTTCTTTACAACCCATTATACAGATCTTGTTATCAGTCACTTCATATAGTGAGGAATATCGTATCTTACCACGTCTAGGGCTTGCCTGTGTTTCTCCATGTCTATCTACATTTGTAGTCCGGCTTTAAAGATGCAAATATCTCCATATTGTTGTTGACACTCCACTCCATCAAACTTTGTATGACAAGACCAGCGCACCCAGTCAACTTAGGTCTAATTATGCATGCCTGACAGGGCTGTAGTCACCATATACGTTGAGGGGGACATGCGTACCCCCAGTGCCCAAAATGCCCCCCCAATATATAACTGAAACTGAAAACAACAACAACAAACTTTGTTTACTGCAAACAAAATGGCAAATATTATCTTGGAGGACATCATTGCACTTGGTTGACTATTTTTCTATTATCTTAAATGTAAATATTGCAGGTTTCTTTCAGATAAAACACATTTTTGACTTGTGAATGAGTCAATGGAACTTCTTGCAATAATGAAAAAATATTGGCAATCATTTTCCGCCTGGCACAAACCACATGTTTTGGACAGCTATGAAGTGACAGAATGTCCCACCATCATAGTTCTTATATTGCCAGATACCAGAGAGTCTCCCCTCTTCATATATGGCAGAATATGTCTTTTTCCAACTTGCTATGGTGAGATACATGTAAAAATGTAAGAATTTAGTCACATGTTTTTTTTTTCATTGATATAAAAATTAATTTAAAATACAGGCACATAAAATGATGGCAAATCTGGTTAGCCCAGATTGTCCTAAAAAAAAACAAGATACAGCATGTGTATGTAGCCTTTATAATGACTGTGATATGAGCTTAAAAGTAAAGGCAGTATAAATACCCCAAAAACGCCTAGGGCTCATATTAACAGGCCGGGCGTTCGCTGTGGGTGCTCATCGGAGAGTGAGACCTCCGTGTTTGAGACGGGAGCAGGAGGCAGGAGGTCCGACGCTTCCAGCGAGAGGAGAGGGAGACATAAAACAAAATGAGATAAAATAGGAAAAACCTGTCTCACTCTTTTATTTTATTGTCAGCATCTAATCAAGGCAGCGGTGGGCGGCTGAACATCCAAGACCTCCAGCGTGGGGAGAGGTAGAAACAAACAGCCAGTGTGTTTCTGTGTGTGTTATGTTCAGGTGTTGTCACATAAATAACAGTGCCCGAGCAATGAACAGGACAGACACTAGGATTTTATTTATTTTTACAGTACATTTTTACTGAAAGCTGACCGAATCTGACCCAAGCCTGAATACAATTTATATAGCTATAACAAGTCCCATCGGGTACCGTTAGACTTGGATCGCCACACTCTAGTGTGTGTATGTGTCCCCTATAGAGGCCTATCTGAATTTCTGTTTTTGAGAGGTATTATTTTGTGATATAACTGAATTTTCTATCCATACATATGAATTTTAAATATATTAAAATTTGGGTAAACTGCAAGTATCATTTAAGTAGGCTATGTCTCTTTTTTGGAAATCAAAATATGGTCATCCTAGGTAACGGCCCACAAACCTCAACGCGCTTCAGGGACTGCTCTTTACTTATGGAGGGACTGTTCTTTACTTGTCAGGGGAGGAGGGTGGCTGGTTGATTTTTATTTATTTTTTTTATTTTATTTTGATCTCCCCCCCCTTTGAAATATCAGTGATGTATTACAGAAAAGTGATTTATCTTTTTATAAATGACAAAAGGCACATCTCCCTCATTCTTGCTGTGGTATCGTGATACTATTCAGAACACCGTGATACTTTCACTGATATTTTTATCATACCATCTTTATCTATGGAAGCCCATTTTCACCAGTAATGGGAAAAAATGCCATTCCTAATCAAAACTGTGAGATAAAAAGTCACAATTATGAATGTAGCCTAGTTTTACAATTAATTTGTGGCATGTTGTCTTGTAAGGTGTGTGGCATCACGGTGGCTGCAGATGGGACAGAGGATGAGATGATTCACTGTTTCAAGGCAGGACAACTAGTACACTGTGCTGTAGTAAATCGTAAATAGTGGTGATTTACAAAACACCAAAAACTATTTTTACTATTAAAGTAAAGTTTGTTACTGTAAATAATACAGTACTTTATTTGTAATACTATATATAAAATATACATTTTTACTGTAAAGAAAAGTTTACATAAATATTTCTGCTGTTTAAAAAAAATACAGTATTTATATTTTCTGTACTGTGATTTTTTCTTTCTTTTTTTTCTTTATTAAAAGCCTAAAATGGTAGCCTGCCCCTATTTGTAGCCTGGTCCCAAACTATTTTTTTATTAATAGCAGCTCTGGCTACTATTTGAGGAAATACGGTATGTATGTAACATACAACAGTGTTTACACTACATTCATTTAGCAGCGGCGGCACGCTGCTGCTCCTTCAAAACATTTATTTTGCAAATGCACCACCACCGCTCTGAGTGCTCTTGCACAGCACATCAGCCAGTGTAGTGAGGAGAGCACTGGTGAGGGGAGGGGGGAGTGGGGTAAGGCTCCTATTTAGGGATGCACCGAATATATTCCGCCAAATATTGTGTGGCAATATTTTACTTCGTCCGTCACTGCACTCGCATATGCGACTAAAAATAGCTTTAATGCGGGCAAAATAAATCATTCAGCACACTGTGTGAGTATAGACTTCAACCAGCAGCAGAAACTATATGGCCAATCCCACCATTTGTGGATTGAACGGGGGTCACAGACACGGACAGGAATGTATCCCTGTCAAATACCGCGGTGCATGATAGCGGCTTACCGGCAACAGAGAAGTCTGGCTCCAGGTGAATAACTTGTTGTCATGATTGCCCAAAAGTATCTGAACAGCCGAGCCATGGCGGCACACAGTATGTGGCTTATCAGAGGAGAAATGAGCCGTTCACTTAACTCTATGTGTTAGTAACGGTGCACAAACCTCACCACACTTTAGGGACTGTTCTTTACTTATGAAGGGACTTGTTAGGGGAGGAGGGTGGCTGGTTGATTTTTATTTCATTTATTTTATTTCAATCCCCACTATGTTAATCACTTATTGATGCTGTTTTTGAAGTGTGAATAAGTCAATAAGTAATTTATTCCATTGAAATATCAGTTATGTATTATAGAAAAGTGATTTATCTTTTTATAAGTGACAAAAGGCACATCTGCCTCATTTTTGCTGTGGTATCCTGATACTAGTCAGAACCATGATTTTTTTTACTGGTATCGTACCGTGGGTCCTATGGGAGTGCATGAGAAAAAAATCAGCACTCCCTTCGCTTTGGAGCCACTCAAAAAAACTGTGTATGTGTGAGAAATTCCATGTCAACATATCTGTGACCAGGACAAAGTTTTTTGGTATAAATTATGTATGTACAGTGAAAATTGTGGCCATGGCAGCGAGTTAAAGACAAAAGTGTCAGACGGTTTTTAGAGCCCTCTCCACTCTAGCTCACAGCATTCCATGCAATACACACCCATTATAAACTGACAATATCTCCACATTTGCACATGGAGAGGCACAGATTAAAAACGGTAAAAGATATGGAAAAGATGAAAACATGAGTGAATAGATGAGACCTGTGGCAACATTTGAGAGTTGGAGGCCCTAAGATTGGTTCCTCTCTCCCCCTGCTGCCATTCATTTCCTATGGGACAGTTTTTGAAGATCGTCAGGACGAGGAGTCCATAAAATCCAAACTAATCGAGTAAAGTAAAAAGTTACACAGAAGATCTGATGAGAAGGAGTTTATCTGTGGTGTGTGCAAGTTTGAAGCCGATACAATAAACAATGTAGGAGGAGATGATTTTTTAGGAAAGGCATTTTGAAGGTGAAATCTTACTTTAAAAGGGCAAATATCTCACTTCCTGTTGGATTTAGGTCAGGGGTGTCAGCGCGTGATTTGTAGATCTTGATGAGACAAACATGGCAGTTTTGGTTTGATGTTTCTACGACGTTTCTATGGGCCGCGGCGGCCATTTTAGTGCACCTAGGTGGCGCTACAGAGCCCATTTTGGCACTTTTGGGGTCAAATTCCAGCTCAAAGGGGCAGCGGAAGAAAGAATAATAATTAAAGCTGCAAGCAGCATTGGGCGGGACCTCGCACTCGCGCCTGTTTCGGCCCCCATCTTATGTGTCGTCATTGTGAATTATTTAGAAATATCAAACATATTGCCACAAACATCAGAAAATCCTTACAGAGCTGATGAGTTAATTTACTCCCATCAGATTCCTCTTCCTTAATTTTGAGGATGAGATGACGAAAAAAACCCAAAAGAATTCTACTGTGTAAATATGTTCAAAATAATGTTTTACTAAGATGTATAAATTCCAATATGGCCGCCGCCTAGTGACCCCACAATATGCAAATGAGATGAGTTAACTTACTCCCATCACAAACTTTGGGTCATGATGAATAGTTTTCTCATGTACAGTATGCCTTTATCTCTCACCACTTTCAAGCCACAGCCTTTTGAAATGTTGAAATGAAAATGGAATATATTCCTCAATAAACTGGCACCTGAAGGGTTAAAATGAAGATGCTGCCCCTGTCATGTCTGCATGTAAGATGTAGACGCGCACACACATCATGTTTCTGTGAGTTTGTGTGTGGCAGCAGTTGCTATGTGCACCTGGCAGAAGAGTAGAGATAGACAGACAGAACACAGAGAAGAGACCTGTTTTAGTGGAGATTTAACTCCTCGAAAAAGTTCTTCCCATTCCCAAACCGCTGGTCCAATTATCAAAATAATGTTATGGTGAGAGATAAAGTTATACAGAAGATCTGTTTCGCAGCAGTTGAGCCGGCATATGTGCGTCTTTGAAGCAGATACAATAAACGGTGTAGGAGGATTTTTTAAGAGCATGTTTGAGGCAAAATCTTACTTTGAAAGGGCAAATAGCTCACTTCCTGTTGGATTTAGGTCAGGCGAGAATTGTAGGGCCTGATGAGACGAATGCGTCAGTTTTGGTTTGATTTCTCTACGACATTCCTACAGGCCACAGCGGCCATTATAAGAAAGAAAGAAATAATAATAAACGCACCAAAAACAATAGGGTTCTTGCCTTCGGTGAGGACTCCTCTGTGAGGAGTCCTCTGCCTCTAGTCTCGGTCCCTAATAATAAACGTACCAAGAAAAACGAGAGGGGTCTGGCTGCAGACCTCCACTCTCAGGACCCTTCCTTGCAGACCTGCACTGTGAGGTCTCCTCCACTCTCAGGACCGGAAGTTGATACGAAGCTTTCAAAAATAAAAGCAAGTATACCGGAAGCACATATTTATCGTTTCCCCTGTGAAGTAGACCATGAATTATTTCGGGAAATCCCGCGGGTCACGGGATTCCCGCGGGACTCCCGCAGGATGGGAGTCAAAATTTTATTAACTCCGTGATTGGAACGGTACGGGAATAATAATCAACGGGAGCGGGCGGGATCGAGAACACATAAATAGATGATGATTTTCACCCGTGTTAAACAACCTAGAGGACCGAAGCGTCCATTTTTGTAGTTTTATTTTCGTGGGCCAACACTATCTTGACTTGCGTTGGCACGTCAAAAGAACTACACATTCCAATATCCCAACGCTTCAACTTCCGGCTACTACCGGAACTTAAAGCAGCGGAGAGTGGACTGGAGACAGACGAACACACAACAACATGGCGAGCGGTGGAGGAAATGAAGATATAAAGAGTGAGCTACAGAGGAAAGTGCGCAATGATGATGACCCATCAGATAACTGTTCATGGTGTCATAATTTGATTTTAATCTGCATGAAACACGGTAATCTAAACAGAACAATCCATTGACTTTCCTAATGACCAACTTAAAGGTGTAAGTAAAAAAAAAAAAAAACGGGAGTGGGATGGGAGTGGGAGTAATTTTGACTGGGAGCAGGATGGGATCGGGAGTCATTCTACAGGAGTGGGACGGGATGGGATTTACTTTTTGACTCTGGCCCGGGATTGGGATGGGATGGGAATTTTTCTCTGGGAGCGGGAGGGAACGGGAGTGAAAATCCACTCCCGATTCATGCTCTACTGTGAAGTGTGGCGATAACAAAGTGAGTAAAAGTCAAGTGACAACTTTTCGTTATACGAAGAAACAGAAACAGCCTTTATTCACTAGAACATTACGTTGCACACTATACATCGCCCTGTGAAGTTATATTAATTTGAAAGAATTGAGTTTGGACTTTATAGTAGTTTGTAGCGTTGTTATCGTAGTTGGGCTAACGGTGGCTAGTGCTAACCTGGTTAACTTAAGGATTAGCCTCTAAATGCACTCTATGTATTATTTAGATATATCTATGGGATTAACTTGCAAACAGCATTTGCAAAGAAATTATTCTGTCCCGGGCATTTTGATCCATATAAGAGGTTGATAAGTAACGTTATTCATGATCCCTACAACATGAAGTGGTTTCCACTGTATAATAATTTGTTGTTGAAGTCGTCTTCTGCACGCGATAGTGCTCACTTATATGTGCCATTTTCCTGCTAGAAGACCAAGAAAACTGAGTCACCATATATTTTTTGTATAATTTTGTTTTACTTATTACGACATAATTTGTCTCTTACAGATGCATATTTCGATCCTAAATACCGACACCATGCCCAAAATTGAACACTGCAAGACATGCTGCACACAATTCCATTGTCCACTGTGCCTAAAGTTCAAACCTGCCAAATTGTGCAAGCTGCAGAGCCACTTAGAGGCACATAAAAAAGGTGGCATTTTATTTAAAGGTAAGCATAATGTACTTGTCTGTGTGTTTGTACTCATAAGTATGAGCCAATGCTACTAACTTCTGGCAGGTTGTGGTTTAGCTGGTAAAAGGGGAATGATGTACCCTAAACACAGTGGTGGACAAAGTACTCAACCCCAGTACTTGAGTCAAAGTATAGATACTCCTGGTCAAATATTACTCAACTACAAGTGAAAGTCGCTCAGTCAAAATTTTACTCGAGTTAAAGTACTAGAGTACTTGCTTTTAAAAATACTTAAGTATCAAAAGTACAAATTACAAAGTACATTTTCTAATATCAATACATTGCTGTATTGTTTTCATGATGCATTTACAGAACCTTGTAACTCTCTGAAACCACCTAATGATGCACTGACTTGCTTGTAGAACCACTCTGCTACAACAAGCCTATAGAAACACCTATAAAAACTTCAGCATAGAAATGCAATCAAAAGCAAAAAGGACAGCTCAGTTCTCCAAGTCTGTTGAATAACAGATTTCATTCTGGCTTCAGGGGCAGTATGTACATTAATTATGTGGTATTTTTCACCCCAATAACAATCCAACATTAAAAGCCTACCTGGAATAATTTCTCCTGCCGTTGCCATTACTGGTTTTTCGTTTGAATGAAAGAGGGAGAGCTTGCATGCTTTTGTTACAGTGCGCACCTGGATGACGTATTTGCACTCCCAGTTGAGAGCAGGTACTGTGGTTGGTTACCTTCTGTGAGGAACACAGCGTGTGGCCAGTTGCATTTTAGAAAAGAAAACAGCTGACTTCAAAGATGTGCTAAGTCAAAAAGTAACTACAGCCTTCCTAAAAATGTAGTGGAGTCAAAAGTAAAATATTTGTCTTTGAAATGTAGTGGAGTGAAAGTCATAAGTACCCTAAAAAAACAAAGACTCAAGTAAAGTACAGATACTCAAAAAATGTACTTAACTACAGTACTCAAGTAGATGTACTTCGTTACTGTCCATCACTGCCTAAACGGTTATCGAGTGTCACTTTCAAAAAAGAAAAAGTTAAGAATCAGATTCTCCGCTCTACAAGTCAAAATTACATGAGTTATGTGAGCCAAATGATTAGCAGAAAATGAAAAGTTAAGTAAAAAGTTGAAAACTTTAGAATGTTGCTGTTATGGGGTGGTGTGTGTATACTCGCACCCAGAAAGAGAGTATAAACAGTACTTATAATGTGTACTTGTCATTGGTCCTTATCTAAGATGTTTTTTGGCATTATTTTATTCTAGATACAATTATCTGCAGATGTAGACTGAACTGCAGAGATCAGGGACACTATCATTGCCCTGTGTGCTATAAAACTGTTTTGAGAAGGACAGACATGACAAAACACTTGGAGGTTTGCCAGGGTGCCATGACTGCCGCCTCTCCAGAACAGACCTCTCCTCCCACCCACAAAGATACAGCTGCAGTGTCCACCTCGGTCTTGATGCCGGATCTCTCCTCTTCTAGCTCACCTTCAGCAGAGCAACAAAGCTCAACTGCCGCACCTCTGTCCACGCTCCTGCAAGCCACAGTCTCAACCTCTCAAGATTTGCAAGATAAAGCTGCATTGCCCTCCTTGGTTTTACCTGCTGCCACAGAGAATAGAGGTTCAAGATTATCCCTGAAAAAGGATAAATGCCCTCATTGCAACCAGACAATCTACAAGAAAAACATGGTCAAACATATCCAGAGAAAACACAGTGGAAAATCAAAGGACGTAACCGTTAAGAATCACTTCATGAGTGTCTGTGTCGATGCTGCCAATGGCATTTCTGCAGTGCAGAAAACAAGGCATGGATTTTCTGTGCCCATACATGTGCAGAACAAAACCTGGGGTCGTGTTCAAAAAATATTGTGTGAGTTAGAGGAATGCAGGTAATATCATCTTATGGCAGTTAGAAGTGGATTAACGTTTCGGCACTGTGACCACATTCGTTCACTGGACTACTGTACTGAAATGGCAACAGAGGAATTTCTTCAAGAGGAAGTTTTGACTGAGATGGTGGCGTTGAAATTTTTTGGTGAGGCTAAAAAGACAATCTGCCTGAAAAGACAAAGACATGCCAAAGCAACTCATGTGCCTCTGTGTGTTCAAGTAGTATCTCTTCAAGAGAGCCAGAAGCACTTTTGTTTTTCCATCCATGAGCCATCAGTAAATCATTACAGTCGCCTTGGAAGGGTCATGGTGTCTTACAACACAGTAGACAACACTTGGCATTGTCCTTGTGCCAAACCTAGAAGGTCATGTGTGCACAAAAATGTAAGTAAGTAGCACTTATTCCAGACAAACCGGGACATCTTCAAAACTGAGGCAGCCAGTACAACACCAGAAAAGCACAAGGACACTTCCTATCCGCCACCGGATGACACTTTGGAGCGGCTTGTAAAGTACTTGTATAGTAATAAAAAAATCCCAGCTGACTTGCCAGATGACCTCCTGGAGCCAAAGGCCCTGACTGATCATCTGACAGAATTGCACACAACAGAGACTGTTTGCACAAACTGTCCAGGGTCAGTGCGTCTTCAAAACTCAACAAACATCACAAAAAAAGCCAAGATCATTGCCATGACTGGCACACTTGAAAGTAAGATATTTTTATTTTATCTTTATGATAGGTTTTTCTTAAATAATGCATTATGTTGATTGTTAAGGATCCAAGCCTGAGGCCGACTTGTGCAGTAGCTTGGGTCCCATTTGTAACTATTTGCATTTCTTGTATTCATGTTTTCTTTTTTCTGGATGTTTCAACCTATTACCGGTATTGTCCACAATGCCGAATGGTGTATAGGTACCAGGACTGGAAGGACAACCTTCCCAACTTTGACGACCATACCATATTGACCCTTGAGTTATGTCTATATTTAAGACACAACTTGCAGGTATGCATGTACAACGAAATTTCCTTTGTGAAAAAGGGCCTCAGTTGGTTGAATAGTTAGGAGTTTTTTTTAACCAAATATACATATTGACGGTTCTTTCTTTCCTTCTTTCTTCCAGAACAATGTCTCTGTGTCAAAAGTGATTAACTCACTTGAAAGCCTGAGGAAAGTAAAATTTCCAGCCAGAGACACTATCCTTCATGCCTACTGCCACTTTGAGGCATTAACAAGTCACAACTACTCTTTCACCTGTGTTTGCTGTGGCTTCTTCCCACCAGTAGTAGTGATGGACCTACACAAAAAAGGGGTCTTCAACTTACCTGGTAAGCCTAAGTGTGTGTGTAGGGGGTGGTCTAGAATGTGTATACTTAAACAAAGCTTACAAACACCTTGTTTTTATGTTAGTGAGTGACATCAAAGAACCCTCTGAGAACTTCACTGGTGATGTGGACATCGAAAAGTTCTGGGATTCAGTTCAGCTGGAAATGATTGCACGTGGATTTTTCCCAAGTACTGACATACTCATTCTCTCTATAGTTGAAGTTACCTTTATTTGATGATGTGATATAACGACTTTATCAATATTTTGTTTGGTATGTTTTTTCCTAGTTCGTACAAAAAACATCTTTGCTGTGAATCCTAATTTTGAACACTGGAGCTCGTGGATAGGGAAAGATACACGTAAATCAGACCTAGTGTTGAACACAGAGTTTGCAAAACTTACATCTTCTAAGTCCTCCACTGAAGCTGAAGTCAGCATGATGTCAGAGGACCGGCTTGTTGATGAGCTATTGAAGCAGAAGGTATGTATGTATGTGTGTGCATGCATGTGTTATTCAGTCTGTGGAAAATGTGTGTGACTGCCTTACAATAAACCACCACACCCATTTCTTTCCAGGGTCCCAACTTTTATGGTACAACACCGTACAGTTCATGAACTAAAAACTGCTGAATAGTTATGTGTAATCCTGTTGTTTTTCTCATAAAAATAAAAGTAGCTTAACACTCTTCAGAGAAACACTAATAACATTCAGTGACATTGTACTGACAGGAATTGCTTTTCAGCTTCTTGAGATAAATGTGGAGACAGGTACCCTTTCAGTTTTTATTGTTTGTATTTTCAATTTTTATTTTATGTATTATCAAAAGGTCTCGACAGTGCGCAAGCTGTGCAAGGCATGCAATCTGGACAGTAAAGGATCACGGATGGATCTTGTTGTCCGACTAAGGGAGGAAATGAAGACGAGGCACTCCTATGATAAGATCTTCCAGAAGATTTGGGGAGCATCTGGTAAGGGTTACTCGTACAGTAGATGATATTAACTTTGAGATGAATTATTTGTACATTTACTAATAACTTTTTTTTTTAATTTAAAGGTGGATGGTCAGTGATCCTGTGCCCCCACGGAGTTGTTTACAGTTTAAAATTTAACTTAAGGGCTGAGTCACCAAGGGATTTTGCTGACCTACTTTTGTCCTGGAAGCATCTACCAAATATGTCTGTGTAAGGGGCTTGGCAACTCATGCAAACCTCCGCCTCCCAGCCTCACTAACTTTTAAACCTCATGAGGGGAGACTGGCTGCATCTAGTCAAGAAAACATTACAGCATCACAGCAGAATAAACTCAGCATCTCTCTGCCATGGCTAACTGAGAAGTTGCAAAGTCCTGAGAAAGATGGTCATCCACTAACTGGTTCCTCAGACCATTATGTGCTATATGACAAGTTCCATGAGGCCAACGCCAGAGACCCCCAAGAAGTCTTAAGGAGGATTAACTTGATAAACTTCAGGGTTCAATAAATAGCCAGGTGGCTGAGCAGCTTTTTTCAAGCATGCAAAAGAACAATTACTACCTCAATAACATGGCACCCTCGACGCACATTTTCTTTATGAGAAACCTCATCCACCACAAAAACAACAATACAAATGCAAGGCTTATGGAGCAACAGCTAAAGAGAGGACACGAGTCTCATCATTGGCAGGACATCACCCTGAATGAGTTAGGACAAGCAATGCTCGGTAAATATCAAGTCAGATAAATGTATCTTGTAACTTGTTGTGAATTCTTTTAATATTGAGTTTTAAATGCCTCAGGACCACCACCCTCTGGAAAGTCTGCAGAGCATCAACCCTTACCAGGTGGTATCCCTCCAGAGACACAAGGGCTTCACTCTGATCCAAAAAAAAGGTGGATAGTAGGTTTTCAAAATGATATTCTTTTTTACTGGCTATGTTTTTGACTCATTCATGTTATCCTTCATAGACACTGACCCATGTGGAACACAATGTGAATTACTCAAAAAATGTGACCAAATAGCACCATGCCGAGCATCATGGACAGTGCAAACTCATCCTGCCCAAGAGCAGCTGGTAAGTATTAGATCTCATAGAGGCTGATGGTTGTTCTATGAAATTTCAGGAAGGGTTGTGTCATCTTATCCAGCCACCGAGTACTGACAGAGCTAATCTTTCAATGTTATGTGTTTTTATGAGCATTATTTATTTATTTTCTAATTGTCATTCATCAGCTGGAGTACATCTTGGATATTGAGAAGCCAGAGACAGAACTGATTGTTCAGACGCAAAAAGGTTGCCTGACACGAAGTGACTTTTTGGACCCTTGGCTTAAATAATCAAATGGAATCTACTGTAAGTTTACAGTCAGTGGATCTTTTACATAGCTCTGAAAAATTTATGTAGGGGGACAGGTTTTAAAGGTACATGTGTTTTTTTTTTCCATATAGGAAATGCATGTTTCCAGCTTATTGAACAAATTGCTCAGTCAAAGGTAAAACAACAAACACAATATACTTTATTTATTCATTTATTTTCTGGTCTGAGCTTATGATTCCATTACATTCCCCAGGGAAGGACCATATTTGTGGCTGACCTTTATGTTGTTCCAACATGGCGGTGTCCACAAGCATGTGACCCTCTCTCAAGTTTACCTGTAAGAATGTCATACCTTACCACTGGCATCAAAGTATATGATGTCATTGATAATATGAAACACTTCTCACTTAAAATGTTAAAAATAACAAAACATTTTTACGTTGTGTACATTATTAAAATTACGTACATATAAAAAGAAGACGTAATGAACCTAATCAATCTAAAGCATTTTTACTTTGATCTTTTTTGTTTTTCTTTTTAAACTTGTCCTTTAGAGTGATGTCCACGAGAGATGCAATTGTCATTCCCATTTGGAAACCAGGACATTTCCTGTTATCTGTAAGTAGAGATACTTAATTGTGACAAGTAGCTCCATACAAATTCATCTCTATGAATTAATATTAAAAGCATAAGATGAACATGCTATCACTCTCATTTCACAGGAGTTCAATTTTAGTCATTAATTTCTAATTGTGATGACTTTAGCACCTTTTCTTTTTCTCAACTATTCATCAAATGATCTAATAAAAAATCATCAGTATTTTATGTGACATTGTGTATTAAGTTTCTCATATTGTCAGGACTTCTCACACAAGATGAAATGTTATTATCTGCAACTGTAGGTCTTGAAGCCAATGCAGAGGGACATAGTCTTTCTGGACTCCAAATGTGCACATGCACAATTTGGATTCAGAGATCAAGAAATGAAAGACGTGTTGAGGTTTCTTTTATTACCAAAACATATACCTTTTTGGTTCCTTACCCATGTTCATGTTCCAAGGCTGTTCTGACGCCTCTCTGAAATGGTACGTTTGATATACCAGATCATGTTCAGATCTGTGTAGTAGCAATTTATGGTGCTGTCAAAATTAACTGCAAAAAAGTAACTGCATATATTGTGCTAGTATTATATATCTTCAATGTCATTGAATTGAGAATATGAGTTAAAATTTTAAGAGAGTTTGCACAGTGGCACCATAAAAGGCTGCTAAAATAGAGTGTGTGTGTGACTGCATGAAGATTCCAGACTGCTGTGATTATGTGTGTACTGTGGTGTGCATGGAAGATGACTATGTTTTTCAGCATAGATAGTTAGGTCATAATACAGCTGTTTTTCAATTTAGAAACCTTTGCCAGTCAATTAATCGCGGAGTGTGGAATGAGAAGACTGGCTTAGACATACAGGTAAATGTATGATGATGATGATGATGATGATGATAATGATGATGATGATAGTCATCAACTATCTTCTGTTTGACTTGTTAGGGATTTCCACGACAGCCCTATGGGCAGGACTGTGGCATCTTCATGCTGATGATAAATGAGATAATTGGTCAGATCTATTTCATTATGTCCTTTAAATATATATTAAGATTAAGTTATTCTTTTGTTTGTAGTATGCCCTTTACACAGTTCTGGACGCTCCATATGATTTCACCATAGTAAGTTCACCTGCTCATTTAAAAAAAGGTAGTAAATTGTTTATGTTTGATCTTATATGAAATCAATATGTATGTATGTTTTTGTAGGCTGACATGCCAACCCTGCGAAAATGGTGGTGTGTCATGCTCATCGAAAACTTTGATCTTGGAAGGTAGGATGTTATTATTTGATTGACTGATTGAATTGACTTGATTGATGATATGCACATTGTAATGCCATCTGTCTTGTTGTCTTCCCATTCTCGTGCTTGTCGCCAGAATTGCCTAAAATTGCCTGGCCCAGACCATTGCTGGGCAGCACCTGTAATTTTAACTGTTTTACCCTTTTTACCAATTATTATAGCCATGGCAAAGTGTTTGCCCATTGGACAGACATGTCAAAAGCCCTTCTGGCAGGTGAGGTGCCATCAGTTTTTAGACTGAAGCGAAAATTGGATGACATGACTGAGGTCAGTTTGCAGTCCTTTTTTCTCAGTCATTGTTAGTTGTTTTCAGTCAATCTTATGTCAAGTTTCCCATCCCAGGACATGGTTCGTAAACTGACTTTGTGACCTTTGCTTGTATTTAATAATACTTTTTAGGCTGAAGAGAGGAAGAAAAGGTGTCACCAAACGGCTGCTCCGGTTGTGCAGGAGGTGGAGACAACTGAAGAAGAGGTAGGCCTGATCTCCAGTTCCATGTTGTTAAATTTTGTGAGATGACCTTTCATGCCTTGACAAAAAGCTGACACTATTTTTTTCTTTACACCAATACGGTGGGCCGAATTGTGGATCACTGCAAAAAAGCAGCGGAATGGGTGCAGGGTAACCCACAACTGTTTGCAGCCAGGGTGGAGATGCCTGACATTCTAAGCATGGACGGCACATGTACTGAGGAGGCTATGCAGCAACTGGCAAACCTATTTGATGCCACCCTGGATGTGAATGACGAAGAATTAATTCTGGAGCCTTTCAAGTTTCTGTTTTATAACATTGAAGATATGTGGGTCTTCTGTGAGGAAATTATGGACAAGAGAGGGTACATGGCATACTGCGAGTTCTGTTCTGTTTCTCCTGTAACAGAGGTTATTGGCTATCTGGGTCATGTAACTAGGTATTCAGTAATTAAATGAATTGAATACACAAAACTAAGTTAATCAATCCTCACATCCTCCATTGGCAAATCCATGTGGTCCGACAGCACAAGGTAGGAACATAGCACAAACAATATTAAGCAACTAATTATGATGAACTAAAATTATGATGAGGTGTAAGAATTATAAACACATAATATATGCCTATGTAAAAGAACTGAGTAAATCAATATGTAAATGGGTCCAACAGTGCAGGAGGCTACATTTTCAATGATAAATAATAGTATAGAAGCAAAGAAAAGTCAGCAGTAGGTTGGAGTGTAGAAGCATTATGCCATCATACATTAGGGTGCATTTACACAGATGTATTGTTTCAAGGCAAGGCAAGGCAAGTTTATTTGTAGAGCACAATTTGTACACAAAGTAATTCAAAGTGCTTTACAGAAGAAGAAAATGCATTAAAATCACAATACAAAATAAAAACATAAATAATCATTATAAAATGAACTTTAAAAGAGAAGAGTGCAGATAAGATCCTTTCAGTCATATGCACAGTGAAATAGAGCTGTTTTGAGCCTAGATTTGAACATTGTCAGAGTAGAGGCCTGTCTCACATCTTCAGAAAGACTGTTCCAGATTTTAGCTGCATAAAACTGGAACCCTGATTCCCCATGTTTAGTCCTGACTCTGGGCACCAGCAGGAGGCCGGTCCCTGAGGTCCTCAGAGTCTGAGATGGTTCATATGGCACTAACATGTCAGATATGTACTTTGGTGCTAAGCCGTGGAGAGACTTGTACACAAGCAGAGCTGCTTTAAAGTCTATTCTCTGAGCCACAGGAAGCCAGTGTAGAGACCTGAGCACAGGACTAATGTGCTCATACTTCCTGGTTCTGGTCAGGACCCGAGCAGCAGCATTCTGGATATACTGCAGCTGTCTTACGGCCCGTTTGGAGAGGCCAGTGAGCAGGCCGTTACAGTAGTCTAACCTACTAGAGACAAATGCATGGATAAGTCTGCATGGATAAGTCTCTCCAAGTCAGGTTTAGACACTATACCTTTGATTTTGGCAATGTTTTTTAGATGGTAAAAGGCTGCTGATGTTATTGATTTGATGTGACTGTTAAAGTTCAAGTCTGAGTCCATTATTACCCCGAGATTTCTAACCTGATTTGTAGGTTTTAGAGAGAGAGACTGGAGGTGACTGCTGACACTTTCTCTTTGTTTCTGTGGACCAAATACGATGACTTCAGTCTTGTCTGAATTTAGCTGGAGAAAGTTGTTTTGCATCCACACACTGACCTGTTGGATGCAGTGACAGAGTGAATCTACTGGTCCATATTCACCTGCTGTCAGTGACACATAGATCTGAGTGTCGTCTGCATAATTGTGGTAGGACACATTATTACTTTGTATTAACTGGCCTAAAGGCAGCATGTATAGATTGAACAGAAGGGGTCCCAGGATTGACCCTTGGGGCACCCCACAGGTCAAGGCCATGTGGTCTGAAACACAGTTACCAATTTCAACAAAGTACCTCCTGTCTTCTAGATAGGACTTCAACCAATTTAGGGCATTGCCAGAGATGCCCACCCAGTCCTCTAATCTCTGTAACAGGATCTCATGATCGACAGTGTCAAAAGCAGCACTCAGATCTAGCAGGACTAAAACTGAGACTTTGCCTATGTCAATGTTCAGGCAGATGTCATTTGTCACCTTAATAAGAGCGGTCTCAGTGCTGTGATGGGGTCTAAAACCTGACTGGAAAACATCAAAGGAGTTGTTCATTAGGAGAAAGTCAGTCAGCTGTTGGTAAACAACTTTCTCAAGGACTTTGCCTAAAAACGGCAAATACTGTGGCATCAAGACTGCTCTTCTTTAGGAGAGGCTTAATGACCGCAGTTTTCAAGGCCTTTGGGAATGTTCCAGACTGTAGTGACATGTTAACTATGTGAGCGAGTGGTGGTAACAAACTGCTCAGCACAGACTTTAGAAATCTAGTGGGTAACACATCAAGGCAGCATGTAGATGAACTCAGACTGGTGATGATCTCTTGGACAGTTTTGTCAGTTACAGGTGCAAAATGAGTCAGCTCTAAGTGTCTAGGTGGCTGCAGGGTTGTTATTGGTGTTGTGGAAATGATGGCATTTTTAATGGTCTGAACCTTGTCGCAAAAGAATACTGCAAACTCATTACACTTAGATGTGGAGATCAGTTCCAACGGCAGTTGAGCTGGAGGGTTTGTTAATCTGTTCACTGTTGCAAATAAGACACGCGAGTTGTTACCGCAGTTTCCAATAATTTCAGAAAAGTACCTCTCCCTTGTTCTACGTAAGATCTGGTTGAACACATACAACTTGTCTTTGTAAATTTCATAATAAACATGAAGCTTTCACTTGCGCCATTTCCGCTCGGCCCTCCGGCACTCCCTTTTCTGTGCCCTGACCGAGTCGTCATTCCTCCATGGCGCCTTCTGCTTATCTTTAACCATTTTAACCTTCACAGGGGCAATGGTGTCCAGAACAGTCAAAACACTCGAAGTAACAGAGTTACAAAACGAATATGCAGTGCAAACTAAACTAACAGCTGTCCTTTTAGCCAATTAAATCAAAATACTGTCTGGAGTAAGTTAATGCAGTAATGAGTAGTAATGTTTTAAGGGGATCATAACAATAGCTGTACTTCTAGTTTGCATTGATTATCAGCAGAATAACCCTAGTTGGTCATGCCGTTTTGTATTTTCTTATACATACACATACACATACATTATATATATATATATAGTTTGACTTTTATCTTGGTCTTGAACTGGACACATGCTATTTTTTTTTTTTTTAAATCTTTTTAATTGAACATGAACACACATAAATCATATTGACATATTTAGAAATAAAATAATGCCCCAAGAATTAAAGTATGGTCACACGGAAAACTAGAAAATATGTAGGCTACTTCTCATATACTCGCTTTTAAAAAATATTTACATTATGTACATAAAATAAAGCCCCAAGAAATAAAGTATATTCACATGGGAACGACAAATACGTGCTTCCGGTATACCCACTTTTATTTTTGAAAGGCTTCGAATAAACTTCCGGTCCTGAGAGTGGAGGAGACCTCACAGTGCAGGTCTGCAAGGAAGGGTCCTGAGAGTGGAGGTCTGCAGCCAAACTGTCTTGGGGGAACAACAGGGACTTCGCCCTTTGGCCAAGGTGCCTAATAATAATAACAAACGTACCAAGAACAAGAGGGACTTCGTCCTTCGGCCGAGGTCCCTAATTAAAGCTGCAAGCAGTGATGAACGGGCCCCACACCATCACGCAAATCGGGGGGGCTGGCAGGAGGCGTTTTGCTGCTTCAGTTCATTTCTGTCAAAGTTAGACATCGCTTGCAAGAGCAACTTGGCCTATCCTTGTTACAGTGTTGGAATGACATATTTCACATTTTGTATCACTTCCTCTTTCCACTAGGGGTAGCTGGAGTGTGCAATAATTTCCATCATGTTTTTATACATCAAATACACACCACAGCATGTAACTTTCAGATAAATCGAAACAAAAGTGTTTGATGAGACTTTCCTGTCACCACTAGGTGGCACTATGAGTATCAGGAAATATGGTTATGTTGATGAGTTCAGGGCAGGACTAATATGAATCATGTGAATTTTGGTGGAGATTGGACCATTTATACCAAAGCTACAGCAATAGTTTTTCATGGCGAGACTTCAAGATTCAACGCTCGGCAGTGGATGCGCCATTGATCACTGGGCAAATCCTGTGATAACTTTTGATCACAACATAGGTCAGGCTAACATACACTACGTTTGGAGCCAATCTGATTAAATCTGTAGGACAAGTTCGTTAATTTACAAGCCCTGGAAATGCACAAAAGTGGCACAAGTAAATTCAAAATAGCGCACTTCCTGTTGGGTTTGGAGCATGGCTCCAAGAGGCTTTTTTGTATATGGTAGAGTGGTACAGGTGCCTACCAAGTTTCATACATGCAAGTCAAACCAGCTTTGGGGGCTGCTTAATTGAAATATTGTAGGGGGCACTGTTGAGCCATCTTGGTGCATCAAAGCACAAAAATCACATCAGACAACAGAACTTGCGACCTGTGAGGTGTATGCCACGTTTGGTGAGTTTTCAAGCATCCCTTGTCCCTTCAAAACAACATCGTGTTTGATGATGAACAAGGCAGTGCCACGGTGACAGCATTTGATGAAAACTCAAAAGCTTCATTTTTAAGTATCATCAAGGTCTAAGGACTTAGACCAGCAAGTTTGAGGTGGGTCTGATTAACCTGCTAGAAGAGGGACATCAAAGAATGTAGAAAGCAACTTTCTGTTGCCAGTAGGTGGCGCTAAAATTCAAAAATTCACTTCCAAAATTCCTCTGTTGATGTGTTCAGGGCTGGACTGTCATTATATGTGTGAAGTTTTGGCAAGATATTCCCCCGTGGAGTCAAGTTACAGCAACGTTTATCCTCACGGCGAAACATCAAAGTTCGCCACCAGGCCATGGCCACGCCCTTCGACAAAAAGTCACAGATTCCACAATTAAGCGTCATCAATGGCTTATGACTTTTTTTGACCAAGTTTGAGATGGATCTGGTCAGTTCTTTAGGAGATGTACATTAAACTCTAAAACATGACATTTCCTGTGGCCAGTAGGTGCCGCTATATTTGTCTCTAATTATTGACATGTAGCTGTGTTCAGGATGGCACTGGCATCAATCCTGTGAAGTTTGGGCAAGATTGGACCATGTATGCTGGAGTTATAAACTACTTCCTGTTTAGTGGTGAGACCCCTAACTTTGACGCCATCCCACGGTCACACGCATTGATGAAAACTCAAGCTTTTGATAACTTTTCATCTTCAAGGTCTTGGGATGGGACAGACCAAGGTTTGAAGTCGATCGGATGAAATCTCTAGGACTATTTCATTCATTTATGACCCATGGAAATGGCCAAAAATGCATCAAAATTGCACAGTAAATTCAGAATGGCTGACTTCCTGTGGGGTTCAGAGTATGCCTCTTTTTGTACATCTCAGAGGGTTACATAAGCCTGCCAAGTTTCATACATGTAGGTTAAACTAGCTTCAGGGGCTGTTTCCTCAAACATTTGTAGAGGGCGCTACTGAGCCATTTTTTGGAACCCACACACGAGACACTTAAAATATCAAATTTTTTATCAGTTTTGAGATGTGTGCAAAGTTTCATGAGTTTTCGGGTATGTTAAGGCTCCCAAAAAGGCAATTCATTTCGAGGAAGAATAATAAGAATAATTAAAGCTGCAAGCAGCTGTGATCGGGCCCTCATTCCCCCATGCGACCGCGGGGCCTGAGGCACACGGGGGCTGTGGCGTGTAGGGAGAGGGGAGAAAAAACCTGGCAGGAGCGAAATAAAAAAACAAACCACCATGTTTTGTTCATCCACCAGGTGGTGCTACGAGCGTAACCAGATGTGGCCACGTGTGTTCAGGGGTGGACCCTCATCACACGTGAAATTTCAAGCAAATCGGACAATGCATGAATGATTTATACCAAGTTGATGTTCCGTGGCGCAGGATGAAAAGTCACCACCGCCGCCACAGCAGCCTGCAACATGACATGACATGTGTGTCACTGTGGAGATTCATCAACTTCATCATCATGTGGCCACAAAATGTAGTTGATCAGGTCAGGAGCTTGAGGTTGGTGTTTGTCAGCGTAAAAGATGACATTTCCTGTTTCCACAAGGAGAAAGATTGCTTACGAGCATATGGAGGCATTGAGGGCGGGGCTCTTATCATGTACAGAAATTTTGAAGCAGTTTGGATGAATTATGTGGGAGAGAGAGCTGCTTGAATATGCATGGCGATGGATCAAAAATGGCAGCACCACAGCAGCCACGCCCTTTGACCTACAGACGTGCATAGCACAACTTTTGATCAGCATGGTCTCTGGATGATATGTAAAAAAAATTTAAATCGATTGGATGAAATCCCTAGAACTAGTTCGTTAAAATACAACATGTGGAAATCACGCCAAAATGACAATTCAAAATCAAAATGGCCGACTTCCTGTTTGGAGTAGACCATTGGTGCCAGAGACTTTCATGTGCGTCTGGACAATATACACATGTGTACCAATTTTCATGTTCCAACTCTAAAAAAAACCCTATGGGGAGGGGTTTTTGAAAATTTCAAGGGGGTGCTATGGACGCATTTTGTCCCCCCATGGCTGACGCCCCTATCAGATGCAAGAGCTCGCCATTCTTGACCTGTGCATCAATTTTCATGAGGATATGAGGTCACTGAAGTCATCAGAAAGCCAAACGTATTTGTTGGCTAGGGAGGCACCATCGCGGCCACGCCCCTTAACATAGAGGAAAGCTTTTAATAACTTTTGATCAGCATGGTGTCAGGATGATCTGTAAGAAATCTGAAGTTCATTGGACAAAATCTGTAGGAGAAGTTCGTTAAAATACAACATGTGGAAATCACGTCAAAATGACAAGTCAAAATCAAAATGGCCGACTTCCTGTTTGGAGTAGACCACTGGTGCCAGACACTGTTATGTGCATCTGGACAACATACACATGTGTACCAATTTTCATGTTCCAACTCCAAAAACAACCCTAAGGGGAGGGGTTTTTGAAAATTTCAAGGGGGCGCTTCAGGGACATTTTGTCCCCCCCATGGCCTATCAGATGTAAGAGCTCGCCATTCTTGACCTGTGTATCAGTTTTCATAAGGAGATGAGGTCGGTGAAGGCACCAAATTGCCAAACGTATTTGGTGGCAAGGGATCGATAGTCGTCACGCCGCAACATGGACACCATTAGACATAGCTTCCTAGCATTCATAGGGTAGCTTCACCAACTTGTTCTGCATGCATTAGAAGTGAAATGAAGTTGATGCGGTCAAGTTTGTGTCATTAGTACATGTTAAAGTAAAAACTGGTCACATCCTGTCACCACCGGGGGGCAATATGAGTAAGGTGGGATATTAACATATCTGGTTAGATTGGACCATTTATGCCAGAGCTTCAGCAATTTCGTTTTTCATGGCAGGACATCAAGACTGAAAGCTCAGCAGTGGGCGCGCCATTCAACATTGGGCAAATCCTGTGATAACTTTTGGTCACAACATAGTCACGCTTACATACACCAAATTTGGAGCCAATCTGATTAAATCTGTAGGACAAGTTCGTTAATTTTCAAGCCCTGGAAATGGGCAAAAATGCACAAAAGTGGCACAAGTAAATTCAAAATGGCACACTTCCTGTTGGGTTTGGAGCATGGCTCCAGGAGGCTTTTTTGTACATAATAGAGTGTTACAGGTGCCTACCAAGTTTCATACATCCAGGTCAAACCAGCTTTGGGGGCTGCTTAATTGAAACACTGTAGGGGGCGCTGTTGAGCTATCTTGGTGCATCAAAGCACTAAAATCACATCAGACAACAGGACTTGTGACCTGTGATGTGTATGCCACGTTTGGTGAGTTTTCAAGCATCCCTTGTCCCTTCAAAACAACATCGTGTTTGATGGCGAACAAGGCAGCACCACGGTGACAGCGTTTCATGAACACTCAAAAGCTTCATTTTTAAGTATTATCAAGGTGTAAGGACTTAGACCAGCAAGTTTGAGGTGGGTCTGATTAACCTGCTAGAAGCGGGACATCAAAGAATGTATAAAGTAGCTTTCTGTTGCCAGAAGGTGGCGCTATGGCGGTGATTCAAAATTCCTCTGTGGAATTTGTCATAGCAATCTGTCATAGCAATGTTTATCATCACGGTGAAACATCAAAGATCGCCGCCAGGCTGTGGCCACACCCTTCAACGAAAACTCACAGTTTCCACAATAAAGCGCCATCAACGTCCTATGACTTTTTTCACCAAGTTTGAAGTGGATCTGGTCTAGTCTGTGGGAGATATACATTGAAGTCTAAAACATGACATTTCCCGTTGCCAGTAGGGGGCGCTATGTTAATCTTTAATTATTGACATGTAGATGTGTTCAGAGCGGGACTATCATCAATCCTGTGAAGTCTGGGCAAGATTGGACCATGTATCCTGTAGTTATAAACTACTTCCTGTTTAGTGACGAGACCCCTAACTTTGACGCCATCCCACGGTCACACGCATTGACAAAAACTCAAGCTTTGGATAACTTTTCATCTTCAAGGTCTTGGGATGGGACAGACCAAGGTTTGAAGTCAATCGGATGAAATCTCTAGGACAAATTCGTTCATTTAGGACCCCTGGAAATGGCCAAAAATGCATTAAAATTGCACAGTAAATTAAAAATGGCCGACTTCCTGTTGGGTTTGGAGGTTGCTTCCAAGAGGCTTTTTTGTACGTCTCTAAGCATTACATAAGTCTGCAAAGTTTCATACATGTAGGTTAAACTAGCTTTAGGGGCTGTTTCCTCAAACATTTGTAGAGGGCGCTACTGAGTCACTTTTTGGAACCAGCGCATGAGACCCTTAACATATCAAATTTTTCACCAGTTCTGAGATGTGTGCAAAGTTTCATGAGTTTTCGGGTATGTTAAGCCTCCCTAAAAGGTAATTCATTTGGAGGAAAAAGAATCATAATAATAATAATAATAATAATAACTACAACTGCAAACAGTTTTAAACGGGGGCCAAGCCTCCCTGCGCAACTCGGCCCCCGGGTGTCGCGGAGCCCTTGGAAGTCGGCCCGACCAAACATCAATAAGCTTCACGGCTGGCCTCAGGAGTGACTCTGCATCACGCTCACCAAATTTCGTGCGAATCCGATCAACTTTCATGTCACTTGATATTTTTCTGTTTATAGCGCCCCCTATTGGCCAATTTGCGCCAAATTTGGCACAGAGCCTCTGGTTGACCTCTGAAACAATTGATTTGAGTTTGACGTTGATAGCTTTTACTTTGACAAAAAATATGCAACGGTATGTGTTTTTTAGCTAGCAGAAAAAAATTGTTTATTTATAAGTACCGCATTTTTTGGAGTAGCAAAATTCTTTTGATAACTTTTGATCAGGCAACTGTGAAGATTATATGTGCAAAGATTCGTGCAGATGGAGCTTAAATGCTGGGAGGAGTTCGAAAAAGTAGGTTTTTAGTGTGTGGTGACATACAAAGAGAAATATGCAGTGGGAGTGGGCCTGGCCTATGTCAGAAGATGTGACTCTATTCAGGGAACACGTGGATATAAAGTTTATGAAGATGCGATTTAAAATGTGAAAGTTATAGGCAAAAATGCATTTGCATCCATTATAGTGCCACCTAGTGGAGTACACACACAATTTTTGGTATGGATGGTCTGTGTGCTATTCTATATATACCTTGTAAATTTCACAGCCCTCAGCATAATACTTTGGCAGAAATAAATGTTTGTTGTTTATCTGGTAATAAGCCACGCCCACTTAGCCCATATCTCGAAGTTAATCACAACTGGTCACAGGAGTGACCCAGCATCATACCCACCAAATTAAGTAAAAATTGGTGTAGCCATTTAAGAGATATAAATTTCCCATATTTGCAGCGCCCCCTAGTGGCCAACATTAGCCAAATTTGGCTGAAACCCTCACAGTCGCATGCCAAGCAAGGATCTGAGATTTGGTGTTGTTAGCCTTAATTTTGACCGAGATATGCAACAGTTTGCGTTTTTATAGCTAGCTAGAAAAAGTTATTCGTTAATAATTTGCCCATATTTTGACCAAACAAAATTCTTTTGATAACTTTATATCAGGTCCAGCTGAAGACTGTACGTGCCAAGTTTCATGCTGATTGGACGAAATCCCAATGAGGAGTTCGAAAAAGTAGGTTTTTGAGTTTTCGCGATTTTGTGCAAAAAAATTATAGGCGGAAATGGGCGTGGCCTAGCCCAAGTGATTTAGCGTTATTCAGGGAATCTAGAGATAAGAGGTTTTTGAAGGTGCAACATACAGTGTGGGAGTTTTAGCCTAAAATGTGTTGACCTTGTTTATAGCGCCCCCTGCTGGCGGACATATGCCATTTTTTGCGTCTGAGGTACGTGCAGGGGTCTGGATCAACCCTCCAAATTGCACCGCCCTCCCTTGCATGGTTTAGCCTGCAGCACCACTTTTAGTGAAGAAGAATAAAAGTAGAGAATAATAAAAATCTGAACAAAAACAATAGGGTTCCCAGCGCCGCTGGTCCAAGCCCCGCGGGCTTGGCCCCCTAATAATAAAAATCCTTGCATTTCAATCGGGTCCTCGGGCCCTAACAATAATAATAATAATAATAAAAAATATTTGCATTTCAATAGGGTCCTCGCACCGCTAGGTGCTCGGGCCCTAATAATAATAATAAAAAATCCTTGCATTTCAATAGGGTCCTCGCACCGCTAGGTGCTCGGGCCCTAATAAAAAATCCTTGCATTTCATGAATGAATGAATGAATGAATTGAATGAATTTTATTTTAACTCGCGACCATCTTGATATGGTAAGGAGCACATATAATACATGTAAATATAAATACTCTGTTTCAGTAGTATACAATACATATGAATATAAATACTCTATTTCAATAGTATACAGTACACATTGATATGAATACTCTGTTTCAATAACATACAATGCATATAAACATAAATACTCCATTTCAATAATATGCAATTCACATGAATATAATTACTCTGTTTCAATAGTATACCATACATATAAATAAAAATATTCTATTTCAATATTATTCAATACGTATATAAATACTCTTTCGGTTGTAGAGAAGACAGTAAAAAGACAGGATAAAGGGGGCGTGATAAACATCATTTAAACAAGGGTATCACATTTTTTAGGAAAGCACCAAGTTTACCGATAACTTTTGGCTTGTCACTTTGTAGTAGTAATATCAGTTTCCACATGGATGGTTGAGATATATAAAACTTTGGCAAGTATTTCTTTCTGTAGTTCATTATACTTGAGTTCCTGCACTCGAACAGTACATGGAACTCATCCCCCACACTGTTGTTGCAACATAAATTACAAAACCTCTGACTTTTCTCTACACCTTTATATCTGCCAGTAACCTTTGGGATTCTTGTATTGTTTAGTCTAAAATTACAAATAGCCTGTCTAAAACTACGGTTTTCACACAACAAATATTTTTCCAGTTTTAGCTCTTGTTTAAACTCAGCATAGATGTCACATGATGTCATATTGTTAAGTTCGCTTTTCCACTTTTGCAAAAACTGATCCTTCATCCTTTGTTCGACAGTTCCTTTCAACCAATCTATGTTGCATTTTTGAGTCAGCCAGATGTAGGACAGGCCACAGTCGTCCAATATCTGCTTGACCTGGGAGACCCATGGTGACTTGTATATGCCTGTATTAAACAGGTTGAGCAGACAGTTGTACATGACTTTACTCAGTTTATTTTCTTTACTATCAATCAGCCTAGCCCAGTACCCGATAAGTCTCACTTTGGCTGGGATACTGACTGGATATCTCCCCAGCTCACCATACACCATATTGCTACAGGTATTTGATTTTACTTTTAGGATGTATTTAAGAAACCCAAGATGCAGCTTTTCTAATTTTTCGGTTTTTTCAAACCCCCATACTTCACAAGCATACAACAAAATTGGTGATACCAGCTTATCAAAAAGATCTAAAGCAACGTTTACTGTCAGATTAAAGGATCTACATTTACCAAGGAGGGAGTACATGGCACGAGAGGCCTGCTTGTATAGTTCTTCTATTGCAGGTTTGAACGAACCATTATAATTCATGGTGATTCCAAGATATTTGAAAGTGTGAACAACCTCTAGACTCTCCCCATTACAATCAAATTTCAAGTTTCTAGTATCTGCTTTTCTGTTTCCAAAAACTGTAACCTTCGTTTTCTTGCTATTAATCTTCAGTTTCCACATTTCACAGAACCCACACATCTGATCTATTGCCGTCTGTAATCCCTCCTTTGTATTTGACATGACAATTGTATCATCAGCATATAGTAATAGCATAAGCTGAAAAAATTTGTCTATATTTGCATCATCAAAGTTGATGGACCGGCAACCATTGCTTATGAGGTAATCTTCTAGGTCATTTATGAATAAAGAAAACAGTAATGGTGACAGATTTTCTCCCTGCCTAACTCCCGCTAGGCTTACAAAGGACTCTGACTTCATACCATTCATAAAAACACATGATTTCACGTTTTTGTACATATTTCTAACTACATTCATAAATTTGCCCTTGATACCTACTTTTGACATTTTGTACCAGAGGGCATCCCTCCATACTGTATCAAACGCCTTGCTGTAATCTATAAATGTACAAAATAGTCTCTTCTTTTTCAAGCAAAATAGATCAATAATGTGTTTCAGGACAAAAATATGGTCAGTGGTAGAATAGCCTTTTCTGAATCCTGCCTGGTTTTCGCTAATGATGGCAGCATTCTCGCAGAAGTTTGTCAGTTTTGTGTTTAGAGTGTTTGTAAACAATTTACCTAAACAACTCAAGAGCGTAACCCCTCTGTAATTATTATAGTCTTCAGTATTTCCCTTCTTCTTGAAAATTGGTACAATCAGACCAAGCAACCAATCATCAGGAAAGGTACCAGAATCAAGAATCTTAGTAAACAAAGATACATATATTGGTGTAAATATGTTTATTGTACTTTTAATATATTCATTTATCACTTGGTCAGCTCCTGCTGCCTTGCCTGATTTAAGTTTAGAAACAGCTTCCTTGATTTCCTGCTCTGTGAACCTAGCATTTAACACACTGTCATCATGTGAGTGCGTTTCAGCGTCAAACACTGGTGTTGAGCTCATCCACATCTCCGCGTATGACAGTGCCTTAAAGTGGTTAAGGAGGTCTTCCATTGGGATTGGGCAATGTTCCGTATTACTGCCGGGCCCATTTAGCATTTTCCAGTAAAGCTTTGGGTTTTTAGTCTTTGTACTCAACAATTTTCTATTGAACAAATTTCTGTGCTCTCTCCGTGCATTAAACATCTCCCTCTTATATTCTTTACTTTTTGTCCTTACGTTTCTGATGGTATCCTCATTTCTGTGGATTTTACTTAGTCTTTTTGCTTTAAGGTATTCTTGTCTTTTTTGTCTACACTCTTTATTAAACCACACTGCAGATTTATTTTGCCTCTGAGCAAATCTAGATCTAGCTTTACTTTTGGGGAAAGTGGCTGCTGCACTACTAATCAAAATACTACTTGCTTCCCGTGCTATTTCATCAACTGGAAGTTCATCTTGGTCAAGTATCAGTTTGTTCAATTTGTCAAGCTGGATATTTTTTATATATTCATCAACCTTGTGTGTATCCCATTTACCAGTTAAATTCTCCTTGGTTCCAGCATGCTTCATGGGGCCCTTGGACTGGTGGTGAAACTTTTCCATATTTGCCTCAAGTGACACCTCTACTATGCAATGTTTATCTGAAAACAGGGGATCAAATTCATGTACACAGAAGTCTCTAACTTTATTCACGATAAATGGTGAGCCAATAATGTAATCGATTACACTGTTTTCAACTGTGGTCACCTTTCCAATATTTCTGTCGGCCCCACATCTACCGTTCATAATGCATAACTCAAGGTTTCTACATAACTCTAGCAGTGCGCTGCCGTAATTTCCGACATCCCTGTGTACATCAGCTGATTTTCTTTCTAGAGGAATGTTAAACCTTTCCATTGTTCCCACATGGCACTCAGTTTCACCAATATTTTCATCAGGGTTCCACCTGTCACTCTCTGCCACAACAAAGTCCTCTCTTTCTTGTGTATGAGCATTTACATCCCCGCAAATGAGGTAATAATTGTTTTCTACTCCAATGTCAACAATAATTTGCATTAGTTCATCAAACATGCCTATGTTCGAGTATCTAGTGTTAAATGGTGGTATATAAACCGCTAGGATAACTAAATCTCTATCATAATTGAGTGCATTTTTGTTGAATTTTATGCAAACGCCTACCTCGCTATTTATACGTTTTTGCACACATGCATTTTCAACTTTCAGGTTCACAGCTATTATCACCCCTCCGGAGTGCCAATTTGTTAGCTTGTGTCTATTACTCACAGTCATTGAGAATCCCATAGCTTTAAATTTGTCCAGCATCACAGGTGTATCGACGTCGTCTGTTTTAGTTTCGCTTAGGCACAGTACATTGTATTTTTGGCATTTTTCAATGAAGTCCGGTGTATCCAACTTACTTCGTATCCCACAGACATTCAAGGTGAGGATCCGTAAACCCAGGGGGGCGGTTCTTCCCCCTTCTGTGCCAGCCGCAGCCTCTTCTGGCTGTGCTCCATGCCTGTCCTATAGGTCAATGCCAAAGTCTTTATAGTCCACATCCTCGTATCCTATATGGAACAGGTCGTCTGGATTATTAATTGAGACATACCGGCCATCACGTTTACAGGTGACTCTGCCGTCCCTTACAAATGTGTGTTGGCATTTTTCCTTTGCATACCAGAAGAGCCTGTTCCTCATTCGGGTGAGGTCATCACTGATGTAGACTCCTTTGTACTCGTCCTTATTTTTCAACTCTGCTTTGTTTTCCATCAGGTCTGCTTTTTTCCTCCTGCTCACAAACCTGACAATTGTAGGTCGGCTCTTTCCTTGTTTTCTTGCACCTAGCCGGTGTGCGGTGGAGATGTCACTCTCGGTGCTATTTGCACCAGCCGCTGTTGCAAGTTGACACACTTTAGTAACTAATTGTTCCTCCGTTTCATGTTGCGATTCATCGATTCCTGTGATACGGGCATTTTCTTTTCTGTTGTATTGTTCAAGCTCGTCCTCACGATATCTGCTCTCCAGGATGTTTCTACCTAGTTTATAGCAGTCCACCGACGCGCTGAGTTGTTTCTGCACCACTTTAACTATAGCCGGCACCGCTGCTTTGATGGTGATCAGCACAATCTTGGCAAGGTCTTCAGCGCCAAAGCTAGCCAGGACTGAACTAGACTCGCTTTCAATTGCATCCATTATTTCGGCTTGCATAGCTTCATTCTCTTCCTCTCCTCTCAGGCCTTTGATCGCAGCCTCTTCTTCCTCGCTTGCCTCGTATCTGTTGCTGAGGAAAGACCCGGGCTTTGCCACGGCTCTGGTTCCCATCTGCCTCTGGAATGGGGCTGCCGCTCGGGGGAGGTTCCGGGTGTCCTTTTGCCAGGCCTTGCCGCTCGCCTGGCCGCTGTCACGTCCCGCCAGGCCGCCGCCTGGCTCCTCTGAGCCGGCGTTCTGCTGCCCATCCGGTTCGGTGTCATGCTGCTCCTCACGGCCCGTGCCCCTCTTTGTTGCGGTCTCGCCGGTCACTTTACCTGCGGGCCCTTTGTTCTCCCGCTGTCTTAGGGTACTAGGTCTTTGGGTGTCGTGGGGGATATCACGGTGCTGTTTTCCTCCGCGCGCCGCATTCACCGGCCTTGCGTCCGCCATTTTTGTGCCGATTTTTCAATAGGGTCCTTGCACCGCTAGGTGCTCGGGCCCTAATCATAAAAAATCCTTGCATTTCAATAGAGTCCTCGCACCACTAGGTGCTCGGGCCCTAATAATAATAATAATAATAATAAACAGCGTGATTTCAATAGGGTCCTCAGACGACTTCGTCGTCGCTCGGTCCCTAATTAAAGCTGCAAGCAGCTGTGATCGGGCCCTCGCTCCCTCACGTAACCGCTGGGCCTGAGGCGCACGGGGTCTGTGGTGTGAAGCCAGAAGGGATAAAAACCTGGCAGGGGCGTAACAAAAATGCAATGTTTTGTTCATCCACCAGGTGGTGCTACGAGTGTAACCAGATGTGGCCAGGTGTGTTCAGGGGTGCACCTTCATCACACATGTCAAATTCCTAGCAAATCGGACAATGCATGAAGGATTTATACTAAGTTGATGTTCAGTGGCGAAGGATGAAAAGTCGCCACCGCTGCCGCAGCAGCCTGCAACATGACAGGACACGTGGAGATTCATCCACTTGATCATCATGTGGCCACAAAATGTAGTTGATCAGGTCAGGAGCTTGAGGTTGGTGTTTGTCAGTGTAAAAGATGGCATTTCCTGTTTCCCTAAGGGGGTGCCATGACCAAGATTGCCTACAAGCATGTTTAGGCGTTGAGTGAGGGGCTCTTATCATGTACAGAAATTTTGAAGCAGTTTCGATGAATTATCTGGGAGAGAGAGCTGCTTGAATATGCATGGAGATGGATCAAAAACTGGTCACTTCCTGTCACCACCCCAGGGCAATATGAGATATGAGTAAGGTGGGATATTAACATATGTGGCCGTTCGGGGCGGATCCATCATCATGTTCAGCAAGTTTGAAGCTGCTGAGATCAATTATGTGGGCGGGAGAGCCATTTAAAGTTCGATGGCAAAAAATCGAAAAGTCGCCAAAATTTCTAACGCCTTAGCGGCCACGCCCCTTGACATAGAGAAAAGCTTTAAATAACTTTTGATCAGCATGTTCTCAGGATGATCTGTACCAAATTTGAAGTCGATCGGACAAAATCCCTAGGAGGAGTTTGTTCA
Source organism: Epinephelus cyanopodus (assembly GCA_026686955.1). Taxonomy (NCBI): domain Eukaryota; kingdom Metazoa; phylum Chordata; class Actinopteri; order Perciformes; family Serranidae; genus Epinephelus; species Epinephelus cyanopodus. Next base: position 43,931,574 of record CM048917.1, on the reverse strand, counting down.
AATTTAACTTGTGGAAATTGCCTTAATGAAAAAATTCAAAACAAAATGGCGGACTTCCTGTTGGGATTTTACCATGTCGTTAAGAGACATGTGTGTACCAAATTTGGTTTGCCTACGACAAAGTAACCCCAATGGGGAGGGGTTTTTGAAAATCTGTAAGGGGAGCTATTTCGGCATTTTGCGTCGACCATGTGCAACCACCCAAAAATATCGAATTTCTGATGTGGCTGGACGAATGTGGAAAGTTAGAAGCATTTTGAAATTTGGGAAAGGGGCGAAAGTCGGGTAAAGAATAATAATCATGATAATAATAATAATAATAATAATAATGATAATAATAATAATAATTATTATAATAAACAACGCGATTTCAATAGGGTCCTCAGACGACTTTGTTGTCGCTCGGGCCCTAATAATAATAATAAAAATAAACAGCAACCGTCGGCCGAGGTCCCTAATAACTCATTACGGATAACACATTATATACAAGATAAACATCATGTTACAGCACACACATACCCTTGAGTGACAATAACCCACAATGGTGATGCTCCTATATAATAGTGAGGCAAACATCAATGTTCACATTTTTGTGTGATGCCGACAAGCCATTTCTTGGCATTGCGCTTGAACGAATGATATGACGGAGATACTCTGATTGATTGTGGTACTGAATTCCATTGATGTGATGCTTTGAAGGAGAAAACTGCCTGACTGAATATAGTTTTTCTTAAGGGAATTGTGCAGTCTCCCCTCACTGCACCTCTGGTACCCCTGTTACCAGAAGATCTGAAATTAACATAGCCAGATAGAGGAGGAGGAGCTGAACCATGCAAGATCTTATATACCAGACAGATGTTTTTGAATATAATGAGGTTTTCCCAACTAAGCAATTTATATTTTTTCAGTATATGACGATGAAATCTGAAAGGTTTCTTGTCTGATATTTTAAGTGCTTGTTTATATAATGATTGTATTGTTTTCATTGTTGTGGTGTTTGCAGTAGACCAACCTGTCAGACAGTATGTGATGTGGGAGAGAACCATCACGAAGAAGTACATCTTGGCTGCTTCAGTTGAAAACGAGTCCCTGATGACTCTGGAGTTTGATAAACTGAACTTAATTTTGTTCCTGACTTTCTTGATGTGGGTTTTGAAGCTGAGGTTTGAATCTATGTGCAGTCCTAGGTATTTGTATTCTGTAGCCACCTGTACGCTCTCTCCAGAGATGAAAACATTTGGCATCACATTTATGTTTTTTGTTTTTTGTTTTTTTTTTTAGAGAAAAACATACGGACTGTTTTTGACAGGTTAAGTTGCATAAAGGACAGTTTAAGCCAGGCTATGACTAATAACATAGCATCTGCTAACTTTGTTGCAACTTCCTCTGGTGTTTTTCCATGAGCAATTATAACTGTGTCGTCAGCATGCATTAACATATCACAATTGTCACACACAGATGGTAAATAATTCATGTACATGCGGAACAGAATAGGGCCAAGTACTGAACCTTGTGGGACACCAGTTGATAATTGCAAGGGGTTGGAGTTATGATTTTCAATTCTAACAATATGTTTATCTGATTCATTAGAATCGCTCTGTTTACTACTGTACGCTTGATTTTCAATACTGGAGGAGGATAGTTGGGAGCGCTAGTGGTGGAGGTGGTGACAGTCAGTCACGTGTGGATGTTGTGGTCTGAAAAGCGTGCTGGATGTTGTGAGCCAGTACCCTGCTGCCCAGACCAGAGGGGCGGACACCATCAGCCTTGTAAAACTCTGAGCGGTAACAGAACAAACTGAAGTTATCAATGAAACTGAACCCGCTCAGAGTGCAGGTGGCTTGGAGCCAGGTGCTCAGACTGAGAAGCCTGCAGAAGCGCAGCGCACCACGGGCGAAGGAGGGGAGGGGCCCAGAGATAAAAACAGACTTCCCGCAGCCGCTTAGAAAGTTAAAAAGTTCTTTAAAATGCTCCTTTGTCACCTCGGACTGGCGAAGAGATGTATCACTAAAACCTATGTGTATAATCAGTTTTTTGACCGAGGATGGGAGGAGCCCAGCAGCTCCGGGACTTTTTGGAGGAGAATTGGAGTGGTGGAACCTGGAAAGCAGTGGGTAACAGCATTAAAAGAGCAGATGTTTCTGATGATGGAGTCCAGGAATCGTTGTACAATATGTTGTTGGTATATATTAATATATGATAGTAAATGTATGTGACAATAATTATGTGTGTATAATAATAGTAGAAGTGTGACTCACCTCAAGGGTGTGTCCTCTCACCACTCCCTTACATCTTGTACACTGATGACTGTGGGAGCTAGTTTTCAAACAGACACATCTTGAAGTTCACAGATGACACAGTTATTCTTAGTCTCCTGCATGATAATGAATCTAGCCATGGCCCTGTGATTGGTTACTTTTTAAACCTTAATGTATCTAAGACAAAGAACATGTGCATTGACTTTAGACGCCATGCTCCTGCAACTCAGTGCACTATTATTGATGGCCAAGAGGCAGAATCTGTTGTCAAATACAAATATCTTGGGTCCATCATTAATAATAAGCTCACCTTTGAGGATAACACGGAAATGATTTGCAAAAAAGGCCAACTACGACTTTTTTGTTTAAGGAAACTTGCCAAATTTCATGTTGACAAAACCCTGATGACCCTTTTTTACAAATCTTACATTGAATCAGTTTTGACATTTTCTTTTATCTGTTGATTTGGCGGTTTGAACACTAAAAACAAGAATGCTCCGTCAAATTGTTACAATTAGCAGCAAAATCATCGGTCCAGCAGAGTAATCTGTCTGTGTTGTATAATAGTCAGGTGGTGAAGAGGGCAAAGTCCATTCTCTCAGACCATTCTCACCCTCTTCATCAGGAGTTTCAGTCCTTCCCCTCTGGTACCCATTTCAGATTCCCCTCAGTTAAGTCTAACAGACACAAACACTCATACATTCCCTCAGCCATCACCCTCCTTAATGCAGGGAAAGGAGGTGACTTATAGCCTCATACATGCACATATTTATATTTATTGTTGTTTTTGTATTACATTGTGGATAATGTTGATTTGACTCAGTTGTCAATTTTTAACTATGGAGAAGAATGTATGTAGAACTGTTGTTGTTGTTGTTGTTGTTGCTTTTTTTGCATTGTGACTAGCACAAGAGTGTGTTTCCTTGTGTAGTCTGTTTTTCTGCCTGTCATCGATGTAGTGCTGTTGTGCTTGTTCTGGTGTCGTTTTCTTTATCTTTCTTTTAATGTCAGTACCATGCTGCAGCATATCTTGCCCCCTCAGGGACAATAAAGTTTAACTTGAACTTGAACTTGACTAATGATAACAGCAGCAGTAGGAGGCATCAGGCAGGACCACAGCAGCAGCACAACCACACACGTCACACCATCCAGGCACCGCTGCGATACGAGTTAACTTGAGAGACAGTGGAGCACAAAGGCTCCAGAGAAGAAGCTGAGTTAGTGAAATGCAGTAGAGCCGAGTTAGCAAAATGCAGTAACAGGACATGAGTGTTAGCAAAGGAGAGAGAGAGAGAGAGAGAGAGAGAGAGAGAGAGAGAGAGGGAGAGAAGGTGCACAGTGTACTATAGGAGGTCCCCTGGCAGACTAGGCCTATGTCAGCCTAACAAGGGGCTGGTCCAAGGCAAGCCTGAGCCAGCCCTAACTATAAGCTTTATCAAAAAGGAAAGTCTTAAGTCTAGTCTTAAATGTGGAGATAGCGTCTGCCTCCCGGACCACAACAGGAAGATGATTCCACAGAATAGGAGCCTGATTGCTGAAGGCTCTGTCTCCTGATCTACTTCGACAGGATAGGCCTATTTTTCGCAATATTACACAGATGAAAAAACGCAGTCCGTGAGGTTTGTTTTAAATAGGAGTTAAAAGACAAATTTTGGTCACATAATACTCTGAGGTTTCTTACAGTAGCCAGAGCAGTGCCATCCAGAGAAACTATATCATCAGACTAAGAATTTCTGAGGTGTTTGGGGCCAAGAACAATAACTTCAGTTTTGTCTGAATTTAACATAAGGAAATTGGAGCTCATCCAGGTTTTTATGTCTTTGAGGCATTTTTGAAGATTAGTTACTTGATCCGTTTCTTCTGGCTTTATCAATAAATACAATTGTGTATCATCCGCATAGCAAATTTACGGAGTGATTTCTCATTTTGTTACCTAAGGGAAGCATATATAAAGAGAGCACAGAACCTTGTGGAACTCCAAAACAAACTTTAGTACATAGAGATGATTCCTCATGAACATGAACAAACTGAAAACGATCAGATAAATAAGATTTAAACCAGCTTAGTGCAGAACCTTTCAGCCAATTAAATGGTCCAGTCTCTATAGCAGAATTTTATTGTCAATTGTGTCAAATGCCGCACTAAGATCAAATAAAACAAGTACAGAGACGAGTCCTTTGTCTGAAGCAATCAGAAGATCATTTGTAATTTTAACTAGTGCTGTCTCAGTGCTATGATGCACTCTAAAACCTGAATGAAATTCCTCAAATAAATTATTATCGTGGAGAACGTCACACAGCTCGTCTGCAACTACTTTCTCAAGGATCTTTGAAAGAAAGAGAAGATTAGAAATCGGCCTATAGTTGACACCTCTGGGTGGGCTCCAAGAGGTTTAATTACAGTTAACTTAAAAGACTGTGGTACATAGCCTGTTAATAAAGATATATTGATCATGTCTAATATGTGAGCGTTAACTAAAGGTAAGACTTCTTTAAGTAGTCTAGTTGGAATGAGGTCTAAGAGACACGTTGATGCATTAGATGAAGAAATCACTGTGGTCATCTGTTGAAGAGAAATCGGGGAGAAGCTATCTAGATATATATTACATCTAACAGCTGTGTTTGAGGGCAGATTGGTTCCATTTGAGGGATGATGAATTTTGCCTCTAATAGTTAGAATTTTGAAATTGAAAAAGCTCACAAAATAATCACTGCTAAGGGCTAAAGGAATACAAGGCTCAATACAGCTGTTACTCTCAGTCAGCCTGGCTACAGTGCTGAAAAGAAACCAGGGATTGTTCTTATTTTCTTCTATTAATGCTAATAGTTTGCTCTGGCATTGCAGAGGGCCCTCTTATACGTTTTGAGATTGTCTTTACGGACTAAACGAAATTCTTCCAGTTTCGTTAATCGCCAATTCCTTTCAAAGTTTTGCGATATTTGTTTTAGTTTTTGGGTTTGAGAGTTGTACCAAGGAGCAAACTTTCTTTGCTTTGTTAACTTCTTTTTAAGAGGTGCTAATTGAGTGTTGTTTGCAGACAGCCTGCAGCGCTATCGACAAGATCAATTTCGGAGAGTTAAAAGTCCGTACGGGAAACCTCTGTTACAGAAGGACATGGTATTAAATTTAACACCGATGGAATCGTTTCCTTAAATTTTGCAACAGCACTATCTGATAAACGCCTAGTATAGTAACTGTTGCTGAGTGGCGTGTAATTGAGTAGAAAGAAATTGAAAGTTATTAAATAATGATCTGATAGAGAGGGATTCTGTGGAAAGACTATTAGAATATCAATTTCAATTCCATACATCAGAACTAGATCAAGAGTATGGTTAAAACAGTGAGTGGGTTTATGTACACCCTGACTGAAGCCAGTGGAGTCTAATAATGAGATAAACACAGTAGCGAGGGAGTCATTATCAACGCCACGCTACTGTCCCATTTCCAGCCTCACCGCCCCCGGAATTAAATGTATTTTTCCCCCACTTGCTCTCTGCTGGTACATACCAACTCCCATAGCAGCTGGTCCTCCTTGTGCCTATGTCATTTTGACACCTCTCCTCACCACTAATGCATGAAGAGAACTCTGTAGTTGTTACTGTGTCTTGTGTGTGACAAAGACCAGATAGAGTTGCTGTTGAGGTTGAGAAATATCCCAAGCTACTCACAATCCTGTCATTTTAAAGACAATGGCAAAAAGGATACTTCCAAGTGAGTAGCTCTGGAGATTGGCTTTTCAGGTGAGAAAATGTGGTTGTCTGTTGACGAGCTGCAGCGTGACGCATCTGGTGAGTTTCCCCATGGCTAATTAATAAAGTTGTTGTTTTTTAATCTAATCTAACAATACCACCAACCAAATGAAATCCTGTAAGCACCAACTCGAAAGACAACAAAAAAAATGTTTTAACAGTACTTTCTCAAGCCTAGACAGACTACCTTTAGCAATACAAAGCCGCTCTCATCAAAGCCCAGTCCACCTACTACTTACAGGTCATACACTCTGGCTCTACCAAACGCAAGACACTCTTTTCCACCATCCAAAGTTCTCAAACCCTGTGACAACACCACCATATCCTTCACAGGTGTAGCTATTTCCTCTATTTTTTCCAGACAAATCTACAGCAACCTGACCAACATCAGCCTCTGACACACTTCTCCCCTGTCTCCCCCATAGAGCTGCCCAAGTTGATGGTCAGGAAGAAAAACCCCACCGTTGCTCTGGATCCCATCCCATCTAAGCTTGTTAAGGACTGTCTCCAAGCCATCTCCTCAGTCATCAAAACCTCTACTTAAACCTGTCAACATGACATGACAGAAAAGGCCCATCTCAAATCTCCCTTTTCTGTCAAAATACTGGAACATGGTTTTGCCTCTCAACTCAATGCCCTGCTCTCCTACAACAACCTGTTTGAACCATTTCAGTCAGGCTTCTGTTCACAGCACAACACAGAAATGGCCCTCACCAACCACCTCCTTCTCACCTCAGACCCCAGTCGCCTCGGCATTCTTATCTTTCTCAACCTTACAGCAGCCTTTGACACCATCAACCATACAATTCTCCTCTCCCACCTCGGATTCTCCCTCAACAGGAACACACACACTGCATCTAAAATGGTAATCTCCACATGGGTGAATTTCCTCTTAGGAACCAAAAAGACTTGACACAGCAGTCTGTCCAAAAATAGTGTTGCAGAGACCGTGGTGCTGTCAGTCTATTCACCCAGCACGACTCCAGTTTGATGGTGGTCATGAACTTTGGTATAACATAACGCTCAGTTCAAACCACAGATTCCAGATGAGACAAGTTGAATCAGGCAACTACTTTCAAAGCACCTTTTGCAACGTTGTAAAAACTTGCCAGTTCACACCAATGCATCTAAATGAGATGGTGTGCGATGCAACAACTCTTTCTACTTCAGTTCTGATTTCCAGCTTTTCAGGCTTTTTTGTGGCTGAATTTATTTTGTAGCTTCTTAAAATATTGTTGAGAAATCACATATTAAAAGCACTTTAAATGTTTAATATGTAGTTTTCCACATAAAAATGTATAAAAACGACTAAACCAATATTATAAATTTTGTTTAGTTGTGTACTTTGATTAACAGAAATGTTTCCAACAATTTTTCAAACCCAGATAAATATGAAATATTAATAACAGTAACGGACTGTGTCATTAGGTCACATGTTAATGGCGACGTAAGTCCAGTTACCATAGACATTAAATGAAGGAGAAGAAGAAGAAGCAGACCGGATGTGACATCAGAGAATGAATGTTACTGTTGCTAGGCTAAGCTAACTCGTCATGGATCATGATTATGCATTGACGGTTGCTGCACCTTCTGACACCGAAGCTGTCCTGGTAAACAATCCGGTAAAACGGAAACGTACGGGTCAACCAAGCAATCCCAGAACAATTTGGGATAAGAAGAAAGCTAAATCAAGAATAAATATTGGTGTGGCCTTTCTGAGACGGAGAGAGCTTTGTGAATATCTAGGACTACAATTCGACACCGACCTCGCGTGTGTTCTACTAGACAGGTAAGCAAACATCTGGCTGATGTTATCCAAATATTAATCATTTCCACCAGTGTATTGCAAGCACTGCTGCCCGCTGGGACACCAGCACTGGCCGCTGGCCGGAGCTGAGCTGATGTAAATGACACACATGCGGAAAACCGGACATTATAATCTGCTTATAAAAACCCCCGGATGGGACGTGAAAAGTGGACATGTCCAGGCAAACTACTACAAACTACTGATAGTAAGATCAGAGTTTGACGATCCGGTGTAGTTACCAGATCGGGTCGGGCTGCTACACTGGCCGACGGACTCCATTTGCATAAAGTGAAACATAAAGTAAATATAACTTAGTAATATACCTCGTCCATGAGCATTTCTCTGCTGTTGAAGCTCGCTCTGCCAAAAAAAAACTGCCACAGTCGGTTTCAGTTACACGGAGTGAGGAACATTAGATCTGTATCTGTTATATAACTACAACTCCCATGATCCCACGCTACTTCGTGATGTCATCAAACTCCGTCTTCTGTTATTGTTTTGGTTTGAGACCCCTAGCAGCAGAAAATTACATATTGCACGTTTAAGTGTAAAATTGTTTTAATATTATTTATTTAAATATATTGTTATTTCAGGAAAAAGAAGGGTTTAAATTATTTATTATATTGATGCACAAACTTACTTAAGAATTACTTAGCTCTTTAGAGCCCTTTTTGGAGATCTATTTTTACAGCATAAAGGGCTTTAGAAATCAAAATTGCATGTCATGTTAGTGGCCCACATGTATGTGCAACCGGACCAGCTACCATAACAAACCACAGAGAATCTTGAATTACAACACAAACAGAAGGAGCATGACTTCATACTCTGCTTAGGACACCATTACTCTTCACATATCAAAAAGTTGTTTAGTGCCATATCAATGCTCTGGATATTGAATGGAAAACCTTGAAAATATTAAAGATGATAAAAAAAAAAGGACTGGGAAATGTTGAATGTTTTCTTACTTGCCAAATCTGGTAGAGAAAAACACTGAATGATTTTTGGGGGGTTGTAGTGATGTCATCACAGTGTAGTCTCATTAATTGTCTTGAAAAAACAGCTTTTGGTATGATTTCCCTTGCATAACATAATCATGAATTATTTATGAATATAAGTGTGTTTAAGTTGTGTTAAACTGACAGTTCATGTGGAAAATCATAATGTGCCATACCAAACAATAATTTCAGTCAGGCAGTATAGCCCTGACATTTTCCCCTCTTAAAATGCATAATATAATTTTATGGAGTTTAGAAAACAATACCAGCATGATGAAAAGCTCTGTAAGAGATTGTCAGACATTTTACAGCTTAAATTACCTTGCAGTGTTAAAATATGGGTAAGGACCTTTAACAATTAGGATCACATTTAAAGAAAACACATTAAAATGAGAATAAATAATTGTGTAAGTTTTATTTTCTGAGCTCTAAATATTTATCACTGTCTCACTTTATATATTTACTAAGTATAATTAATTTAAAACATTTTAATATTATAATATATATCATAATATTAATGTATTATTGATGTTATCCCATATAACATTTTTGTGGCATCCTCATGGACCCTGCCAGTGAGCTGTCACAGGCTGGGCCTGTGCGTGTTTGGTTTTTATGCCTCTGTGCTGTTGATAGCTGAAGCCAAAGGTAATGTTTTCAGGTTGTCCATCCCATTCTCAGGAACACTTTCAGGCACAAATGTCCACTTGGACTCAACAATGAACTGATTAGATTTTGGTGGTTAAAGGTAAAGGTCACTGTGACCTCATAATTGTTTTGGCCACAACTCAAGAATCCTAACACTAACTATTATAAAACTTCACACAAATATCTAATAGGATGTAATTGTGAAGTGATGACCTTTTATATCCGAAAGGTCAAAGATCAACTTCACTGTGACATCATAATATTCTGCATAAAACACTTTTCTGGCCATGACTCAGGCCATGACTCAATGTCATAATTCAGGGACACAAGGAAAGACATTTGGTCAGATACTGAATTGGTGACTCTGATCTTGAGTGTCCACCTAGAAACTGTGCTAATTGTATAAATCCTCTGTGAATCATCGATATTTTCACAGACATGGATGTAAACTGTAAAAGAAACCTGGCTGGTGCATGGAGGCATACTACCACAGGGTGGTCATTTTAGTTTTCATTACTCTCTGATCTCTCTGATCATCTGCAATCAGCATACCAGTCTGCCAAAAGGCCTTTCTTACAGCACATTTTCTGTGCATGCCAATACCCATGCTACCATACTATATAGTATGCCAAAAAGAGAGGTAGTATGTCTGAAGACATAGTATGTGAAATGCAGTAAGCCAAAAACTCCCAGGATGTTCTCTATGGTATCGAAAATTAATTATCTTTAAAACACACCACTTCACGTGGCTGGTATAGCTGGTTTTCTGGTTCTCACCTGTGGAGGCATCCCATTTCTTCATTACAACAAATCTCCCTCCAGTAGAGGTGTTCCGCAGGCTGGTGTCAAAGAAAATAATCCAAACTGTGGCAACACTCACATCTGTTGGCTTAGGGAAATTAATTAATGACAGTTAGCAGCACTATTGCTTCAGCTAAGGAGTGCACTTTCTGGTCCTAATACATTGACATCACTCTCCAAAAAAAAAAAGAAAGGAGAGGCAGAGAGGATGGCATCATTTGGCAGACGTCCACCAGCCCCTTCTCAGGGCCCGCAGCCAGCTAAGCGTTTTAGGTTTGCGGGTCTGGTAGTGGGGAAGAAACCTTTGAGTTCTGTGTCCTCCCTTCCTGCATCTCGCTGGCACCCCACGCCTTCACCCGGTGCATTGGGGCAGGGTCTCAGGATACTGAACTATTTGGACAACTGGCTAATATGTGCATAGACAGAGGAGCAGTGCCACCATAATGTGTTTGTGCTGTTGGATCACATTCACAAGAAAAACTGAAGTCTCCAACCTGCGCAGGCCACCCAGTTTCTCGGCATGTGCCTGGATGCCAGAGCTGGGTAGGTGATGTAGTCACAGGAGAGGCAGGTTTCAATCAGGATCTGCCTCTCTCATTTTTGGGTGGGTGCCAGGGCCACGTTGCAGCTGTGTCTCCACCTTTTGGGTCTTATGGCAGCCTCAGTATGAGTGTTGCCACTGGTGCTTTATACATGCATCCAGTCCAGAGGCATCCCTTCAGCCTGGGGCTCTGTCAGCAGAGACAGCTGCAGGCAGCAGTGCTTGTCACTGTGCAGCTTTGTGCAGACCTCAAGTGGTTGCAGGACCCAGCCAACATCTCGAGGGGGAGAATGCTTGATGCTGTACTGCATCACCAGGTGCTCTCTACGGATGCGTCCTTGGAGGGGTGGGGCGCACTCCACAAGGGCAGGGGCACCAGTGGGGTGTGGAGTGCCGGCTGGGAGGGCCAGCATATCAGTGCTCTAGAACTGAGAGCCATTCACCTGGTCCTCCAGCATTTTCTCCCGAGTCTGGAAGGCTGTCACGTGCTAGTAAGAACCGACAGCACAGTGGCAGCAGCATATGTCAACAGGCAAGGGAGCCTGGGCTCCCCAAACCTCTGCAGAATAGCACACAGGCTGTGGACCTAGGCATAGACACGGTTCCTGTCCATCAGGGCCATGCACATGCACAGGCCCAAGTCCAGGGGACTGGAGGCTGCACCCGGAGGTGGTTGGGGAGATCTGGCACCACTTCGGCAGAGCAGTGGCCAACCTTTTTGCAACCAGGGACAATGCCCATTGCCCACTGTTCTTTTCCATGGGATTGATGCCATGGCACACCAGTGGCCTAAAGATCTGTTGTATGCATTTCCCTTGTTCACTCTCCTCCCATATCTGCTACAGAGAGTTTGGAAGGAGGAAGTGCAGCTGATCCTGGTGGCCCTGAACTGGCCCCACATGACATGGCTCTCTGAGGTTGTGCCCCTGCTGGCTGGGAGGCCATTAGAGTTCCCTGTCTGGCAGGACCTTCTGAGTCAGGTGTAGAGGGCCCTGCTCCATCCCTTTCCAGAAGGGCTCAAACTTTGGGAAGGCTAGGTTTGGAACTTGCGCAGTAAGTGGTTCAGACCATGCAGAGTGCTCAGGCATCGACCACAAGGGCTGTGTACTCTTACAGCTGGGAGCTCTTTGCATCATGGTGCACAACTAACCAGATCGATGCATTAATATGTGAAGCCCCAGAGGTGCTCCGGTACCTGCAGGGGCTGCTTGAGGCGGGAAAATCACCTTCAACCCTTACAAGCATGGTGGCAGCTATCAAGGCTGCTTGTACGGGGGATTTTAGGCTTGCAGATGATGATTGCATCTCTCAGTTCCTGAAGGGTGTGCAGAGGCTTGCACTGAGCTCCAGGAGACCAGCCATTCCACTGCTGGACCTGGGTGAGGTGTTCACTGCCCTGCAGGAGGAACCTTTTGAGCCATTATGTGGCTGTGTCTTAAAGTGTTTTTTCTCTTGGCAGTAAAATCAGCCAAAAGACTGGGGGAACTGCACGCTCTGTCAGTGGATAAGAGCTGTTGTTTCCTGCCAGATGATGCTGGTGTCATGTTGCATCCAAACCCTGCATTCCTGCCAAAAGTATCCACAGACTTTCATGAATCAGTTGATAGAGTTGCAACCCTACAACCCCAAGGAAGATAGTGAGGGTAAAAAAGACTCAAATCACTGTCTTGTTAGAGCCCTGAAGGTCTATGTATGGTGCACTGCAGCATTTAGAAAGACAGACCAACTCTTTTTTCTGCTTTCAGACCCAGTGCCAGCCGGTGTTGAAGGCTAGGCTGTCTGATTGGGTCACGGAGACAATTCAGCAGCGTTACAGAGGGGCGGGCATGCCAGTACTGAGGGGTGCACGGGCACACTCAACATGAGATGTAGCTAACTCATGGGCCTTGTGGCAGGGTGCCACCCTCTCTGAGTTCTGTGCACCTGCTACATGGTCATGTCCATCCACATTTTACAGATTTTACTGGCTGAAGGTGGTTGCTGGTCCCTCCTTTGGGGAGCATGTGCTGAGTGCCACCACACAGTAGGCCATGTAATTCCATGCCCCTGAGCTGGAACATGGAATATACACCCAGCCAGGGTGTATAATTGTCAGTGGCCTGGCACCAGGCAACTGGGTGGTCTTCCTGCACGCAACCCCTGCATCTGGCGGGCTTGGTCGTGTTTATGGTTCCGGGGCCATCGGTACAGTGGCACACAGCGTCTGCGGTGTCACTGTCTGTTGAATGCGCAAGATGTTGTACTTTTGTTTATAGTTCACTGGTGTTTTTTTGTATAAACACACCTATTGTTGTTAATGCACCTGGTGGCGTGGACATCTCATTCAAATAGCAGAGGGACGGCTTATGTACCTGCATCTGTTCTGTCTCTTGGGGCCTCTCTCAGTGTGTCTTAAAGAGTTAGTTATTATATAACTACTGGGTGGGGAGATAATGTCCTCACTCAGAGAACCAAGGTTACAAAGTCACCAAACATTCCACTGCATCTGGTCGTATTTTGCAGTATGCAAGCAAGCATGCTTTTCTGGCTGTTCTGACCCACAATCTACTGAAGAGTCACATCAACTGAGCCACAGACAGATGACACCTTGAGAATACATTGACAGCTGACTGACAGCTGACAGTGTAATTGTAATTTCAATTTCTTTGTGTTTTCAACTATTGAGATGCCCCACCTCCCACTTTCTCACCAAGATACCAGGTCCTTTTGTGTTTTAAATTGTGATGTCTAGACCTCTTAACCTCCCACCTGGATACAAAACCCTGCAGGATACCACAGGTTTGAAACACACCCTAGGGGGTCGGTGCCAATACCTGCAGCAGACAAAAGAGTGTGAAAACACCCTGGGTAGGGGTGCCGGTCCCTGAAACAAACAAAGGGTGTGAAACAAACCTTAAGAGGCGCTCCTCAGATATAAATGTTTAGCCCTTCCCATGCTCGGGGTCTTTCTTCATTCTGACCGCTCGTGTGTTGATTGACCTTTTCTTTGCAAAGAAAATAAAAACCTTGTTGGCCAGCAGAAGTCTCTATTTCATTCTTCACCAGCAGCAGAGAACTTCCACAACAACAGAAGCTGCAATGACTGATGACAGCATTAAAGAGACTAGTGACCAGTCGAATAGTCATATTAAGCAATATTAATTAATTGAACATAATAATCATAAATTTTACCAACAACAAAAGGGAAAAAGAATTACATTACACTGACAGAGAACTGCAGATGTAATTTCACTGTCATGAATATAATATGTTAGAATCTACAATGGTTGCAGTTATGCATGTATTGCAAAATTATAACATCAGATGTGGACCTCTGTCCCTGGTGAGCTCAGTGAACAGTTTTATCTCCAAGGCAGGGGATACATGAACAAGGGGGTCAACGTTTAGGGCGCAGTGTTATGAAGAAGTAGTATGTTCCGATTGTGTGCATACTGCATGCAACAGCATGTACTTTGCAAGGGCAGCTGCTGTATATACTAAAAGTAAAAAGAAAAAGTATGTGATTCAGAACACACCCTGTGACTTGTCATAGTGGGAAAAGCACAGGTGTCACTAATAACAATAATGACGGCTCTGTCCTATTCAAATGTTCTGGTAAGAGTGACAATGTGCCAGCATGCATGATGCCAGGAGCCTGCAAACAAAGCAGCCAACGTTATTTACACCTGTGATTGTTTTACTGTGACAATCAAAACGTCTTGTGTTTAAAAGGCCCATCAAGCCATCTCTTCTCCACAACATGTACTCTGCACCAACTTCTAGTCGCCGCCAGATTGTTATGCTATACATGGTTTGGAATGTCCCAGGCATCCAGCTTCTAAGCACTTTTGCTTGCCAGTCTGCCAGTAATGGTAGACTATGTTGTTTGTTTGCTTGCCTGCTCAAGGCTCACACCTGTTCTTCTCTCTCCAGCAAAGCCAGTATGCCAGTCAGCTCTAATTCCCAGACAGCGTCCCTGCCAAGCCTTCCTTTTCTAGAAAACAACCCCTACCCCCTCTGTCAAGACTCCTGCTCACCTCTCCCCAACTCTGAATTCCCTTTAAAATTCAAAGACTTGTGTTTCATTCACCAAACTGTCCTGTATCAGCAATTGGGTTCAGCCTCAATAATGTGACACCTGCACTGCTTAAATAGGCTGACAGTCTAGTGTGTCACTTTCAAACAGGAGAAGTGCCAGGCATGAGAAATAGGAGACTTGAGCTATAGATATACATATACATACATATATATATATATATATATATATATATATATATATATATATATACATATATATGTATAACTGATTTGTTTAAGGTGTGATTTACTTCCGTTTAGAGCGTTTCAAGGGCGTGCACGTGCTCCACAACATTTTGTCCTGTGCTGTAAATGATAATACAGTCAGCAATGTAACAAGGAAATTATAGCTGCTGCGCAGTGATGGCTCAGGTTCGGGCATTTTTAGGCAATTCTGAGCAATAAGCAGAAGAATTGGAAGACATTTCTGAGTTTAGCAAAACAATCTGCCTTTTGCATCAGCTGAGGCTTGAACTCACAACCTCTGAGACTAAGAATCAATTTCTATCTCACTGAACTATTTAGTCAGTGACAATTCATGTGTAGCTTCACAGATTGACATGCAGGTTTGGCAGCCATCCATGCATGGAAAAGCAGATTTGAAACCACTATAAAAAATTCAGTTATTACGACAAAACCCACATATTGCATCTAGACAGCATGGAGATGTTGGTAATTTGTTTGTAACAATGATTTATTGGCTCCATAAGTGAAAAACTGATGTTTAAAATTGCCATTTTTACATTGACTCCAATTGTTCACATCAGAGCAAAATTCAAAATGCTGTCAAAAATTCAGTTTTTGAAATAAAATTCTGAAATTTGCCACACATCATCTACCATGACTCTAGAATTTTGTCATTTTTTTTATGAACATTAAAGATTTATTATTTAGGTTTAAGAAGTTTTACAGTTTTTGAAAAAAACACAGTGATGAACTTTTTAATAGGTTTTCAGTATTGGGGCTACAGTTAGATGAAAGTTGTGAAGTTGTAGCACATATGGTTGATTTGTTATGAATTTTCAAAATTTTGGACTTTAGAGGCTTGCTGTAGCGCCACCATCAGGACTATTGGCTTGAGTTTACAGGTGAGGATGGCTGGCATGAGACTGGACATTTGAGCAAAGTTTTCACCCATGGGAAGTATGATTTCCTCAGAAGAAGAAAGAAGAAAGAAGAAGAACACCTAGGATTACAATAGTGTCCTGGCAGCTTAGCTGCCTGGACCCTAACTAGGAGGGAAATGAAAATGAAAACGAAAATGGTAGGAAAAATATTCGCCTTCATTTTTGTGTTTGCAATGCAATTATGGGTAGTATATTTTCAGTCTGTGCAGGTGACATTACAAGGATAGTTCAGATTTTTTGAAGTGCGGTTTTATGGGGTACAGTAGATGTCAGTAAGCACACCCCCAGTTTGGAGAAACAGGCTGGAATCCAACATGGAAGCTAGGCAATCTACTGCTGTGGAGGGGTCAGCAACAAAATGTATTTTAGGCACCACAAAAGTCCCACCTTAAAAAATCTGTTGGTTTAAGTATACACTATGTTGAGACTATTTTCACTGCTTCACTTTAGACAGTGATTTAGACAGGTCATTATAGTGCTCTCTTCAAAACCAGACTTCATTGAGAAAAACAGTGATTTAAGATTCCTACATAAAGGAGCTCTTGTTATTCTGCTGCCTCAATTCGTTAATTTGTTAGTGTTATTGTGTGACTTTGGCATTTTAAAGGGTTAATTTGGATTCACCAAAGGCAGTAGTAGACCAGCAAATCTCATGCTCAGCAAGCTACAATGGTTGTTGTTGTCAAGTCAAATACCCCATAAAACAGCACTCAATCACAGTAAAATACTTCCTTTGCAGTCCACAGCAGTTCTCACATGCAACAAGTTAAAGAGGATAGTACAAAGTGCTGCGGTGTCTAGCAGTAGAACAGACAGGAGGGATTAAGTGCTGTTGACAGTTGAGAATAGATGGACAGATTTAGTAGTGCAGCTGACTGACTGACTTTACTGCTATTAAAGTGTGCACAGCAGCCAACCGGCATATCTAACAGTTGCCATATCATAGCTATAATTGGATAAATCACTGTGATAGACATGTCTAACTGGCTCTCACACTTAGGGGAAATAGCACGTCTCCTGCATCATTGCTCTTACTGAATCACAGAAATTCACAGCTGCCAATTCTGACAAATTATCCAAGGCAGTAGCTGGCTTTGAAATCTGGAATCCTAGAGTCTTCTAATTGTGTAACAACAATTAACAGCTGGCCTCTAAATGAAAATGATACAGAAACTCACCCTGAGGGCTATAAATTTGTAATGTCAGAGCATCCAATTCCCTCACACCAATGGGGAGTTTCATGTTCACTAGTGTCTGATCAGGGACTGGTATGCTTGGCATCGAGCCAGGCAGAGAAGCCGGTACTCCTAGTGCTCTCAGTATGCTCCACTGGGTATTCTGGAGGATGCTGGCTATTTGAGCCAAATGCCATCAGTTCTGACAGAGACAGATGGGAAAAGGATATATGATCCAAGAGGAGAAGGATGGTGGCTTACATAAGAGCTGGAGTCTATGCATGAGTTCAGGAGAAATGATAGTGTGTTGAGACCAAGAATATGTTGATGTGATGATGTTTCCCTATAAACTTTACTACTTCAGTTTGTGCATGGAGATTGTGCACATTTCACAAATCTTTTAATGAACCACACAGCAGCCCGGAGTTTCAACACCTAATTTTTATCATGCTTAAAGTCTGCAGCCCTGTAATGGCTTTGATGATACAGTGTATGATCTAAACACGATAGGACGTTTTACCAGTAGAAGAGCAAAATTTAATTACTGCTTTGCAGTTGTATGCTTCCATGAACCCATCAAGTTGCACCTGCAGTTTACATCCATGTCTGTGAAAACATGAATGCTTCACACACAACATAGAAGATCTATACAAGCAGCACAGTTTCAAGGTGGGCACCCAAGATGAGAATCGCCAATTCAGTGTCTGACTAAATGTCTCCCCCTCTGCTCCTGAGATGTGACGTCGAGTAATGGCCAGAAAAGTGTTTTTTCAGTACATTATGATGTCAGGGTGAAGCTGACCTTTTACCATTTGCATATAAAATGAATACACACACACACACACACACACACATATATATATATATATGTGTGTGTGTGTGTGTGTGTATATATGTATAGCCTATATATATGTGTGTGTATATATATATATATATATATATATATATATACATATATATGTGTGTGTGTGTGTGTGTGTGTGAGATAAACTGTTAAACATAGTGTTTAAATAGTATCATCAATAATCTCTTTTTAAATATTGACAAGGAGAGAGTGCTGTCTGCAAGATTTTGATGTTCATTCCACAATGTGATCCCTTTAAATTTAATAGTGAATTGCCCTCTGCTGCTATGGCAGTGGGGGAGATGCAGGTGTCCTGCTTGTCTTGTTGTGTATGAGTGTATACTAGAATTCACGTGAAAATATTGCTGAAAGTGATTCGGTAATTCATGACTTTGGTGAATTGCCTTATGGATTAAAACACAGATTTGCATGATATTAATATCAAATATGGTTATGATCCTCAGTTTAGAAAATAAAGAAGAGGATGAAGCCCTAGTATTTGAGTTTGTAGCCGTTTTGACAAAATGTTTTTTTATTATTTGAATTCATATGTTGAAAAAAAAAACCAAAAAAAAAAAACAGGGTAGTATTGATATTGTAAGATAATTTGTAAAAGACCTTGGATTGTCTGATTTGTAAATGGGAATGATTTTTGCAATTTGAGATCATTAGGTACATCTCCTGTTTCTAAGGACAGAGAAAAAATAAATATTAACCGAGCTGCAATTGAGGATTTAATTTCTTTCACAAGAGGAGTTCTGACTTTATCGTGTCCTGCAGCAGTTGATTTTAGTTTATTGATAATACTTATAACTTCATTTACATTAGGCCGATCAAATGTCTTAAAGAAGCAACAGACAGCATTTTTGCCTATATATATATCATTATGAAAATAATGTGGGTTGCACAGGGTAGTATACACAGTAAAATCAGACTTTACATCGGTTACTTGGTGACTTTGCAATAAGCTTCTGCCACCGGGGACGAATTTTCACGGAAAAAAATCTGCTTTACGGCAGGAAATGCGTCATGTATTGCCAAACTGGTTGGTCAGCCAATCAGGTGCTGGAACTGGTCCTTATGAGGAACTGGCCGGGGCATGGGATAGCTGAATCAGGAGCACAATGGCAGACAGACCAAGTTTGGAGATAAGTGAAAAACAGCCTCTCAAAAGAAAACGAGCATATCTGTCTGAGGAGGCAAAGAAGAGCAGTGATAAAAGAAGAGGAAAAACAAGGGTAAACCTCAGTCAGGCATTCAAGAGGCTTCAGCACTGATGTCCAGCTAGCTTTCTTTCTAATGGATCAGTAAGTAACACGGCTAAATGTTAGCTAACCGAGAGAGGACTGTACTGTACTGGCTGCTAGGTCATTCATAGCTGGCCAGCATCGCAAATCGCCACAACCAGGGACCGGGTAGCGAGTGTTGGTCGGCTGACATCCTCGTTGCCATTCTACGGCAGCCCTCGGACAGTGATTACCCTGTCGGGAGTTATTTTTCAGCAGTCACCGGCTCACTATACATTATCCCTTACGTGTTTACTGTTGTTTGTACTGATACTGTGCATATTGGTATCATTTATTGTGAGCTGTTTGTACTGGTACTGTGCATTCTGGTATAACTTTTTGCATCACTATTTGTTTTTTTCTTCAGATAAATCTGATAACTGTTGCTCGGTCTCTTGACTCATTTATTTAGTAGAGTGTCCACACACTTTTTCGTTCTACATATACATAGAGGTATACTGGTGGCTTTACAACCAACATTTTATTGATTATCTCTGATCCCCACAGTCAATTTGGTCTTTGCAACAGTGCGAGCAACACCGCTGACGCTAGGTGGCGCCAAGCTAAAAAAAACGAATCCTATCTGTTGCCTGTTTAAATGAAGGAAAGCAACAATCAATATAGTCAAGGGGACTTCCACCTGAAGTTTTGATTTTTTTGCCAGGTAGGCACCTACCTTTACAAAGAAATTGTTGAATTTACATGCGATCTCATATGGATCAAGGTGATGAAGGTTTTTTTTTTTTTTATTAGAGGACTCCTTGAATTTGTCAGCAAAATAGCTTTTCTTTTTTTCTTTTTTTTTTGCTGATTTAAGGAGATGAGTAAATTTGTTTTTATATGTTTATAATTTGATTGGTTCAGTGGTGTTGGGTTTGTTAAGAATTTTTCCTAAAGTCTGTTTTTTCCTTTGAAAACTTCTGTAGCCCAGGGGTGAACCATGGCTTAGAAGAGTCCTGCTTAACGGACTGTGTTTTAGCAGTGACTAAGGGAAAACATTTATTGAAAATAGAATTTAGTTATTTGATCTAGAGTATTTGTACCCAATGGATGATAGACACATCCTATTAGACATTTGTATGAGGTTTTGTCATAATAAGCGGATTAATTCCTCAATAATGGCCAAAAACATGTTATGTAAGGTCACAGCGACTGTGACCTATCTGAAGAAGACCAGGAGGGAATTTCTTAAAACTTGGCACAAACATCTACTTGGACTCAAGGATGAACTGATTAAAATTTGATGGTCAGAGTTTGAAGATCACTGTGAACCTGCATCAGTCTCCGTCTCATTTTGTGAATTTCGTGATATCTCAAGAAGGCCTTGAGGGAATTTCCTCAAATCTGACACAAAATTCCACTTGGACTGAAGAATAAGCTGATTAAAATTTGATGGTCAAAGGTGATATCAAGTTTACAGGAATGCAATGGATGAGGTCACAGTGACCTTGAACCCTGACCACCAAATTCAAGTCAGTTTATCCTTGACTCAAATAAATGTGTCTACCAGATTTAAGGAAATTCTCTCAAAGTGTTCTTGCGATACTACATTCACAAGAATGAACACCAAAGTTAAATCAGCTCATCCTTGAGTCCAAGGGAAGGTTTGTAGTGCTGCTGTTATTCCAACTCATTCTCCAGTCCAAGGGAAAGTTTATAGCAAATTTAAAAAAAAAACTCCTCAAGGCATTCCTGAGATGTGAGGTTTACAAGGTCATTGTGACAGATCCAGTCACCATGACCTTTGACACCTTGACCTTTGACCTATGGCCTTTGACCCCCACAATCTACTTACTTCTCACATGAGTCAAAGTGGACATTTGTGCAAATTTGAATACATTTTCTCCAGGCACTCTTGAGGTATTGCGTTCATGAGAATGGGATGGACAGATGGACAACACAAAAACATAATTCCTCTGGCCACGGCGATTGCCGGCATGGAGGCATAAAATTGTGATATTTATCCTTGGAATGGTCTAATTGGAATAACAATTAAACCAAACAACTTCCCTGCAACCTGTCCAATAAATTTTAATGTTTCTTACCTAACAGAAAAAAAAGATGTTTGCACCAGAGGAGATGTCAGCCTGCACCAAAGCATCCACTGGCTATCACTAATATCCACAGCAGATAAGGAAGTTCAACAAATAGATTTGTTAGGGTGAAAGGCTGGCTCTACAGGGTTCTGGAGGAAAGCTAAAGAGTCCGCATCATTAGAACTCTTCGTCTGGGGACAGTTAAGTCCCTCTAAGGTATGTTGCTATAAAGTGTTGGACACCCAACCAACCAATCATCAAACACAGACAAAAACTACTTCTGGTCTTATTTCTTAGTGGTGCTATTTTAAGGGGGAAACATATGCTTTGTATTGTGAAGTTTTATGAGAACGACAAACTTAAGGCCACACAGATACATGATAAACACTGTCTATTGGTCATCTACTCAGCCACAACAGCAGTCTGTGTCATGTATACTCTGTGAACTGCCTGGAACAAGCACAAAAAATATATCAAGATCAAAATTTATCATAACTAAACTGTACTTACCATACAAGCAAACATTTGTATCTGAAACCATTACTGATCATTTGAAATTAATAAAAGGTGAAGAAAGTAAAAACATCATAACTTTGATTTTTTATTTTAGTTTTTTGTTCTTTCCTAGCCAACCAAATCCTAACTCCACAAACTGTAAAGTCTAAATAAACAACTCATTGAATCAACAAGTCACTCAATGTCCGTGACCCATCTTTGTGGTCTGGTCCTGGGTTCTGAGAGAAGGATATTATTTCATATTGTGGGTCAGCCAGGGGCCATTACCGCCGTTAACTATCACTCATTTGCACGTTAGCTGAGCAAGCTAAGGTTAGGAGGCTAGCTGGGAGGTGATGAGTGAAGGATCTTTTTGCATTGTACTGTAATTAATGCTGCTTAATCATACCCCCAAACATCAGGGTAACCTCAGAAATGCCTTCTCACCAAGCTTCAGTTTGTCCTCTTTTAGTCTTCAGGAAGTTATTAATGCTCTTCCTACAACTGATAATACGAAATCAATTGCTGCAGATAGTTTAGATGCTTTCTTTATGAACCTTAAGCACCACTTATTGCAGAATATATGTATAACTCATATATTGAACCTGACCATCTCCATTGGAGTAATCACCACAGCCTGGAAAACAGCCTATGTCCTTCCCTTTCATAAAGGAGGCGGTAAAACCAACATAATTAACTATCACCCTATTGTCAAATCATGGTATCTGGCTAAAATATTGGAGTCCCGGGTAAATAAGCAACTTAGATCATATCTCTCTTTGTTTTCTGTACTCACTCCTTATCAGTCTGGTTTTAGGACTATGCACAGTACCACATCTGCAGCCTCCCTGGTTCTAAATGACATTACACTAGCCTTGGATAGCAAAATGTCTTGTGCTGCTCTGTTAATAGACTCAGACTCGACACAGTTGACAATTTGTTACTTTTAAAGAAACTGTCCTGTGTTGGTTTTGATTCTGTCAGGCTGCCTGTGGTTTGAAAACTACCTCTCCAATAGACTGCAATGCATAAAGATGGGTGATTCATTCATTCATTCATTCATCTTCTAACCACTTCATCCTCTTGAGGGTCGCGGGGGGGGGGGGGCTGGAGCCTATCCCAGCTGACATCGGGCAAGAGGCAGGGTACACCCTGGACAGGTCGCCAGACTATCGCATCACTAGATGGGTGATGTTCATTCAAAATTTTAAATATTACTAAAGGTGTCCCACAGGGCTCAGTGATAGGGCCAACATTGTTTTCAATTTACATAAATGATATGATATTCATTACAGGTGATCCTTACCGCACCCATCACTGCCACCTTTACTGAAAGGTTGGCTGGCCCAATTTGGCCGTGAGGCGGGAACCGCAATGATATTTCTTCATTTATAAAGCTTTGACACAGATGCACCCTATATTTCATCACTCTTAACTCTGTCCTCACATAATCATGGTACTCATTCACAATATATGTTGTTGCTTCACACTCCTTTAATCAGAACTGAACTAGGAAGAATGCCATTCTCTTACAGTGCACCTTATACATGGAATGATCTACAAAATACCATAAACTTAGACATCCTGCAACCATTATGGCTGTTTAGGGGGTTTATTTCCAATTTCAGTTTTAATTGAGTGTTCATGCTTTTCACTATACATCTACACCTTAGCATGTTTATCACCCTGTATTTCTACTTTTAGAGCCTATTTATTGCTAGTGTTGTTTGTTGTTTTCTACAATTTCATTTTTGTTTTAATTGATACGCACGATTGTTCTTTGTTTGCTTATCAGTTGTTTTAAAGACTTTGTTGATTTCCAGAGTCTTAAATAAGGTTTAAATAAAAAATGAGCAAATATATTTTTTTCTGGCAGTGTTATCTAGGAACTGTGAGTGACCTCTTTCACCACTCCACTTCTCCTGTCTTTGGCATAAGTCACCAAGAGATACGAGCATGGAAGTGGTCAGTGTCATATGCAGAAAGCCTGGGTATACATACTTGATGGTGTGCAGATGTTTGGTGGTATACTGAGGGATGAGGCGGTAGATGACATCTAGTCCATAGTTCTTTCCTATAAGGTTTGCTGTAGGAACTGTAAAGAGAACACATGACAAGTTAAACACATGAATTCAAGAAAGTGAAAAATAAAAAGAGCAGTATAATGTGTAGTTAATTAATGAATTCATATTTAATCAGTACATTTAATTATTGATAATTACGCCCATACAGAATCTGCGTCCACAGAACTTTGCAGATTTTAAGCAGGTTTTAGAAATATAGATGCTGCTTGTTAAACTCAGAATGTTGTCACTGTCTCCTCCACCTCCTTGTGCATGTGTGTGAAGATTGTGTGTTGCATTCAGTTAACATTAAAATCAAAGTTAGTGGGGTAGTGACACTTCAATTTAAATTCAATTCAATATTATTTATAAAGCCACAAATGACAGCATATGACATCCCCCTGTCTTTGGACCCACACAGCGGATAAGGAAAAACTCCCCCAAAAAAACCCTTTCATGGGGGAAAAAATGGTGGAAACCTCAGAAAGAGCAACTGAGGAGGGATCCCTCTCCCTGGACGGACACATGTCGTGTGTACAGAATGGATTGACATAATAAATGTACAGTGATCCATATGATAAATGATACATGAAGAAGAAATATAAAAAATAAGTTTTACTGTCAACAGATTGTTTATAGATTTGCAAATTAATTTTTGTTCTTTCTGCACTATAACATTTTGATGGCCATGTGTCCCACATTTTGTTGATTGACTTTGATTAAAGTAGTCACATTTTTTCTTAAAGTATTGCTGATTACATAAAATCTAGTGGACCGAAAAAGCAATTGATTTCATTATTTCAAAATAATGAAATAAAGTTGTATTAAAATGTGTATTTGCAAAAAAAGAGTGATGTATATAATAAATTATTGATACATACTTGGTGCCCATGAATTAATACAATATCACCACGCAAAAAATCACAATACTATGCTGTATCGATTTTTCCCCACCCCAGTTATGCAGTAATGATAATGTGTAAGGAGATTTGAAGCACACATAGGAGGGCAGATGATGGAGCACTGGGGAATTGATACATCCATTGTATGTTTGGTTTGTTGCTCCTTCACTGATAACCAGACATGGGGGAAAGTCACACATGTGCAAATCACAAGCAAGTCTGAAGTCTTTACCTTCAAGCAAGTCCCAAGTTAGTTGTGGTGAGAATCAAGCAAGTCAAGTCAAGTCTCTGCTATAAATCAAGCAAGTCGTCAAGTCATTGCTCAGGTCAAGCGAGTCACAAATTAAGTCATATGTGACATACAGCAAACATCTCCTCACGATCCGCTAACTACATGTTCTCTGAATATGCTGTGAAAAAGTCAGGTCTCTGTAGGCAGCCCAGGTTCCGCAAATGGCAACAAAAACATTTGGGTCCAGGCTGTACCTACCAGCCAGCACGAGACCATCATAAGCAAGCACACACATACACATGAATGCGGTCTGACGGCCTTGCGCAAGCGCGCACACATGAACGCGGTGCCCAGAGAGGCAGTTAGAGCTACAGCTAACCTTTTTCACTGGGAGCACATGTGCTCCCAGTGAAAAAGGTTAGCAGCACAGAAAGAAATTTAGGAGCGCAGTGAAAATTTTAAATAACACATTTAATAGGAAAACAACAAAATACAAAGGCTCCTCTGGAGCCACCCTCTCCTCCATCATGTGTGTGGTAATTGCCCAGCACACACACACAGGCCTACTGCTCTACTATTAGACACAAAGGATGTCTTTAGTCCACTGGCTTTTGTAGTTGGGTCGCCTGGCACGCTTCATCGGATGAACTCAGCTAAATTTTTAAAATTTAATTCATGGTGAGGGGTCATGCATTTTCCACCAGTCACTTTGAAAAGAAAAAAATGTTTGTGGCCACAGGGGGGATCAAAATAAAATAAATAAATGAAATAAAAATCAACCAGCCAGCCTCCTCCTCTGATAAGTTAAAAACAAACCCTTATCAGCACATAAACCACACACATCATGCAGCCCGGTTGGTATATTTTAGCACATTCCCTAAAGGGCAAGGAAACAAGCATGCACAGAAAGACTGGAATGAACTTAAAGAGGAATGAGGGTTTACATGCACAATTCTTTTATTCGGAATGACAAACGGAATAAACCGCCCCCTTTAATCGGAATGACCATTCTTCAATCGGAATGACCGTTTACATGACCACTTTTAATCAGAATGGCCATTCATTCTGAATGAAGGTGGAATTAAACTGTCCATGTAAACGTACTGAATGATGCACTACTGGTGTTTAAGATACCAGCCAAGCTCTTTTGACACATCTTTTCTTTTATCACAGTGATAAGAATATAGGAAATATTGTAAAGAGAATGGCAAATAAATAGTTAATACAAAAGCAGGAAGTAGTGAGAGAGAAAAAATAAATAGTGCTTCTCAATGTCAAGGATGCTTCCTTGCTAGCATGAGTCCTTCCAAAAGGGGTCCTTCAGAGACTAGGCAACACTCCTGGGCATTCAGTGAACACAAATTGAAACAGGCTAGCTAGTGACCAGGTGTGACTTATTGTGTGGCAACTCCGGCAAATCGTGTGCAAAGAACTGTGGGCACTTAATGCCCTCTGAGGATACACACATGCATCCTTGAAAATTCTCTGAAGGAAGGATTCAGTTCTTGGTAGAATTGGGAGGATCCATTGGGAGGGTCTTCTGACGGGATATGATGACAAAGCACATTTCATACATATCAATATCAATTGATCAGTGAGTGCTCTGTGTGTGTGTGTGTGTGTGTGTGTGTGTGTGTGTATGAGGGGTCAAACGTTTCACCCAACCACACTACAACACGTCACTTGCGCCTACTTAGGACACGTCAGATCTGATCAAACCGTGTGAGCGCACGCCTACATTTTACATAGGGTTACTATGGAGACACGAGTGTTACACACACACCCGCTACATGACGCGCAGGCGTTGTTCGCTCCACTCACATGATGCGCTCACACGGCTTATCAGTATGCGTGCACAGCGCGTTACAAACGCTACACATACACTACACTTACGGGTGCGTCACTATGCTAACTAGCTTGCTATGCTAATCAGACGTGCGTGCGTTTACACGTCATGTGAGCGCAGGGGTCAAAAGTGTCAGCTGTGAAGCAACAGTGCGTCGTGTTACCGACGTGTGACATGGAGCATCACTATGCTAACAAGCTTGCTATGCTAATCAGACGTGCGTGCGTATACACGTCATGTTAGCGCAGTGGTCAAAAGTGTCAGAGTGTGAAGCAACAACGCGTCGTGTTACCGACGTGTGACACGTAGCATCGCTATGCTAACTAGCTTGCTATGGTAATCAGACGTGCGTACGTCATGTGAGCGCAGGGGTCAAAAGTGTCAGAGTGTGAAGCAACAACGCGTCGTGTTACCGACGTGTGACACGTAGCATCGCTATGCTAACTAGCTTGCTATGCTAATCAGACGTGCGTGCATATACAAGTCATGTGAGCGCAGGGGTCAAAAGTATCAGAGTGTGAAGCAACAACGCTTCGTGTTACCGGCGTGTGACACGTAGCATCGCTATGCTAACTAGCTTGCTATGGTAATCAGACGTGCGTGCGTAGACACGTCATGTGAGCTCAGGGGTCAAAAGTGTCAGCTGTGAAGCAACAGCTCGTCGTGTTACGGACGTGTGACGTGTATATAAGATATAGATATAGATATATACTGTTTCACTGATGCTCTGTTGCTAGGGCAACAGCTTTGGTCCCTGTGCACTTCCTGTCAGTTTCTGCATTAACAAACATTATATGCATATATATACATATATATATATGTATATATATGTGTATATATGTATATGCCATAAGTGTAGCCTATATTTACGCAGTATCTATCTATCTATCTATTTTCTTTCCTTGTTCAGGCACTATTTTCAACACTTCTACAACAGATCATTTGTTAGCCTATAATAATAGTATACTTGCAGCTTTATATCAAGGGGAAGAAATTGTGTCTCATTAAATTGTTATGTTATTTATTATACCTACTGATGCATACTTATTTCCACAGCAGTTGGGGTGCTGTGTGTTGTTGCCTGTTCTTGCCACAAGGTGGAGTCTGGTTTGAGTTTCCTCCCTTTTTGAAACAGACTGAGTTTTCACTAAACCTTTGTGAAACGGACCCCTGGTGATTTGCTGAACGATCGTGACATCGCGACGGCTGGATTGGCTGAGCAAGGGGCTCGACCTTCAGTGTCAACAGTCGCCTACTGGGTAACGAGCGTGACGTCACCGCTGCCGGATTGGTTGAGCGAGGGGTTGAGCTAGGTAGTAGTGTGGGCCTATATAGATATATATATCTATATAGGCCCACACTACTACCTAGTTAGCATAGCGATGCTACGTCGGTAACACGACGCACTGTTGCTTCATGGGCTGGCACTTTTGACCCCTGCGCTCACATGACGTGTATACGCACACACTTCTAATAACCACACGTCTAGGCGTGTACAGGCATTGCACGCGCAATGCACGCGAAACAAGTACATGGTGATGGTTGCACAGGTAATATACACGTATCAAGTACGCGGTGAATGCAGTGTGTGCATGTTCGCTGATACGTTTCACCCCTCATAGTGCGTGTGTGTGTGTGTGTGTGTGTGTGTGTGTGCCTGCATGCACGCCTGCATGTGTGCGTTTGTGTGTGAGTAGGTACCTGATGCAGAGAAGACCTGGATGACCCATAGAAAGGCTGCAGCCCTCCTGGCATGTTTGATGTTGTGTTTGAGCAGATTCAGACTCAGCAGCACAGCTCCAGCCTCCTCTGCCTTCCTACCTATATGACGATCTGCAGAGAACAAATATCAAATGTTTCCATGAATGTGTAGACAGAGTAACGATGAGGTTAAAAGGGTAGAATCAGCTGATCATATGATGGATGTATCTTAACCACCCCCCCTTTACCTGTGTGTGGCACTTTCTGCTTACACATCAAAACTAAACTGCTAATGTCCACAAATCAAGTCATTTATGTGCACACATAATTATCCAAGTGAAGGGATGACTACAATTACTATGAGCAAAGAAATGATCAGAAATGTTATACTTGATACCTGTTGGGCCCCTTAGAGTCGCAGCCCACGCACACACACTCAGACACACACACAAACATCCAAACTAATGTCTTGTGCTCTTTCCCTCATTCTGTGCACTGCTCTCTGATCACAGTCCCTGTCCCTAACGGAGGTATCAAGCCAGTACCCCAGTGGTGGCCTAGCCTGCTACCTCCATCATATGTACCCACTGGCTAATGCCAAAGTGTTCATGATTTGCTTTGTTAATGTGGATGTGAAAACAGCACAACGAATGTTATGAGATGGTTTTGTTATAAATAACAAATAAAAAAGGAAAAACAGAAAACCAAAGAGAACCGCCCCTAAGAAGGGGCACGAGATTTGTAGGTCTTGATGAGAAGAATGACAAGCTAGTTTTGGTTTGGTCTTTCTACGCGATTCCTGCGGGTCGCAGCATGCATTTTAGTATCTGTAGGTGGCGCAAAAATCGTCATGAGGTTTTTCGAAGATTCACGTAGACACCGAAATTATTTGTAAGAGTCGAAATGTCGATAAAACAACCAATGCAAGAGAACGCAAGGTCATTTTTTTTTGCAATAGAGGGAATTCATATGACAGTACAGTAGAATATGTATATAATTTTCAAGGATGTATTAAATAAAATGTACCTGTGATATGTCAGTTATGTAAATTAAATGTCTTGTGCAAGACATCCACACTGAATGACATACACTGTCTTGATAACGAAATTATATAATGTTAACAACAACATGTTTTCTGTCATAGTGTTTGGAATTAAAGTGCTTCCATGTATTGTAAAAGACGAAGGTCTGTAGTGACAGTACTCTGGATAGTGTGTGACACATTTTGATGTAACTACATTTATATATATGTACATGATATAATTACAATCGGATTCAAATACAGTATGTAGTAACAGTCATGATCCAGCAAGTTGCAAGTGAGTTATCAGTATTAAAGGTTGTTGTAGAAGTTACAGATGGAAAACAGCAAAATATAATGTTAGGTGGTGTTTAATTTTTTTAATAAAATAATGTATTAGTCTGTATAGACAAGAAATGTCACCATACATCAGAGGAATCCAGGTGCAGTGATGTCAGGAGGTCCCACATACACTATAAAAATTGTGTGCTTTGAGTGTGTCACGCAGGAAGGGTGTGAACAAAGTGTTTTGACCAGTCACAGGATGTCTTGCATCCAACCCTTATCTATATTAAATCAAAGGCAAGTACTCAGTATGGGTATAATGAATGTATCTTATATTAATTAAATGCAATTTGGTACATGTGCATGGATATGATAAACATTTTTAATACTAGAGTTACATTATAGTAAAATCTTAAACATTATGGTTGAGATATTGAACTATATACAACAAAGTCATACACATTTATTGTATATTCTTAATATGAATTAACTGTGAAAACGTGCAACCATATATTGTAGTATTACAAATGAAAGTGCACATGCACACATGATGGTGATTTTTGAAAGGAAGACAACAAAGTGTCAGAGCAAATTAGCATTCAATAATGTGTCTTATTAAATAATGATTAAATGAGGTTGCAGGTGAGGGTTCTGTGAGAAAACAAAAGTTTAGGTTCATCACAACTGTTGTGTGGTCAAGGTTATTGATTTGTACAATTGTTCATACAATGACTGTATAATCATTACACCTGAGTGTACTGGAATATATAGAATTGTTTCTATTTATAACATAAGGGAGTCTTTCACATTGCAGTTGGTAGTAACATGTAGTACATGACATGATTTCACCATGTAAAGCATGTTTTTCAGTGGTAGTTCAGATGTGTTGTAGGATTCAGGTTGTATGTATGTAGGTATAAGCAGCATTGTGGAAGGTATGTTGAAATGGACAAATACACAATGTGGTTTGACTCCACATACAGTATGTGTTTTAAATGATGCCATCAGAAATGTGAAGATGGGAATTAGATTGCAGGAGTTATTAGAGTGAATGGTAATGTCCAATACAAGTGAATTATCTATGAGGTAGCTTCTTCTGACTATGAATTACATGGTCTAGAATTTTTAATAAAGTTAGACGATGTATGTCAATTACCAAAAGACGGTAACATTATCTAGAATTACACTGAACAATGCCTTTTTTTTGTGTTCAGTATTGCATGACGTGATAAGAACACATAATTAAAGTTGCAGTGAAAGAGTCATTATAATATATGTAGGAATGAGACACATGAGCTGGTCAGTTTGATCAATTTTATCCTGTCTCACACACACACACACACACACACACACACACACACACACACTTGTGTTTGTCAGAGTGCAGCTTTTGTTATGCTAATCAAGGACTGCATGCGGCTGACAGGCAGACAGAGTGAGAGTAAAATGGGTTGAAAATCTCTCAAACAAGTCCTCCCAGTTCCCAAACCGTGGGTCCAATCTTCAATCTGAAGGCATCATCAGATAGATAAACTTGTTCTGAACACAGAAATAGAAAGCTTTTATGTCTATGGACTCAAAAATGTGACCTTAGTCACAAGTTTATGATGTGTTGGCCCTCATCTTTTCTGAAGGAGATCATCATGAGGATTTGTGTGCTGCACCTCAGAATGCTTCTAAAATCCAAACCATTCCAGTAATGACAAAGTCCTTCACAAGTAATGTTCACCAGGGGTAGAGCTGTAATTTGTGCAAGTTTGAAACCGCTAGGATAAACGGTGTAGGAGCCAATAATTTTTGAGAGACTGAATTTGTGAAAAACATCATCTTACACTGAAAAGGCAATCGTGCACTTTCTGTTGGACTTGGGTCAGAGGTTGCACGCGAGATTTGTAGGTCCTTTTTTTTTTTTTTAAAGATTATTTTTTGCGCTTTTTTTGCCTTTAATGAACAGGACAGAGTGAAATGGGGTGTGAGAAAGAGAGAGTGGGGTTTGACATGCAGCAAAGGGTTGCAAGCCGGAGTCAAACCTGCGACCGCTGCAGCGAGGTATCAGCTCTACACATGAGGTGCCAGCACTATCTACTACGCTACCGACACCCCAAGATTTGTAGGTCTTGATGACATGAACAAGCTAGTTTTGGTTTGGTCTTTCTAAGTGGTTCCTACCGGTCGCAACGGGCATTTTAGTGTGTCTAGGTGGCGCGAAAATCGTCAGGAGGTTTTGTAACTTCTCACCTTTGAGAGCCCAGAAAATCCAAACCATTCGAGTAATGAAAAAGTTGTAAATAAAATTTGTTCCCCATGGGTTGGTCTGTCGGGGTTGCGAGTTTGAAGCCGATACAATAAGCGGTCTAGGATGTTGATGTTTTAAGGAATTTTTAAAAAGAGGCGAAATCTTACTTTGAAAGGGAAATAGCTAACTTCCTGTTGGTTTTAGGCCAGAGGTGCAAGCGGCACATCTGACTTTGTCATTTGGCCGAGGTCCCTAATTAAAGCTGGGAGCAGCGATGGGCGGGACCTCAGGCTCTCGCTGTCGGCGCCCAGCTCATGTAGACGGTGTAAATTAGCCTATTCGTAAGAGTCGAAATGTCAGTGTACAATCTACCTATAACTTTTCATCTTCAAGGTATTGGGGTGGGATAGACCAAGGTTTGAAGTCGATCGGATAAAATCTGTAAGACTAGTTTGTTAATTTAGGACCCCTGGAAATGAGCAAAAATGCACAAAAGTGGCACATGTAAATTCAAAATGGCCGACTTCCTGTTGGGTTTGGAGCATGACTCCAAAAGGCTTTTTTGTACGTGATAGAGTGTCACAGGTGCCTACCAAGTTTCATACATGCAGGTCAAACCAGCTTCAGGGGCTGCTTAATTAAAACGTTCTAGGGGGTGCTGTTGAGCCATCTTGGTGTATCAAAGCACAAAAATTACATCAGACAACAGGACTTGAGACCTGTGATGTGTGAATTTTCAAGCA
The DNA here is from genome assembly GCA_026686955.1 of Epinephelus cyanopodus. Taxonomy (NCBI): domain Eukaryota; kingdom Metazoa; phylum Chordata; class Actinopteri; order Perciformes; family Serranidae; genus Epinephelus; species Epinephelus cyanopodus. Next base: position 43,898,727 of record CM048917.1, on the reverse strand, counting down.
TAATTGTCCCTTAAAAACAACATTGTGTTTGATGGTGAACAAGGCGGTGCCACGACAGTGTTTGATGAAAACTTAAAAGCTTAATTTTTAAGTATCATTAAGGTCTAAGGACTTGGACCAGCAAGTTTGAGGTGGTTCTCATTAACCTGCTAGAAGAGGGACATCAAAGAATGTATAAAGTAGCTTTCTGTTGCCAGTAGGTGGCGCTATGGTGGTGATTCAAAATTTCTCTGTAGATGTGTTCAGCTGGACTGTAATCATATGTGTGAAGTTTTGGCAAGATATTCCCACATGGAGTCAAGTTACAACAACGTTTATCATCACGGCGAAACATCAAAGTTCGCCGCCATGCCATGGCCATGCCCTTCAACGAAAACTCACAGTTTCAACAATAAAGCTTCATCAACGTCTTATGGCTTTTTTCACAAAGTTTGAGGTGGATCCGATCAATTCTGTAGGAGATGTACATTAAAGACTAAAACATGGCATTTCCTGTTGCCAGTAGGGGGCACTATATTTATCTCTAATTATTGTAGGTTACATGTAGGTAAACTGGCTTCAGGGGCTATTTCCTCAAACTTTTGTGGGGGGCACTACTGAGCCATTTTTTGGAACCCGCGCACAAGACCCTTAAAATATCAAATTTTTCACCAGTCCTGATATATCTGCAAAGTTTCATGAGTTTTCAGGTATGTTAAGCCTCCCAAAAAGGCAATTCATTTGGAGGAAGAAGAAGAAGAAGAAGAAGAAATCCTTGCATTTCAATAGGGTCCTCGCACCGCTAGGTGCTCGGGCCCTAATAATAAACAATGAGATTTCAATAAGGTCCTTGGACGACTTAGTCGTCGCTCGGGCCCTAATAAAAATCTGAACAATTACAATAGGGTTCCCAGCTCCGCTGGTCCTGGGAAACGCGTCTACGTGCACACTCCTTCCCCAAGCCCCGCGGGTTTGGACCCCTAATAATTATAAATAATAGTAAACAGCGCAATTACAATAGGGTCCTCACAGACGATTTTGTCGTCCTTCGGCCGTGGTCCCAAATACTAATAATCGTACCAGAAACAAGAGGGACTTTGTCCTTCGTCCTTCGTCTGAGGTCCCTAATTAAGCTGTGGTGTGTCTGAGGTTTTGTTGAATTGCCAAACATTTGAGTTTTTATTTATCATCAGGAGATCTTTATAATTCATCTTTTCAGCCACACTCACCTCTGTGTCCAACTTTAGCCAGTAGGTGCAGCAGTGGCAGCAAGATGGTGTAGTTGGGACTGAAACTGTGCCCAGTGTTGACCAGTGCAGTAAGCAAGGCTTCACTGCCACCCTTACTGATCATATAGTGGATACGACGATCTGTACCTAAACAGAAAGAGAGGGTTGACTGGATAATGGTGTTTCCTCTGCTGGAAAGGGTTCCACAGAAACAAAAGTAGTGCTTGGTTATGCAGAGAAAAACTGTTGATTGAAGGGGAAGGATGAAGAGGCAGACTTGCTCAGGAGTCTGATGTATTGGAGTGTTTGCACTGGTATTAACACTATATTTAAAGGCGTACATACCTTTAAACACCTTTGAATCTGAAAATCAGTGCTTAAGCCTCATTTTTATTTACAGTGTCATGAGGTAAAAATACAAATTATGCCATGAACTGTATTTCCAGACACTGTCTTTTATGTACATTTTTTTACATAGAAAAACCTGAGGTGACCAGGACTTCAAAAATGCCAAGAGGACAAAAAATGCTTGTTGTCTGAGGTGTAAAAGTTGTTGGGATATAAACAGAAACAGACTGCAGAGTTATGATAGTTTTGTATTTGTCCTTAGTTTTTATTTTTATCTATTTTTTTTTTTTTCATTTTGTTTTCAGTTCAGTTTAGTTTCAGTTCATTTCCAGAATGGCATCGCTCATTATAGTCTTTATTACTTAATTATTTTTTTAGTTTCAGTTTAGTTTTTATTCGCTTCAGTATAATACTGAAACAGGTTTACACTCCATGAGTGTGACAAATAATTAACACAAAAAAAGCAAAATACTTGCCTGCAAATATTTTGCATCAAAGTTACTCAGCTAAAACTACTGTTGACTGACAAATTACAATTTAAAGCTATTTAATCTTACCACTGAGTAGACTGCAGAGGGCTCTTTTTTTGTTTGTTTGTTTATTCTCTGTTAAATTAATTTGAAAAACCAAAAAAAACATCAATATAACAGCTGATTACACAACAGGAGTGGATGGGGCAAAGCATTCATTCACATTGATTACTGTCCAGATACTTTTACGAAACTGTAAACTTTTAAATAGTGAAGTTATTATAGATAACAGCACAACCAGGATAAAGAAACAAAGGAGAATTGGAGGTTTTGTGGCACTTCTGTGGCATATACAATATTTATATATTGTATTTAGGCAAATGAAAATTTCTAAACGATGATGTCAAATATTATTTCACTGATTATTACTGTAACCTTCCAGTAACAATATTTACAACATTTGGACGAGAGCTTTTTTATGTAGTGAGAAATTTGAGAAGAAGAATTTGAGAACTCATTGCAACCCAGTTGCTCAAGGAGATTAAATGTATCACTTTCCTGCATCCAAACTGCTCCCCTCCTCTGTTCTTTGTCTAACTACCAGGTTTTACACTATCCTTTTGTTTATTGCTGGATATAATTGTTAGTCCCTTACATGATATTGCCATATCCAATATGTTTAAGTAGTCAAAAGCTGATCTGAGCTCACCAGCAGACAGAAGTTCATCCAGGACATTGAGAGAAGTCAAGGTGCTCTCAACGTCCCCTGCATTCTGCAGAGACAAAAAACAAAGGCAGAAAATAAATAATTAATTCAAAAGGTTATGTTATGTGAAACTATTGCTTAACCTCACTCTGAATGTTGTATTCTCTGTGGCCATAAAATCAATATCAGTGTACTGAAAGGTACAATTTGGTGGTTACTGTTGAGATCATTGGAGTCTACAGATGATTTGCTCATTTGTGTAAGATCACATTTTTATTAATTCTTTCATTCATTTTCCATAACCGTTTATCCTCTTAGGGGACCCTCTTGCTGTAAATTGATTATGCTAACGATTGGACCACCATTTGTATTTATCATATAAAAAAAAAATGCATACAGAAACACATTTCATAGGAAATATGGACTGACTCCTTGACGTGCTGACATACTGTGGTTTGCGTGTTGTGTCATTTCCGGTGCTTCTGTGATAGTGTCTTTACGCTGCTCTAGCTAGTTCATACCAGCTAATTTTCAATATATTATTGATTATTCAACCATTTCAGCTGCTAAATATCTACTACACCTGTAAACCTACACTAGTTCTTTTTAAACACTCATAGCTGTCTTCTTCTTTCAGCGACTTTCTTGCTTATTCCAGTTGTTGTTTACACACTATTAGCCTTGTTAGCTATGTTAGCTTGGCACTTAGCAATAGCTTCTCCTTCTCCTGCTCTCTCTTGCTCGGTGTGTGGGATGTTTAGTTATTCCTCTGCCTCCTTTAGTGATAGTAGTAGGCTGTTCAATAAGTGTAGTGTATTTGCTGCATTGAAGGCGGCTCTTAGTAAATTGGAAGCACGGCTCTGCACCATGGAACATCATTCAGTAGCTGCAGTAGTTAGCCAGTCCCCTGTAGCCAGCGTGGAGCCACATAGCATAGCTTCTGCTAGCGGTCCTCCGGCAACCACGGTGCAGCTGGAAGGCTGGATGACTGTTCGAGAGAAGCCTAGTAGCCTAATAAGTTGAAGCCCACAGGCCACCACCAGCCTGTTTTGTTTTGGGGTTTTTTCCCCACTCAGTGACACACCCACTGAGGAGAAAGGTAAAGGTAAAGTAAAGGTAAAGTTCCACTGATTGTCACATACCTGAGTGTGTGAAATTTGTTCTCCGCATTTGACCCATCCCCTGAGGGAGAGGTGAGCAACAGCGGTGCCGTGCTCGGGAATCATGTGGTGATCTAACCCCCCAATTCCAACCCCTGATGCTGAGTGCCAAGCAGGAAGGCAGTAGGTCACATTTTTATAGTCTTTGGTGTGACCTGGCCGGGGATCGAACCCACGACCTCCCAGTCTCAGGGCGGACAAACTCTGGTCATTGGCAGCTCTATTCTGAGAACATCAAGTTAGCAACACTAGCGACCATAGTCATGTGTATCTCTGGGGCCAGAGCAGGCAACACTGAGTCAAATTTAAAACTGCTGGCTGAGGATAAACAAAGATTCAGTAGGATTGTTATTCATGTTGGCAGAAATGACACAGGGTTACGCCAGTTGGAGGTCACAAAAATTAATTGTTGCGTTAGTGTGCACATATGCAAAAACCATGTTGGATTCCATAGTTTTCTCTGAACCCCTCCCAAATCTGTCCACTGATGAGATGTTTCCATATGTCATCATTTAATCGTTGGCTGTCCAGGTGGTGTCAAACAAACGATGTGGGCTTTGTAGATAATTGGCAAACTTTCTAGGGAAAACCTGGTTTGATTGGGAGAGACAGCATGCATCCCACTTTGGATGGAGCTGCTCTCATCTCTAGCAACCTGGCCAAGTGTATTAATGATTAAAATCTTGACAACCCAGAGTTGAGACCAGGAATCAGAGTCGCAGTCTTAAACGCTTCTCTGAGCTTCTAGTTCAGTTACCCACCCATGATGTTATAACCATCTAAATTATTTAAATCTAGAGTTAAAAAAAGAGGAGTTTACAAAAAAACTTAATAAAGAATAACAACACTCTTCTGTGACAGAAAGGCAAAACAGGAGAATAAAATGTGGACTGTTAAATATCAGGGGCCTCATTTATAAAGCTTGCTTACGCACAAAGTGATGTACGCAAAGGTTGTGATTTATAAAAATAAATTTGGCGGGAGAATGTGTGCACCTGTAAGGAAACTGAGTCATGTGTGCACACATTTTGGAAGACACTGGGAAGTGGCGACGCAGACAGCGAGGTGGAGATGTCTCACACAATATATTTATTCATTCATCTTCTAACTGCTCCAGCCTCTTTGGACTGTGGGAGAAAGCCGGAGTGCCTGGAGAGAACCCACACTGACACGGGGAGAACATGCAAACTCCGCACAGAAGGGCTCCCACACCCGGGATTGAACCGGCAACCCTCTTGCTGTGAGGCGACAGTGCTAACCACCACACCAACGTGCCATCACAATATATTTATGTCTCACACAAATTTAATGTCACGCTATATCCACCTTAGATCCACGTTATCATTGAAATTAAATCCAGCAGCCTTATTTTGCACTTGGAGTGAGTGATAATTGTTTCATAAAAACGTTGTAAAATCCAACTCAAATCCTGAATTGAAATTCTTTCTAAATACGTATTTAATCCGCACTGCCTCTAACGTCTCATTGTTCACACTGTGAGTGCAGGAGGGGGAGAGGATGGCGCGACTGCATGGAATATATTTATTTATTTAGCTAAATATTTCCAGTGCATTTATCATGTCTCGAAATACAGCCATTAAGCACAACTGTTACACTCATTTCATCAGCCCTACTTAGACATGTGCTGTTCATGACAAAACCAGCATGAAGAAACATGTTCGCCTATTACACTTTCATCTTTGAATTGTATTTCAAATTACACATTGTATTTTGGGACAGGGATACCACTGGTTCATGCTGTAATTCAGGCTGGGTGTCTGATCAGACTAATTGTCATAAACATATAAATACTGTGGTGACCCTCATGCATAATTGTGCAAGATGGCACGGGCACATACTCCTTTTTGCCTTCACGTTTAATAAATGTGATTCTTTATGTCGCACATCAATGTCAAACATCCTCAAATTTAAAATCAACACATTAACTACATGTTGGTAAGGGAGTAGAAATATTTGGTCTACTTTTAGATAAGACCACTTTTTTTTTGTTCCATCACGGTCCATGTAGTCCCACAGACACAACTGACAGCATCAGCAGTGTTGATGTGTTGCCACTTTTTTTTCGCTTTCTTTTATTAATGATCCCGCTGCTGTGGCCACCAAATAAAATCTTTCATCAGTCCTCCACCTCCCGTTAAAGGGTCTCTAGGTCAGTCTCGGAGAAATTGCGTTTTGTGGTTTGTTTCTCACCCGTTGCTGTGACTCGCACGAGAGAACACTCGCATCCCGGCTTATTTATATGCAGATCGCATTCATGAGGTGATTTGCATGACCATTTATGGTTGAACCAGGGCATGTAGAGGGCGGAATATGAGGCCGATCTGGGTGCGCACAACTCCAGGAGGTCTGGTTTATAAAGACAACATTGCGTGCAAGTGTGCGTGTGCACGGTTTTATAAATCAGATTATTTTTTGGCACACGCCATTTTGAGCTTTTGGGTCAACTCTTAGTATGAATCCTAAGCACTCTTTTATAAATGAGGCCCCAGGTCTCTATCGTCAAAAGCAGTGTAAGCAAATTAATAAATATTAGATAATCATATTGATTTACTCTGTCTCACTGAAACCTGGCTGTGTCATCATGAATGTTAGTCTAAATGAATCCACTCCTCCCAGTCATAATAATACCCACAATCCTCCAGACAGCGGCCGAGGAGGGGGAGATGCAGCAATTTTTGACTTGACTCTATTAATCAACCCTAAACTTAAACTAATTTATAATTTATTTAAAAGCCTTGTCTTTAGTCTTTTTCATCCAACCTGGAGAACCTCACTGCCATTTCTATTTGTCATAATGTACCATACTCATGGCCCTTATTATGAATTTTTATCTGAATTTTCAGAGTTTTTATTTACTTTAGTTCTTAAATCAGATAAAGTTTTTATTTTAGGTGATTTGATTTGATTGAACCTTTTATTCCTTTAGCCTTCAATAGTAATGATTTTATGAGCAGCTTTAATGACAAAATTCGAACTATTAGAGCCAAAATTCATACACACAATACCAATCTGCCTTCAAACACAGGGAATTTAAACACAGCTTTAAGACCCGATATATATTTGGATTGCTTCTCTCAGATTACCCTTTAACAACTGCTCTCAATGATTTCATCATCTAAATCATCAACGTGTCTTTGGACCCCTTCCCAACCAGGGTTCTGAAAGGAGTCTTACCTTTAGTTAACACTTATTATACATGATCAATATGTCTTTATTAACAGGCAATATACCACAGTCCTTTAATGTTGCTGCAATTAAACCTCTACTAAAAAGCCCACCATGGATCCAGAAGTGTTAGCTAACTATAGATCCATATCTAATCATCCCTTTCTTTCAAAGATCTTTGAGAAAGTAGTCAAAAACCAGCTATGTGACTTTTTCCCATGACAATAATTGAGAAATTCCAGTCAAGATTCAGGCCTAGTCCACACAAGCGCGGGTTTTTTTTAAAACCAAACTTTTTTGGCCTCCTTAAAAAATCTGCGCCCATACAAGCGGTGTAATAAAAATACCTCCGTCCACTTTGGCCATCCAGTTTTTAAAAAATCTGCATCCATACGAGCGGTGTAATAAAAATACCTCCATCCACATGACACTGCAAATTCCACTATCAAGCAATGTCATACACATGCCAAAGCAGTAGGTCGTGAAATAACTCCTAACTGTAGGGCCATTGTAGCCAATCAGAAGGCACTAAATCGTCATTACTGGAAAAACAACAACAAGCGTACTATTATGCAGCAGGAGCAGTCTCCGTTATAGCACACTCTTGCGCTTCTGTTGCTGGATGTGGTTGAGTAGCGTTAATTGTATGACACAGCCACAAAGTGCTGATATGCTGATAAATAGCAGCAGTATTTTGTTTAGGTCCATCCTCAAATCGTCTCTCACACACACTGGATCGGGTAATAATACAGCTGTTTTCTGTTTACATCGCACACTGTGACGTCATACAATGGAGACGAGACAAAATAACTGCGGTTATCCTGTCCACACATGACTGCCGACACCAAACTTTTCCAAAAAGTTCACCCTGAACTCCGGTTACAAATAACTGCAGTTAAGTGTAGATGAAAGGCCAAATAGTGAGCAAAGAGTCAGGGTTTTATAAATACCCGCGTTGGTGTGGACAGCCCCTTAGAGTCCATCATAGGACAGAGACAGCACTAGAAAAAATGACAAATGAGCTTCTGATTGCTTAAGACGAAAGACTTGTCTCTGTTCTCATTTTAATAGATCTTAATGCCGCATCTGACACAACTGACCATCAGATTCTGCGCCAGAGACTGGAACATTTAATTGGCCTTAAAGGTTCTGCACTAAGCTGGTTTTAATCCTATTTATATGATCAATTTCATTTCATTCATGTTCATGATGAATCATCTTTGCATACAAAAGTTTATTTCGGAGTTCCACAAGGTTCTGTGCCCAGACCAATTCTATTCACTTTATGTATGCTTCCCTTAGGTAACATCATAAGAAATCTCTCTGTAGATTTACATAGTTATGTGGATGCATTAATCGATAAAGCCAGAAGAAGCAGATCAATTAACTAAACTTCAAACATGCCTTAAAGACATAAAAACCTGGATGAGCTCCAATTTCCTTATGTTAAATTCAGACAGTTATTATTAATGCTATTGTTCTAGGCCCCAAACACCTCAGAAACCTTCTATCTGAAGATATAGTTTCTCTGGATGACAATGCTCTGGCCTCTAGAGAAAAGAAATCCCTGTAAAATCCAAAATTGATTTAAAAACCTTCTCCTAACTTACAAAGCTCTAAATAGTCAGGCTCCCTCATATCTGGGAGAGCTCATAGTGCCATATTATCCCACCAGAACATTGTGCTCTGAGAATGCAGGGTTACTCATGGTTCCTAAAATCTCCAAAAATAGAATGGGAGCCAGAGCCTTTAGCTATCAGTCTCCTCTTCTATGGAACCATCTTCCTGCTTCAGTCCGGGAGGCAGACACAGTCTGGGGCTCAGGCTTGCCTTGAATCAGTCCCTAGTTAGGCTGACTTAGGCCTAGTCTGCCAGGGGACCTCTCTCTCTCTCTCTCTCTCTCTCTCTCACTCGCTCTCTGTCTTTGTCTCTCTTTATGTATCATTTTGTTTTATGGATTACTGTAAATTTATTATGTTGAACTGTTGATCTGTCCTCTTACTGTGTGCAAGAGTGATCCCTGAGGCAGGTTTTGAGTTATGGGTCAATTACTCTTTGTTGTGGCTGGTTGGGCATCCTCAGGTTATTCATTTTAAACTCATTTATGAATATAGCAAGGTCAGATAAAATATACTGGGTTGTTTTTTTTGTTTTGTTTTTTTTAAATATGAATAATTTGCTACATATTTGGTGATGCCATTTCAAAACATAATCACCATAGGCGGTGGGCCGAAGCCGCGTATCTGCGTTAGTTTAACAAAGTAATGATCCCCGTGCAGGGACAACCTGGATTTGTAAAATTGTGAAGATTATTTTATTCTTCATCAGATCCGGGTTGTTGCCACTCGATATTCTTGCACATTTTTCCACAATTATAATTTAAAGTTTGTTTATTATTCAGGCAAACGCTGCAGTCTACTATAACAGTCTGACCAATAGAACGCTAAGATTTCGAGGGAGGGCCGTCGTTAGCCTATCAGATTTAGCTACTAAGCACAGCTGTTCAACGGAGGAATCGGCAGATGGACACGACGGAGACAAGTAAGTAGCGTTATTTTATTATTAAAAAATGTTTGCAGCTTGATTGTTTTGTACAGTAATGAGTTCAAACTTATGGTGACGTTTTGCAAGTGTAAAAGTAACGTTAGCGTTAGCTTTTGCAAAAGGCACTAGCTAGCAGCTTCACACACTTTACGAGAAAAGTGAAGTTGAAGTGATTTGCATCTTATTTCTTATTGGGTTACGTTATGTCTGTTAAGTCCTTGTGGCAGAAATAACCGGGATTGTTGCATGTTTATTAGAGTATCTGCTGACCAACATCACTGAGTCTCATAAACCAAGTAAACATGCTATGATGATGTGTAAACAATGATGTCATTTAATCATTGTTTCCTCACATAACCTCCATGGAAACAGCAAAAGAGAGCTAACAGCAAAACGAAAAAAAGTAAGGTTTTGAAAAGAGCTTGAACTGATTGTAAATCACACATGTAACATTAGAGAATTTGTAACAAAGAAACATAGCATAACATATACATTATATAGAAAGTTAACGTTACATCATTTTCTTCCCTCCTGCAGGAGTCATCACACAGGATGAAGCCATATGGGCCTAGTCTTCTTCAAGAGGCCCATTATCACAATTTGTGCATTGACACAGGTTTGTACATGGCAGCTCATGCAGTTTACATGTGCATCTGCCCTTAACACAGTTGGTTTTTTTACAGGCGCAATGCACAAGCTCCAGTATCGCCTCTGGTGCTGGGGGGAGTGTCATCCATTCCACCTCATACAAATCTCTTGTCATCTTCCAGCCATGACTTATGGGAGGAGGAATGTCTGGCTTACACTCAAGGCTCCTCCTGTGTATTTCTTTATTTTGCCAACATGCCAGGAATTTTCTCCACTGCTTTGGTGTTTTTTGGTCATCTCCATATATTTTGATTTTTTTGACAACCCTCTTCTGCCCTCCTACTTCGCTCAGCATTTTTGATGCTTTGGATTCTGTATGTGTCACATACAAAATGAAGCTGAATGAATCAAGTGGGTGAGAATGCAGTGATCTGATTTATTAAATAGATTTTGACTAGGGTTTTGCTCATTTGAGTAGAATGAAATACAAAGTTTATGTCTGAACAGTGAATTATGCACAATAAACTTGAGTTGTCAGAACCTGATCTTGTGAGAGGATGTCATTGTAGCTCCTAATTTCTTTTCTTTGTTCACAGATTCAGCATTCAAGATTAAGATTTGAAGTTCAAGATCCACATTTACAGTTTCACACTGCATGTTTGATACCAACCTTCTGTTGCCTTTTCCTTTTGAATTAAAGCTTCCTTTTCTCTTCTCTTCTGGGCTCATTTTATTTTTGTTATGTTAGTAAAATGGATGTAGCAGTCCCTGTGATAGCCAGCATTAGCTGGTATTGCATATTCAGCAGATTCCTGGCTGTGAAGGTTAAATCTGCACACTGCCTCTTCAGCTATAACACTCTCTTCAGTGCCTAAATCTTTCCAGTCAAACACTGATTTAACAAATTTTTGCCATCCTGTGTCTATAAAAGGGGTGATTGGTTCATATCTCTGAATTAAATGCATACAGCACTCCATTTCTTCTGCTAATGTGATGCTAGCAAACAAATAAAAAAATAGCAACAAAGATTAATGTAGTGGTGGGAGAAGGGTCGTTTTTTTATGACGTTTCATCATTTTGACAGATAAATGACAGCTGAAGTTCCCAAGCAAGATAACAGACCTCAAATTTGTGAAATCAGATGTTTATTTTGTATAAAGCTCACAGAGAAAATATACATGGTATCTAGACAGACTGACCCCGTAACGTGTAAAGACCAAGTTATGTATTGAAGACATAAGAGACTTATTAGGCTATGTAAGTTAAGTATGGCTCTACATACAGCACTATTTTTCCAAGGTTTTTTTTTTTTTTTTTTTCCTTTTTCCAAGCATCCCATTGGATGATAACTACAAACACGTCATGCATGTCGGACCCCGAACGTAGCTGTCTGGTCTGTTTGCCGGAAAAAAGGTAACGTGATAAAGTTACCGATCTACAAAAATGCGCAAGAAGTACCGGTGGCAACAAATTTCTTTTGATTTATTGAAAATCTAAGAAGTTGTCAACAAAAATCTGGGTCCTCCCCCGACGGGGATCGTTTAAGTACAAGGAATCGCGGCTTCGGCCCACCGCCTACCACAATAAAAGCTTCTGTAAGACAAAAAAAAAATAAAATAATAATAATAATAATACAGTCATAAACTCACCAATGAAGCGTTATTTTAAACCACAGATTGATATCATGCCAACATTAACACTGCTCATGCAGTCCATAAACACTCAAGGTCCAGACAATCTAAATCCAGCAAAATATTTAGTCCCAACACATTACATCCATCAATATTTACCAATTGTCATGCACCATTTCAAATGTTCATGTGCATTTAAATATGCGGACTCCTTGGTATCCAAATTGTGGCAAACTCCTGACCACTTGATGGACACCTCAGTTGAGCCCATAGGAGCCATGACATAGCCAACAAGGGTCTGTGTTCCCTTCCTAGGTCCTGCGTAACTTCTCAGGTTACAGAGCCAACCAGTAGCCAGTGACTAGCCAGATGGCTTGTGGCTCTTGTGGTCAATAGCTTCTTTCACACTGCAGTTCTGTATAAAAGGTACAATCATGGAATGGGGGGACAGCTAAGACAAACGTGACAGCCAGCAGGATGGGATCAGGTGCGGTACGGGTGTGATGTATTGGTAATGCAACCCCAACAGGATAAGTGGTTTCAGATAATGAATGAACGAATGAAATCACCATCACCACCATGACAACAGGATACAGATCTAATAGGTTTTTATATGTTGAAATAATTTCTACAAAATACACTATAAAGACAGTGACATGAAAACTTTAAAAAAACTTAAAAAAAAACTACTGAACTCATAGTTTCACATTTAATGTCACAGACAGTCTGCCACAACATCAGAAAACAGCATTGTGGCCAGTGAAAACGTTATAGTGGTTACTTCTTTTTATGTATCTTTTGCTTATTTAGTCTCTCTTACAAACTTGGTGCAAAGTAAATTGAGTATGTTGTTCAAATGCTGCTTGGGCACTAATAGATGGTATATTGTATGAAGTATGGAAAAACTCCCCAAAAGAAACCCCTTTAACGGAGAAAAAAAATGGTAGAAACCTCAGGAAGAGCAACTGAGGAGGGATCCCTCTTCCAGGATGGACAGACGTGCAATAGATGTCGTACATATGCAGGTGACACTGAGGCTAGCAGGCCAGTCAGAGAGAGAACCATGGAGCAAAAGCTTAGAGTTAGATGGCCTAGGGCAAATGACAGTAAAGAATGGGAGATAGTTAATAGAGATGTGTCCGTAATCTTAAGCAGGCTTAGAGGAAATGCAATAGAAAAGTGAGAATAGAGGGAGATATAATGCACTCATATCATGCAGAGAGGTTTGGGGTGCATGAGAGAAAGAGGGGTGAGAGGGTACAGTCAAGTAAGTCTAGGCGGCAAAGAGAAATTGAGAAGTTAGATAAGGAAGGGAGACAGTTAAGAAAACAGTGGTAAAAGGCTACAGAAGAAGAAAGGGAGGGAATTCATGGGTTGCAAGAGGAGTTCAGAAGCAGGCTAGCAGCTCTTAGAAGGGCAGAGCATCTCAGGAAAAAGAGAAGGAAGAAGGAATATGTAAGGACATTTTTTTTCAGGGACTCTTTTAAGTTTGTTAAAGGATTGTTCAGCCAGGAAACGGGAGGGCAGCTTAAAGCAGCAAGGCTAGAGGTTGAAGAATATTTGAGAAATACATATTCAGATTCAGAGAAGAATAGGATAGTAGGTTTTCCACCTCCATTTTTTTTCTACCTCCAGGAGGGATAGAGCACGAGATGGATGTCAGGTCACCTAGGTGGAAGGAAGTTCAGGAGGTGGTCAGGCGTGCAAAGGCTTCTTCGGCCTCAGGGCCTAATGGAGTCCCCTCCCGGGTTTATAAAAGTGCACCTGATATCCTTAAATTTTTGTGGGAAAAGCTAAGAATATTTTGGGAGAAACAAATTATCCCAAGAGCATGGCGTAGGGCAGGAGGTGTCCTCATTCCTAAGGAGAAGGAGTCTGTGGACCTTAGCCAGTTCCGGATGATTTCTCTCTTGAATGTAGAGGGGAAGATTTTCTTTAGTATAGTGGTGCAGAGATTAGCTAGCTACTTATAAAGGAATAGCTTAATAGATACTATGGTGCAGAAGGCAGGAATACCAGGTTTTGCAGGGTGTTTAGAGCATACTAGCATGATCTGGCAGCAGATTCAGGCAGCGAAGATTAAGAAAAGATACCTGCATTTAATATTTTTAGAGCTTGCAAATGCATTTGGTTCAGTACAACATACCCTACTTCAAAGTGCCACAGGTAGTTGTTAACTTAGTGAAAGCATATTTTCAGGATATTAGGTAGTGTCTAAGTACGGCAGGTTTCACAACAGGTTGGCAGAGGCTAGAAATAGCCATTATGGCAGGGTGTACAATTTCTCCATTAGCATTTACTATGGCGATGGAAGTAATCATCAGGGCTTTCAAGTGGGTGGTAGGTGGGAAGAGACAGCAGGGGTGCATCTTCCACCAGTTAGGACTTACAAGTGACATGACACTGGTGACCACAACAATGCCATATACAAAGAGGCTGCTAGAGAAGGTAAATAAGAACATCAAGTGAGCCAGCATGAAGATCAATCCTAGTAAATCTAGAAGCATCTCAATATGTAGACGGAAGTTAAGTGATAGGAAGTTTGTCATAGATGATGAGGACATCCCAATAATTAGGGAAAAGTCAGCAAAGAGCTTAGGTTGGTGGTACAATGAGGAGTTGAATGATGAGGAACAGGTGGTGAAATTTGGAAAAGATGTGGCTGAAGGATTGGATAGAATAGTTAAATCAGAACTTCCAGGATAGTTGAAGTTGTGGTGTTTGCAGTTTGGGCTATATCCTAGGTTAATGTTGCCATTGTCAATTTATGAAATTCCAATATCTGTTGTGGAGAGAATTGAAAGGTTGGTTAGCTCCTATATTAGGAAGTGGTTGGGCGCTCCTAGGTGTTGCATTGTATGGAAAAGGGATACAACAGCTGCCAGTATCTAGTTTAACAGAGGAATTTAAATGTACCAATGTCAGGACAGAGCTTTTGTTATCTGGGAGTAAGGAAGTGGTAGTTAGGAGTGTGGTTCCAAATCCAACCAAGGGGAGGAAATGGAACCCAAGATTGGCAGTTCAGGAGGCAGAGGAAGCACTTAGGCATGCAGAGATTGTAGGTAATTTTTCAGTTTGGCTGGGGAGGCCTGGGGCTTGGCTCAGGCAAACCGGTATGGAATAAAGCAGATCCCAAAAATAAAAGAAAACTGGCTGTGGAACAAATATGTAGACAGGAGAAGATATTAAGGGATGCAAAGGTAGTGGCCCAGGCTAAGCAGGGACAGTGGTTATATTAGGAAAGTGTAGAGAAGTGGAAGCTTGGTTGGAGTGACCTGTGGAATATGGAAGAGAATTGTATTAGATTCCTGGTAGGGGCTACATACGATGTGTTGCCAACTCCCCAGAACCTAAAACTGTGGGTAAATGGGGATCCAACATGCCCATTGTGTTCAGGTACTGCAATCTTTCAGCATATTTTGTCAGGCTGTAAAGTTAGCTTGTCGCAAGGCCAGTATACATGGCAACATAACCAGGTGTTGAAAAGTTTAGCTGTAGGCATAGAAAGGAGACAAAGACAGGTAAATTCAGAAGGTTTTAAGAATAGGAGTTTAGCAATTCAGTTTGTCCGTGAGGGGGAGAAATACAGAAGTGATAAGTTAGTAAGGAGGCAAGGGTGTGGTCACCTAGAAGGTACTTGTGATTGGGAAATGCAAGTAAATTTAGGGGGAAAGCTTGTTGTTCCCCAGGAAATAGTTTGTACCAATCAGAGGCCTGACATAGTGTTGTGGTCAGTGAGTCAACGGATAGTTTATTTCACTGAGCTGACAGTTTCTTGGGAAGACTCAGTGGAAGAAGCCTATAAAAAGAAAAAAGCTTAGGTATGCAGACTCAGGAGCAGAAGCTGAGCAGCGAGAGTGGAAGTGGGGTGTAGGGGATTCATAGCAAGATCAGCTGTTTCGTTTGGGGACAGAGTTTGAGGAAGACAGTGAAGGAAATGTCAGATGAAGATCTAGTCAGTGGATTTGGATGAGGAGAAATAATGTAAGTTGGGGGCCAGCAGGGGGACCTACTAAGCAGCAGACATGGGGGAAAGTCACATGTGCAAGTCTCAAGCAAGTCTCAAGTTAGTTGTGGTGAGAATCAACCAAGTCAAGTCAAGTCCCTGCTATAAGTCAAGCAAGTCAAGTCAAGTCATTGCTCAGGTCAAGCAAGTCACAAGTCAAGTCATGGGTCACATACAGCAGACATTTCCTCATGATCCGCTAGCTACATGTCCTCTGAATATGCTTGAAAAAGTCTGGTCTCTGTGGGCAGCCCAGGCTCTACAAGTGGCAACAAAGACATTTTGGTCCAGGCTGTACCAACCAGCCAGCGCGAGACCAGCAAAAGCAAGCACACACACACAGGGCCGCCCCTCCCTAAACGCAGAACACGCACTGTGCGTAGGGCCTCATCTTCCATGGGGGGCCACACTTTGCGCGAGGGGACGCATTTGCACATATGAGCAATCGATGAACACATGCGCTACCGTGAGGCTCGCGTAGAATCAGCTCGAGGAAGGAGAGAAGAGACCTGACCGCCCATGTGTCGCTGCAATGATTGACAGCACTCGACATCTGAACAATCAGAGGTGTGCGCCGGCAGGCACTTGCAGAGCTGCAGCAGGTAAAGAGTCGTCCAAAAGAGCCTTGGGGGTATGTGCGGGGCCGGGAGGTCGGACGCTTCCAGAGAGGGGAGAGGGAGAAATATAGCTAAATAAGCTAAAAATGTCTCTGTATTTTATTTCTGTTTTCAGTGTTTAATTAAGGTGGGAGAGGCGGAGGGCTGAGGGAGATCGGACGCCTCCAGAGAGGGGAGAGGGAGAAATATAACAAAATAAGATTAAATAGGAAAAACCTGTCTCCCTCTTTCATTTTATTTTCAGTGTTTAATCAAGGGTGGGGGATTAAGGTGGTGGAAGTTACTTTCTTTTGATGAGTAATTGACGGCTATTTGTGACTCAGATTTGTTTATTTATTTCAGTTTGAAGTTATTTTTATTTAATATTTATTTATTTATTTCAGGTTGAATTTTTTATTTTATTTGACTCATACAGCCAAACTACTGTACACAGTTCATTTGTTATTGCCAATAAAGGTTGTCAAGTTAAATGGCAAGTTGTTGTACAGTCATTTTGTACCTATGATACATTTGGGATGGGGGCCTCCGAATAAAATTTTGCTTAGGGCCCCAGTTTGGTCAGGGGCAGCCCTGCACACACACATGAACGCGGTGCCCATGTCTCACAGTTTTGTGCAACCGCGCACACATGAATGCAGTGCCCAGAGAGGCAGTTAGAGCTACAGGCTACAATGACGCTAAAAACAGAGTTCAAACAGGGCTCTACGCTAACCTTTTTCACAAGGAGCATATGTGCTCCTAACTAAAAAAATTTAGGAGCACAGAAAGAAATTTAAGAGCGCAGTGAAAATTTTAAATAACACCACATTTAATAGGAAAACAACAAAATACAAAGGCTCCTCTGGAGCCACCCTATCCTCCATCATGTGTGTGGTAAGGGCCCAGCACTCACACACAGGGCTACACTGGCCTACTGCTCTACTATTAGACACATAGGATGTCTTTAGTCGACTGGCTTTTGTAGTTGGGTCATTGGATGGACTCAGCTAAATTTTAAAAATCTAATTCATGGTGAAGGGTCATGCATTTTCCACCAGTCACTTCAAAAAGCTTAAGGAAAAATATTTGTGGCTACATGGGGGATCAAAATAAAATAAATAAATAAATAAAATAAAAATCAACCAGCCACCCTCCTCCTCTGATAAGTTAAGAACAGTCCCTTATCAGTTCATAAACCAGACACCATCATGCAGCCCGGTTGGCATATTTTAGTACATTCCCTAATAGACCCACAGTGGGCTGGGTGCTAACAGTCACTGTGGAACATGACACCAACAAAGAGGAAATTATTGGACCTGGAGCCAGGCTTCTCGGTCCCCGGTAAACCGTTATCTTGTGGTGGCCATAGTGCTCAGCTGTATTCCTGTCTGTGACCCCCGTTCACCTTTCATTTCTGCTGCTGGTTGAAATCTGTACTTGCACAGAGTGCTCCTGAATGATTTCTTTTGCTCGCACAAAAGGGCTGGACGATTCTGGAAAAAATGAGAATCCCAATTTTTTGGCTTATAATTGAGATCATGATTCTCTCACGATATTTTTCAACATAAAGATATATTGTGCTTATTTCCTGATACAAAAGGAAAAGTAACAAAAATTATAAATAAATAATAAAAAAAATATCATTAAATAACAAAGCTTATGATTGTGCCTGATACAAGAGACACAAGGCACATAAACTCTGGTCAGCAGAAAGGGAATACTCCTGTTTTAGCTTTAGTCTCTTGTCTTTCTTACAGCTTTTGAACAAGTTTAACAATAATATCAACATTTGTTGAACAACATTTTTCTGAGGTAGATGTTCCAGGCCTGGAATTAAGTCAAAATTAAACATTTCAACACCATGCATTTGACAGGAGTATTCACCTAACATAGCCTACATATCTTTCATTATATAATTATTTATATGTCTCTATGAATATTTTTACATAAATCCCCAATATTTTATTTGCCTTTAAAAAAATCCTCTTCCTGAGGAAGAGGGTTCCAGTTTGTTCCTGGCGGCAGAGCAGAGTGATCCGTCTTTCCTCTAAGAGGATCTTTGTCCCATGAGAGCAGGCAGTTGTTCTCCTTGTCCGCAGTGTAAACACCTTTCGCTGGCAATTTGACAGTGACTAGAAGCACATTATGACCCTTTATAAAAGTTTTTGTGTGGTACCTGTGTTGTATGGGTGGCATGGTGGTGTGGTGGTTAGCACTGTCACCTCACAGCAAAAGAGTTGCGGGAGCCCTTCTGTGCAGAGTTTGCATGTTCTCCCTGTGTCAGCATGGGTTCTTGATTTTATTAAGTCTCTTTTTTATTCTTGCTGTTCTATTTCTTAATTTTTGATTTTATATTATTTTCAACTTGTTTTAATCAAATTATTTATTTGCTGGTGGGATCTTTGATAGCACTTTAGCACTTTTTATTTATTTATTTTATTTAACCTTTATTTAACCAGGCAGAATCATTAAGAACGAGTTCTTATTTACAATGATGGCCTGACAAGAGGCACAAGCTTCTTGAGGGGGAGGGGAGAGAGGGCTGTGAAAAAAAAGGATTCATTAAAAAGATGGTAGCACAGCACAAAGCACAACTATACAGACATGTAGCAGGACATCAACAAAGACAGCACACAAGCATGGCTACGTGGACAAAATAGCAAGAGAGTGACAGGGATAGAAAGGGTTAACAAACATCTGTTCAGTCATACAAGCATACAGGCAAAGCAATGGGGGTTAATTGCGCAGGTTAGTTTACAACATCACAACATAAAAAAAACATAAAAACAAAGTTAATAACAGGATTATTTGCAACATCATATCACAAAAAAAGGAGCCTGAGTCAATGGCGGCAGGTATGGGCGCTCAACACGGAATACTGGCAGACTGAGAGAAAGGTTAAGCAGTAGGGAAGCAGTTGCAGGAGTCTGTAAAAAGATGTGAGATGCCTCTTTGAAGGCCGGGATTGAAATTAATTTATCCAGATTGAGGTGTTTCTGTAATGCGTTTCAGTCAGAAATGGCAGCTGACTGGAATGATGCAAGGCCAAATGTGGATCTGGTTTTGGGGGTTGTTAGTTGAATATGGAGAGAGGACCGAGTGTTGTATGTGACAGGGAGTCGGTGCAGCAAGCAAGACAGATAGGGGGGTGTCCGCTGAAGGAGGGTCTTGTAAATGAGAGTGAGCCAGTGAATCTGGCGGCGGGTGTTAAGTGATGGCCATCTTACCAGAGAGTAAAGAGTACAGTGGTGGGTATTGTAAGAGGCATTAGTGGCAAAGTGGATGGCAGAGTGATAGAGTGTGTCCAGTTTAGCAAGAGTGCCCTTACATGCAGCACGATAGATGGTGTCACCGAAATCGAGTGTGGGGAGAATGGTCAGTTTGATGAGAATCAGTTTAGCAGAAGAGGTGACGGCATGACAATGTCTATAAAGGAAACCAAGTTTGGCCCGGACCTTAGCCTGTAACTGAGAGATGTGGTGTGAAAAACATAACGTAGAGTCTAACCAAATGCCAAGGTATTTGTAGGCGGAAATGTGCTCTAGGATAGCTCCCTCATAGGTAGAGATGTTTAGTGGAGATGGAGAGAGAGAGCGCCCTTCCGGTGAAACCGCATGGCTTTTGTCTTGGATGTGTTGAGTGACAGTTTCAATAGTGAGAAGGCGTGTTGTACCTGGAGAAAGCTATCCTGGAGCGTGGCTTGGACAGAGGAGGGAGATGGACCAGAGGCATAGAGAACTGTGTCATCAGCATAAAGGTGAATGAGTGAGTTGCCAGCAACTAGGGGAATATTATTGATATAGATGGAAAACAGTGAAGGACCAAGTATGGAACCTTGAGGGACACCCTTGGTGACTGGGAGGGGGTGAGAGAGTGAGTTGTCAAACCTTACGCGTTGCACCCGATGGGAGAGATAGTGAGAGAACCAAGCCAGTGAGTGATCCGAAACCCCAATGCTGCTCAGCCTACTAATGAGAATAGAATGGTCAACGGAGTCAAAGGCTTTGGCAAGGTCAATGAAAATGGCAGCACAGAATTGTTTAGTGTCTAGGGCAGAGGTAATGTCGTTTAACACCTTTAAAGTAGCTGTTGTACACCCATACCCGGCACGGAAACCAGACTGTACATCAGATAGGATACCAGAAACATCAAGCTAATCTGTGAGCTGTTTGTTTACAAGCTTCTCAAATACCTTGGACATGCATGGCAGAATGGAAATAGGTCTGTAGTTGTTTGGATCGGACTGCTCGCCACCCTTAAACAGAGGGAGGACAATAGCTTCTTTCCAAACTGAGGGCGAGGGGGACTATGATGAGTGGGTGGAGGCATAGTGGAGCATTTGGACTGAGTATTCTCAAAAACAAAGTGAAATGGCTGTTGAAAGTATCTGCCACCGCAGTCCTATCTGAAATAACCAGATTATTTGTTTTGAGTGAAACAGGCATGGAACCCACACCAGATTGATACATGTAGGGAGTGTTGGTGAGAATCACATCTAGCAGGGTAGCCTTATCCGGAGAGTTTGGGTGGTCGGATGGGTGATAATTTGGTGGAGATTAAGAGAGTCTAACTGCAGTGTAACTTTCAGGAGGCTTAAGCATGTCCCAGTTGAGATCACCGAGCAGAACAAACTCAGACCTAGTAAAAAGTGCTAATGCACAACTCAGGGCCTCAAGAGTGCATGCAAGGGCTGAAGGAGGGCGACAGCAGCCGGCCACAGTGATAGAGAGATTGTTTGATAGCCTAATCTGAATGACAAGGAGATCATACTGTTTGGGAATGGACTTGGCGTATACCACTGAGCAGTGTAGATGTTCTTTGGAGTAGATCGCTACCCCCCCACCCTTAGATGATCTGTTTTGGCGAAATAAATTATAACCGGTAACGTTGGTATCAGGGTAGGAGACAGAATTACGGAGCCACGTCTCAGTTAGAACAAGGACGTGAGGATTGGAGGACTCCACCCAAACTTTAAGTTGGTCCATTTTAGGCACCAAACTTCTTACATTTACATGCAGAAAAGCCATGCTGTTTCTGTTACAGAAATCATTGAAGCAGAGATTATGTGACTGAGGACCATTGAAGTGGGGAGCAATGTCAGGAGGACCAGGGTTAATATGCACATTACCAGAAATCATAAGTAATAACACAATCAGGGTACGGCAAAGAGAAGATGAATCATTATATTTACATTTGACAGATGCAGGGAGGTTAGATGGTAACATGATCATGTTGCTGAGCAGACTCATAACGTAGCATGAAGACAATGGAGGAATAGTGAAGTTTGCAAATAATGGTAACCCCAGAGACATTGTAAACAACAGGGAAGCAAAGTCTGTATTTAGGACGGTGGCAGAGTCCGTTTCACTACTAGGCAAACGGAGGAGGGGGAGCAGGGGGGTCGGCTCCCCTGTACGTGCAACAGGGGAGGAAAGCGAGAAAAACACAAGGAGGATAACATTGAGCAGATTGAGACGAGCCATGTCGAGTCCACAGAGAATGTAACAAGGTTGCAGGTAGTCCGTGAAATGCTAACTAGCGTATAGCCGCCAGTGATGTTAGCCACTTAGCCGCTAACGGATAGCTAGCGAGTAGCAGTCCGTGACCGGCTAGCTTGGCCAATGATAGCACAGATATCAGGCCGAGAGACAAGACACTCACCCATCAGATGTATGTCCACCGAAACGTTAGTCCATAGTCCACATAAGTGTTGGTTGGTAACCGCCAGTACCATTAGCCGCCAGTAGTTAGCAAGTAGCAGTTCGAGGCTGGCTTGCTTAGCTATCGTTAGCACAGGTTGGCTGGCAGGTAGAGAAGAGAGTGCCAGATGGCTAAGGTAGCAGGCTATTTAGCCAAAGCAGAGGGAGAGAGAGGGAGAGGCTGGGCAAGGCAAGAGGAGAGTGAAGTGAGGATGACAAGAGAGAGAAACAGACCGGCCTGGGTAGCAACAGACCGGCCTGGGTAGCAACTTCTTGTTGACTACTTATGGTGCTAATGATTCTTGATATATTTTTTGTTATTGTCTGACATGTTTGTGAGTTTGTTTAATTGTCATGTTGTTCGCAGCTTATGTAGCATGTCTGTCTACAACAAATTTCCCGCAAGGGACAATAAAGTTTATCCTGATCCTGATCCTGATCTCTCCGGGCACTCCGGCTTCCTCCCACAGTCCAAAGACATGCAATTTGGGGACTAGGTTAACTGATAACTCTAAATTGTCCATAGGTGTGAATGTGAGTGTGAATGGTTGTTTGTCTCTATGTGTCAGCCCCGCGATAGTCTGGTGACCTGTCCAGGGTGTACCCCGCCTTTCGCCTGATGTCAGCTGGGATAGGCTCCAGCCCGACTCCAGCCCGACTCCCGGCACGGCCGGGACCGGCAGAATTGCCGTCATTGAAAAATTAGATCGCATATGCATATGAATCGAGATCAGGATTCTAGTTGATCCTTGCCATAATAGCTTATCATAGGGCTTGGGAGGTTATTCACTGAGTACTGATCCTTTCTCTAGAGCACAAACTTCTTGTGTTTATTTGAACTCGCCTGTAAAGGGGCTAAAATTAGCGCATCCACCCAGATGTTGTATTTCAGTGCTGATCAGAGCTGATAAATACCCCTGACTTCTGCAGTCATTTGACCTGGGCAATAGGTCTTTGCATAGAATTATATTATATTCAATACACTCTAGTGACTGACTAAACTGTGTGTGTTGTGTTTAATATCATTAGATTGTTTTTATACTGCAAATAAAGTAAGCATGTTAAAATTACGGTTCTACTTGTGTCCGTCGTGCGATCAGAAAACAGGCCTCTCCAAATCAAGCTCCCGGGCTGAATTTCAACCCCAGCCCGCCCCTAATACAGAGCAGGTAACAATCCATTCGAAATTATAACTTTTTATATTTTTGCTAAAATCTTAATATAAGTGAGATCCACTTGATCTTCATCATCACCTCCTCAGCACAACAGCAGTCTTCTCTTATAAAAGTCTTGACATGTTTTCATTTGTTTCACACATTTTTCACACCCTTTTGTAAAACAGTTAATAGAAATCTCATACAAAAAACAAAGCTCAGTTGGATTAACCGTGCTGAACAAAAGGAACACATCTATTTACAACTGATAGAAATTACTTGCATAATCATGAATCTGTGATGCACCTGTGTAAAACTCGCACTTGCACAACTCTTCAACCAGCAATCAGTCCTTATCCATGTTTAAAAGATACCACCTCTTTGCTGCTGTTTGCAAAGTAGAGGAAGAGGCCATGGCACAGGGGCTAGAATGGAAAGACCCATACACAAGAATAAAATGATGATAGTTTTTCAACTTGGTATCTCAAAAAATGTAAAATGTGCAGATGTAGAGAGTAGCAGTGTTTGTTTTGTCTAGTTAAATCATATTCCGAGAAAAGAATAAAGTTTCAACAAATGGCTAGGGCACTCAGCACAAATTAATATTAAACCAGTTCAACCCAAAGCCCAGTACAGAAAGATCTAATAAGCATTGACAGTTACAGGAAACTACTAAAGTACACATACCTGTGGTTATTATGACTTTCTATCTTTAAGCACCATGTTTAACATGTTCTGATGCACCATTCAAATAAATCTGGGTAGATAACTACAAGTTATAGCTACAGTGTCTCATTCCACACTACAGTCTAACAATTTAAGTGACCCATTTGTGTCTAAAAGGCACCCAATACAACTACAGTTCTTACTGCTAAACAATAGTAAATTGAACTTATTTCCCATCCCACGGCCAGAATATTTGCATTACTGTGCAACTGAATTGATGTGTTATCCTAAGAACAAATTATCGTTGGGATAGCTGGTCAGGATTGTGCATATTCAGGTCTCCTCACAGAACGTTTAGAATCTTTGGTTCCATTTGGCAATGTTTCTAACTTTGCAATTTTTGGAGGACAAAAAGCCAATCTTGATATTTCTTTTTAATTTAGCTCCATGTGGCTAAGTTTTACACCTATGTCGTAAAAATACTGAGAGCTTCGTAACCCTTTGGGGTTGGGAGCTTCAGCAGTGGAGCTCAGCAGGATTTTGATGCGTAATATCTTTACAGGTTGTTATCATACAAGCATGGCAAACATACTGCCAGAAACATTATCATTTACACTTAACTGGTAATGATGCCCTAAAGCTTTACATCAAATTGGATCCTAATCAGTGTGATGGTGGTGCCATGCCCCTCATACCATGAGCCTAACTGACTTTAAATTTGAAACACATGTACAACTCAATGTGCCTCACAAAAAAATTGGTAACACTTTAGATTACAGCCCGCAATTTACACCGTAACTATCGGGTAGTTACAGTGTTATCTGTAGTACTAACAGTGTGCCAGTGTAGTACGTACCAATACATATATGTAGGTACAGGGGAACAAGATGTTAGGTCATGGAATAAGGGGCTAACAATTCGTGAATTTACAGAGAATTTATATTATAGGTATTTTTAACTACTGGGTACCTATTCTATTATAACAGGGTATGTGCGACCTACTGATCTATAATATGGACATTTGGGGGGAATTTACAGAGAACTTATACAGTAGGTATTTTTAACTACTGGGTACCTATTCTATTATAACAGGGTATGTGCGACCTACTGATCTATAATGTGGACATTTGGGGGGAATTTACAGAGAACTTATACAGTAGGTATTTTTAACTACTGGGTACCTATTCTATTATAACAGGGTATGTGCGACCTACTGATCTATAATGTGGACATTTGGGGGGAATTTACAGAGAACTTATACAATAGGTATTTTTAAGTACAGGGTACTAATTCTGTTATTACAGGGTACAGCATGACAACAAAACTGAAAAATCTGACGGAAGATGGAGGGATGACTTCTGCAGCAAGTAATAAATCAGATGTGATTTTATTTCAAAATGACCTAATTACAAACAAACAGTCAATCTACGTTGTTCCTTTATATTTTCAGTGGGTAGCCTATACAACTACAGGGTACATCTGTGCGTTTACTTCGGAACAAGGGTCCAGGTGACAGTATGTTGTCATGGATACTGTTGGCGTCTGAAGACTGTCTCAGCTGTTGCTCACCTGACCAGCTTTACATTACTGGACGCTCGTTTATGGCTTCATGACTCTGCTTGCTGTCGGCAGACAGAATTCATCCACCCTAGATGTGACTCACTTGTATTTTGGTGTAAACACGTTGACAATTTTGAAGTCATTAAAATGTTGAAGGTCTTCTCCCTGGCAATTGTGTTCGTCCAGCATTACGGCTCCTCAACATGCAAGCTCACCTTTTTCCAGCTCTATGCACACTCTCCTTTCATCCCAGGAAATAAATACAAATATATCAAGATAAAACACAATACATACGTATGCTTGATATGCTTTACTGACAGCTTATTGTGCAGTTAATTTACAGTTTGTTCCTCCATGCTTTGAGGCAAGTAAAATCAAATTAAACATCTCACATTGTTCTCTGTATTTACAGAACAAGTGATATATGCAGTGGTAGTTTTCCTCCTGTTACATTTAGTTACAGGATAAATACAGCTATAAAAGCACTAATAGTTCCCCATAGTTAAATTTAGTTACAGGATAAGTACAGGATATGTGGGCTGTATTCTAAAGTGCTACTCGTTCCCCCGTAGTAACATTTAGTTACAGGGTAAGTACAAGGTATGCGGGCTGTAATACAAAATGTAAAATATTACATCCTTAACTTAGAGCCTTTACTTAACATACTTCTTATTTCAAAATAAGTAAACTGATAGCATTTAATTCTTTATTTCTTAGTTTTTCTTGCATTGCTTCAATTTGTCCTTCTTTTTTATCTTCCTTTCCACTCCTGATGAAGATGACAGGGTTGAGGTTGAGATGAGGGGAAAGAAGCTGGTGCACCTTGTCCATATGTTGAACCTGTAGAGAGAAACTGTTTAACTGAATATATCTTATGGTTAAGAGAGTTTCAGTCTCTTAACCATAAGATATATTCTGAGATATCTGGATTTCTGACAGCCATGATGTCTCCTGGTTGGTGAGAAGCCATCAAACTGTTGGCCACACAGCCGCAAAGCCATCATCACTGGCAATCTAGATGTGAATAAATACAATATTAATTGTCTATGTATGGCTATACAAGAAATACTGTAGAGCTAACTAAAATCAGCGCCTAGTTCCTAGTTTGTCAACAGACCATTACAAATATGTAGCACATTAGTAATGGAAATTTTTTTTTTTTTTTTTTCCAGTTTTCCCCAAAAGAATAAAGGTTTCACAAATTTTAAACTGTGTTTTAGTGAGTCTTAGTAAGTGTCCTTAGTAATTTATTCTAGATTTGACAAGTCTAAGTATAACATCAGTGGTTTTTGATTCATAGATATCAGTAAAATCACCCTTTTTTTTTCATAAGCAAAATAAAGGTTTCAAAATTCTTAAACTGTGTTTAACAGCGTTAAGACATTTGCTACGATGTCTAACACTAACACTTTAATAAGTATAAGTGGTGCAAAAAAGGAGAATCCGCCACTAAATATCATTATTTATATTCCCCTAAACTTTTCCTTTCATCCTGAACTGGATGCGACGAGTCGCAAGCTAACTTCAGCACTGTAGTGCGTGACAGAAGAGTAACGTTAGCAGATTAGCTTAACGTTACTGAAAGTTGCTATGTGAATAATATCACCTGAACATGTTTCTGTGTCTGTAAGACACACACCCACATGTATTATATTCTATTGCACTGAATGTAATGACTCTTTAAATTCTATTAGAGCAATCATAAGTGTCAGGTTTAAAAGCTGCAGGGTAACATTAACGCTTAGCTGAACGCACAGCGTTAGCTTGGATGTGAACGTCCGGTAGCTATTAAATGATTAGCGAGCTAACACTCCCACAACACCTTTCATTTGTTCAGGTAACGCTACATTTGACATGAGCCACAAACGAGACTGTTTTGTGCCAGTAAATATATTCAAGTTATTACCCACCGTATGTTTAAAGTAGGCTAACAGCAGTGCCCTCTACATCTCTCTGGTTAGCAGGAAACAGGATTAGGTACATTGCCTCATCTCACCAGCGTACGCCAAAGTGTGGGCGAGAGCTTCTTCTATTTCCTTATACACAACATCTCGTCTTCGTCTGGCCTGGGAACGCCTTGGGGTCCCCCAGGAGGAGCTGGAAAGTGTTGCTGGGGAGAGGGCTGTCTGGGGTGCTTTGCTTGGCCTGCTGCCCCCGCAACCCGGCCTTAGATAAGCGAATAAAGATGGATGGATGGATGGATGGATGGACAACACTGTCGCCCCCTGCTGTCATTTGATATTAATGAAGTGTACCCATTCAAATCGCACTGAACTTTGATGACGCTGACGTGAAAGGTTATAGGTCACAAGTTTAATTAAAAACAACAACATAGTACTACATCCATCCTTCTTCCTTAGAAGAGGAAGGGTGGGGGGTGAAAAAATCCCAAAACAAAACACTTTGGGCAAGAGTGCTTGTGCAAATGACAACAGGTGCAAACATGTTGGAGACACCCTATTTAAATTAGGGTTTTGCTTGATTTATGGTTTGCAGCATGGTGAATTTGGAGAGAAAGCGCAAAGTGAAATTCAACCCAGAGGTGTTGGTAGATGAGGCAAATGAACACTTAAAGCCACAGTGTGTAGGAAATTTCCCATCTAACGTTGAAATCACATAGCATTCAAACAGATGGCGCACTCTAGCGCCTCACTGTTTCAAACACGTATTGCAACAACTGTAGCCGCTGTGTACCAAAAAGCTATGATAACACTGATGGAAACCATGTCATCCGATACTACATGGAGTATTAATTCAGGCTCCTACACAGACACACGCGATGCGAGTTGACAAACCCTCTCCTCACCATGCTGGCTGCGTTTACAACGTAGGACTGTTGGGGCAGATGTAAATTGAAACAGCTGATAGTGGCCAGCGGCACTACTGCCGCATAACAAAGTCCGACTCTTTGAGCATAATGCAGGATCATGTATTATGCAGCATCACGGGAGACGGAATCCTTGTCGCCAAGAAAGTGCAAAAGGGAATCAAAAAGGCAGTGTGACCGGCGAATTAAAAAAAACAAGTGTCAGCATTCGGGTTGCCTTTCCCAGGTGGAGAGAGCTGCTGAAGGAGAAAGGTAATACAATCACAGGCCGGCGCTAACGGCGGCTAACGGCTAACGGTGGCACAGTGATGCGAGGAGAGGGATGAGGCTGTTAGCGACTGGCTAACACGGGCTAACAGCCAACAGCAGCGCTGGCCTGTGATTGCATTACCATCCTCGCTGAGCAGCTCTCTCTACCTGGGAAAGGCTACCTGGATGTGGGCTTTCGTTTTTTAATTCGCCGGTCACGCTGCCTTTTCTATTCCCTTTTGCGCTTTCTTGGCGACAAGGATTCCGTCTCTCATGATGCTGCCTATGCCTGATCCTGCATTATGCTCAAAGAGTGGGACTTTGTTTCAAATTTGCCAGGGTAGTAGCGAAGCGCCTCTTGCTCCTCTCCTTCGGCTCCTCAGTCACGCAGTGCTGGCCTGGCTCTCAACGAAAACGCCGAAGGCGGTGCTGTATGTCCCTTGCTGGCGGGTGTATTCTCAAGATGGCGAAGCGTAATGGAACCCCACAGACAACTTACCCGCACAATGTACAAACAAATCCGAAATTCTCCTTTTACGAGAATAAGTCAGATTATTGGTGGAGGTAATAGTACACCAGTGATGACATATTTATGAATGCAGATATCAATTTTTGCCAAAAAACAACTGAATATGTTACACACTGTGGTTTTAAATGAGCTACAGGAAAGAAACCTGACTGTCTCACAAAGGAACGCTATATCACTAGGACTGCCGGGATTACAGTGCCCCTCCAAGCACCGCAACGGCCAGACCATAATATGTAACTTCATTGTTTATGCTGCCCGTGTGCTCAGAAGCACACTAAAATGCATTTTTGAGTAATTTCCGAGAAGTTATGATAATAACTAAAAAAAACTAGGATAATAAAAATATTATAAACTATAGAATAGGACTGACTACCTCTCCAATGTCTATTTGTCGGCTTTTAATAATGCCTTTTTTTTACTTTTTTTTTTTTTTTTTGCTGCTGTGCTGCTGCTGTGCTGTGTCACCAGTTATAAATTGCTTTGCTTAACACACACACACACACACACACACACACACACACACACACACACACACACACACACATCAAACTGTCACTGTTGAGATTAAGCTACATTTGTTTTTCATTATTAACAAAATGGTTTTTTATTGACCGTATGAATGTTTTTGTTTTCAAATAAATATTTGGAAACGAAAATGTATGCTTTGGTGTACTTTTACAGAGTTTTGCAATGCCCCCTTAGTTTAATTTTTGTGCAGCACAGTAAGTCTCCAAAACAACAGAAATACTGGTTCAACTGACCAGTATTTTTGTGGTGAAATCTGTCTGCCGACAGCAAGCAGAGTCATGAAGTCAAGTAATGCAATGCTGGTGAGGTGGGCGACAGCTGAGAGGGTCTTCAGATGCCAACAGTATCCATGACAACATGCTGTCACCTGGACCTTTGTTCCAAAGTAAATGCACAGATGTATCCTGTAGTTGTGTAGGCTACCCCCCTGAAAATATAAAGGAACAATGTAGATTGACTGTTTGTAATTAGGTCATTTTGAAATAAAATCACATCTGATCCCCCCAAATGTCCATATTATTGATGAGCAGGTCGCACATACCCTGTTATAATAGAATAAGTACCCAGTAGTTAAAAACACCTACTGTGTAAGTTCTCTCTAAATTCCCCCCAAACGTCCATATTATAGATCAGTAGGTCGCACATACCCTGTTATAATAGAATAAGTACCCTGTAGTTAAAAATACCTACTGTATAAGTTCTCTCTAAATTCCCCCCAAATGTCCATATTATTGATCAGCAGGTCGCACATACGTTGTTATAATAGAATAGGTACCCTGTAGTTAAAAATACCTATAAACCTATACCTATATAAATTCTCTGTAAATTCACGAATTGTTAGCCCCTTATTCCATGACCTAACATCTTGTTCCCCTGTACCTACATATATGTATTGGTACGTACTACACTGTTACACCCTTAGTACAACAGATAACACCGTAACTACCCGATAGTAACGGTGTAAATTGCGGGCTGTAATCTAAAGCGTTACCAAAAAATCTTCTTGGATAATTACAGTCACCCTGATAAAGTTCAGTTCATTTCAAAAAACTTTATTCATCCCCGAAGGGCCATTTAGTTTCTACAGTCAACCGACCACATACAGCCATTCACACAAACGTAAACATAAATATAAATAAAAATAAATACAAATGGGTGTATTACACATAACAATTATATTCTGCTAAAGTACTTCTGCTAATGAAAACCAGTTCAAGCCTGCATTCAACAGCTTGATAGCACAAGGAACAAATGACTTGGAGTAGTGATTGGTCTTCCTGGGAGGCTGCCTATAATGCTGTCCTGCTGGCATTAATACAATTTCTTTATTCAGGACATGATCTTGGTCAATAATACATTTGGCTTTTGGAGGACACATTTCTCCCAGAGAGAGTTCAAGTCAGTCATCTGGGTTTCAGTAATTTTGGAGCAGACTTTCACAATGGAGTTTAGACAGTTCCTGCCCTTCACTGCCAAGCAGTTGAACCAGCAGATGAAAGAGAAGGTAAGAAGGCTTTCAATGTACGACAAGTACACAGTACACAGGGTAGGTTTTGAAACCCCAAAGGAGTTGATTCTCCATAACAAGTGAATCCTCTGATAGGCCCGTTTAACTATTGACTCAGTGTTGATATCAAACTTAATCTGAGAGTCAAACTCAGTGCCCAAGTATTTATATGATTTACAATCTCAACATCTTCACTGTGAATCATACTGACAGTGGTGTTTGTCCTATTTTTCCTAAAGTCGATGACAAGTTCCTTAGTTTTTAAGGTCAAGGAAACTGGACTGCACTTAATGCCTCCTCTCCTGCTTCTTTTTCTCTGAGGTGGCCGCTGTGGAGGATGTAAGTCCAAGTTTAAGGGGACAAAAATCTCCGCTGGTATGGAGGTCGGGATCTCCACTGAAGATCTCAGTGACAGGAGAAGCTCCCTGTTAAAAACAATACGATTTCCATGCTCACGAACTGGCTTCTCCCCTCAGCTGTCGCTTGTGATGGAAAATTCTGGCATTTGGTAATGCTATGATGTACGATGTGTTTTGGAGAACTATAAAGATAGCAGGGCGAGAGGACTTGCTAGGCACTCGCTCACTGACTGACTGTTCATGCGGTTGTATGTGTGAGTGTCTCCATTCATAAATGCTTATTAAAACGTTATTATTATATTATTATTATTATTATATATTTTCGTTGCTGATCAAATAGAGTTGGTAGTTTAGGCTCAGGATGCTCCTGTTTCTACCTCACTATGTGGTCAGAGAACCAGGGGTTATGGGAGAAACCAAACGTTTTTTCAGCTTCAATCTGTGACTTTACAGTTAACATAACTTTTCAGACACACATAATTGTGTTGTCCTTTTAAACTAACATTGTCTATTAATGTTACAGACAGGCATGACTGATAAAGTTTTCTGCTTAGCTCCCACATTAATGTTAGAAGTTATATTTTAGTTTGATGCTGGCGACACCAGCTGCTGAACTGCTAGTGAGGGGAGGGGCTGTACCTGCCATCTGCAGCTGCTGAGTTCACTTAACTAAATATTTCTAAAGAGCGCTTTTTCCTTTATCATTTTTTACCAAAACTGGCTGCTCTGATCCTCCTGCAGCTGCACTGGCCAAATTACGGCAACAGAAATGTGTGCATGCATGCACAGCAACGACAACAAGCTGGGTTGCAGCGAGCTGCCACATGCATACATACCGTGAAATAAGATGCTTTTTTGCCATGCTTTTTTGAGTGAGATACGGATTTCTGAAAGTACCCCACCTGCAGTAAATAAGCTGTGTGTTTCTTTTGTAGATTAGCATGAACTCGTGCATGTTGTAACATGTGTTTTGCCATTGAGAATGATGTAAGGATAATGGCTAGCTTCTAGTTAGTTTGCAGTCAGCATGGTTTCTCCTGCAAACCCAATGACCAGCTACATTCTACAACAAATGTGTGGTCGAGACTACGGGCTCTAGTTTCCCGGTGCAGCGCAGGATGGCGCAGGGTGGTGAACACCGTGCAGAGCTCGTTTTGAGCAGCGCAACCCGAGGCGCGCTCAGTTTAGTAGTTTGGCAGGCCGAGGTGCACTGAGATGGGTGTGGCGGCGCAGCGGGGGGAGGTGTCGACAGATCCAGCTTGGCGCAGTGACAGTTTCGTGCCAAAAGGCTTTGCCGAAGGTGCACTAAAAGCTCGCCAACTGAAACCACGTCTACTGTCAGCGCAGGTGGAACGCAGCCAATGTAAGCCTAAGTTTGGCTGACCGGCGGACAGTGCGCACACATCACCAAAACCTCACAGGCAGGTTTCCAGAATGTCAGGCACATTAACAATAACATAAATAGCCACAAACACCACTATTCAATGCAACTATCTGCAATCAGCACATAAATGTATCTTTATATCGACTGTCCCGTCACATCTGTCCCGTCCCATCATTTGGCATGTCTGGCACGCGTAATGGAAACCCAACCTGATTTGATTAACACAGCTGCAAACTATGAGTTCACATCCCTTTCAGCCAACCACAAACAGCCACAGCATCAGATAGGGAGTATATATTCAGCATCTGTCATCTTGGAAGAGTCAAAAGCAATGAAACCGAGTGAGACTGCCAGAGAGAAAGAGAGAGCGCAAAATTGATTTACAATTGTGGTGACCTCCTCCCAGGCTACCTTTGCATCATCAGCTCATGGAGGTCTGCTCGTAATTCTGTATATTCGGACACTGTCAAAAGTCAAAGTCAAGGTTTATTTATATATTTCAAAGACTGCTGTCACAAAGTGCTTTACAGAGTCAATGTGCAAACAAAACAGAGCAAATTTAGATAAAACTGATTGTACACACACACACACACACCTAAAAATACACACATCTACACACACACACGCACTTAAAAATACATGGTGAAAACAGCAGGTAGTGGCAGGTACTTATCAATTACCCAAACACCTGCTTAAACAAATCGGTCTTTAGCTGTGAGCTTGGACCTCCCTGACCAAAACATCAGTTTCCTCCTGGAAGGAGTTTGGCCGTCTAACGCTGCTGCTCTCTTCTGCCATGGCAAATTGAGTAAACTCTCATTACGCCTTCGCGCAGCGCATTTAAGGGCGAGGAGAGGGGCTCATTTGATTGGTGTGATGTGCATAAAACCCACTCCACGCTCGTCCCTCTTTCCGACTTGCACCGGTAGGAGGGACGGAGGTGGGATAGAGGAGTAGCTGCGCCAGGGCGCACGGTGTGCCAAACTTACAAAATCCGCCTGGCCACACCCAGTTGGCGAATCGCAGGTGCACTGCATCTCCGCCGCGCCCGGTCTGCGAAACTAGAGCCCTACAAGTTCAGACAGCAAAGGTTAACTAGCTGCTACCGTAGCTTTCGACACATCACACCACAAGTTACAGTAGAATCCAAACATTCTGTGTAATATGTTTCTGATGTTCCAAATGATTGTGAGTCAGCTTTAAGGGGGACCTATTTCTCCCTTTTACACAGTGTTATAGCTGTAGGTCTCGGCTAACTGGCTAAGCTATTGTTTTGAAACGTTTTTGCTACGCAGTGCACAGTAAGTCACACTGCTAGTCTCAAGAAGATGAATTAATGAATGAATGAATTAAATTGTGGAGAATGTAACAGAGCTAACAATTTGCATCATGTCCGTATTGACGAAAGTTTCAACATGTCTATATGTGATGCCCGAACTGAGTAGTTGGGCTAACTGCCACTTGCTTGAGTGATTGGCCGACAGGCAGCAATCAGACTTGCATTTATTTGTCAAAATGTGTGACTGTACTCTGTGTTTGATTGTGAATTGGCTTTTATCAAACGTTTTATATCTTACAATATCAATAGCAATATCCCTTTCAGATACTTAATTTTTCCTTTGTCTTTTAGAATACATCACAGCAGTGCCCTGGGGCCCAACACCTCTCCACTTCAGCCAGATGCCAGGATGTTGGATGTCAAAAGGACCCTCCACAAACTGTCTCAGTGGGCACACAGTTTGTGGCATCTCAGAAGATGGTAGTGATGAGCACACAGCTGTACAGGGCTACTCTGAGGGAGAACCCTGAGAAGCAATGGTACGTAATACAGACATTATATGTGTTTTTGTGTTTGAGATACAGTACCTGGAAATATTTTACAGTACTGAAATGATGCGTCCCAGAAGCTTCAGAATATATATTTCTGCATCACATTATCACATGCCTTTGACTTTGTTATGATGTTAGAGCAGGGGGGAAAAAAAATAAAAGTTGAAAAAGGGAGGAACTTAAACACAGCCGGTAGACCCGCATGACTCAACATATAACCCTGGTGACTCTGTTATTACAGAGGAACCTGAGTAAAAATGTATTCTTTCAGTTTCATTTTACTCTCAGCAAAGGCTGTAAAAACAGACCCTATATGCAGTAATTTGTAAATTGTTTTATTTTTATTATCAAAATAATAACATCAGATAAAAAATATGAAATAGATGTAGTAACACTTGAAATATAAACAAGAAAGGTGGATTCAGGGAAGAACTTAATTTACACACCAGGAAATCAATATTTAAATTCAATAATTTACAGACTGCAGATGACCTGATGAGTCTTCCCCCATAATCCCCAGCCCAAAGAACCTGGCATCCCAGTATCAGAGACCCTCAAAGGAGAAAGTGGTTGCCTTACACGATTCTCACTTCAGCGAAGGGGTGGCTGGAGACCAAAGCAGTGACCAGCTGGATCAGGAAATTAAAGTCGTACATAATATGAATGTTTTTATTATTTTAAATGTATATACTCCATATGATTGTCACAGAAATGAGGAGGAATACCTAGATAGATTAGCATTTATAGGCTCATTCATTGAGGAAAGTGCATATACCAACATATACGTGATGGGTGACATGAATGCTGATATTTCAGATGAAAAGTCTCTTCAGTTTTGTCAAGATAGCAGGCTGGCTCTCTCCAGCAAAATACTCTTGCCTGTAGACAATTACACGTACATTAGTGAGACATGGCACACAATGTCCTGGCTCGGTCACATTATGTGTACAGCCAATGCTCATGACAGTTTAGTCTCACTCCATGTTTAGACAGAATTAAAAAAGCTCAAGTGACTTTGCTCAGCCTTGTGAAGCCTGAAACCTGCTTACTGCTGCTTGTGGCTTTGATTTTACCCAAATGAGCTGCTTCCTTCTGTGGGAGGAAGACTTTGAGAGCGACTTTGCAAGCACAGTGTGAAATAATACGCTGATCACGAAGAATATAGTGATGTTGCACATCAAATTAAACAGCAGAACCTGGGCTACAAGGCTGTAAAACCCCTTTTTACATGCCCCAAACACAGCTCAAACAACAACTACATAAACAACAACGAATCCAACTCCATACAGCACCGATATCCCGACCCACTCGGTATATTTCGGGCTCTGACTCAACCACACGTTATTCAAAAACACACGTCATTCATCTCAAATGAAAGCTAAGACTCCGCTGTTTCCGAACATATGTGCCAAGGCACTCTATCCCAAAGCATCAGAGAGCTAGAGGCCAAAGAACAACAACAGAATTTTTGTCAAAATATATTTGTAATATCTCTCTTACCTTGTTTTTGCAGTGAAAAGCTCATTCGGCCGTTAAATCATGTTTCATTCCTGTTTACTGTGATGTTGTCCATCATTCAATTGAATGCGGGGGGGAGAAACCTGCCGGCTGGAGGTTCTGGGGGAAGCAAAACAATGACCACTCACAGCAGCCGGCATCGCCCCACAACGCATTCTGCTGACTCTAATTGGCTTATAGTGCTGTCAATCTCGTTTTGGTGGGTATAGCGTCATTCTATTGGCTCTAACGAATCAAAAAAGGTATCAATCACTCAAATCGGCCAAGCCGTCACAGAGATACAGGCCTCCAAAGCTCAGAATAGAAATTCAGTTTCAAATGTAGTAGGTGTGTCTTGGTCAGTTTGGAGTGGGGAATAGAGGAAAAAAACGAAACGGACAGTTGTATGTGTATATCCTAAACATCATTGGGGATTTACAGAAACAAAAAATGAAAGATATAGGATCGTACATGACAAAAATCACATGCAAACATGGTGCAATTTTGGAGAGCTCACCTGAATTATCTGTACTAAAACCACTCTAATATTGTTCTGCTTCACTTTATAAGAATCAGCCTTTGCAGAGTTAATGTTCACATATTGTACTATGATTTGATCGAGGTTTAGAGCTGCAGCAGCTGCATCATTCCAAAGGGATTCTCATCCTGAAAATGCTTTTTTTTAGGCGAACCTCAAAATGTTTCATTTGTGCTATGTGCCATCTTCATTTACTCTTCACATATAACACATATACTGATATTTACACATCTTAACAAATCTCACAAGTGTTCCCTTTACCATGACACCAAAAGTATTCAAATAGACCTTGTGGTTGCAGAGCTATATTCATTTCATTATGATTATGCAATTTTCGAGCAGAGGCCTATAGGCTTAGCTTTGAAAAGGTTAACTTAAAAGACTGATCTTGATGAGTGACTTGCAGCCACACACCACCACTGTCCAACACCAATCAAAGAAAGCTACCAAGACTTGTAAAATAGACATAAGAGCCTAAATTTAGCACAAATTTAGCAGAACTGACAGCAGCTGGAAGTGTCTGCGCCTGACAACAGTCCACACAGCTACACAGCCTTGTAGGACTGAGATACTCTGCAGTGAGCTGAAATGACTGCCTAGGCAGCTACAGTGGCATGCAAATGTTTGGGTACCCCTGGTCACAATTTCTGTTACTGTGAATAGTTAATTAAGTAGAAGATGAGCTGATCTTCCAAAGGCAAAAAGTTCAAGTTGAAACATGTTTTCCAACATTTTAAGCAACATCAGTATATTATTTTTGTACAGTTTTAGAGTGAAAAACAAGAAAGGAGCATCATGCACAAGTTTGGGCACCCAGACAACTTTTACCAGGGTCTCAGATCTTAATTAGCTTGTAAGGGCTCTGGCTTGTTGACAGTTACCATTATGAAAGGCCAGGTGATGCAAATTTCAAAGGTTTATAAATATTCTGACCCCTGAAACCTTGTCCCATCAATCAGCAACCATGAGCTCTTCTAAACAGCTGCCTAGCATTCTGAAAACTAAAATAATTGATGCCAACAAAGCAGGAGAAGGCTATAAGGAGCCAGTGGCACACAGAAAATTTCACAGGTAGAGGGAAAAACAGATTCAGTTAAATTCCAGCAAATTCTGGAAGCAGAACTACACAGCCTACTGTAAAAAAGCTGAAGATGAAGAGAGGATGGCTTCTATGACAGGACATTGATCCTAAACACTCCTCCAAATCCAAAATGGACTACCCAGAGGTGCAACCTGAGGGTTCTGCCAAGGTCCTCACAGTCCCCAAAGGTAAACGTCATTAAAAAGCTGTGGATAGACCTCAAAAGAGCAGTGCCTGAAGACATTATACAGAATTAGAAGCCTTGAGCAGGAAGAATGGGAGAAAATCCAACAAAAACAGGAAATGAAAGACTCTTAGCTGGATATAAAAAGTGTGTAGAAGCTAGGATACTTCCCAAAGGGGGTGCGTACTGACCATGCAGGGTGCCCAAGAATTTGCTTCAAGCCCCATTCCTTTTTTTGTTACTTTGAGACTGTAAAAGCTTGAAATTAAAAAGTAATCTTGCTTGAAATATTGAAGAAAAAAGTCATCTTTGACTTTTTGCATTTTGGAGATCAGTTCATCTTCTACTTACTTATTCACAGTAAGTGAAATTTTGAGCAGAGGTGCCCCAACTTTTGCATGCCACTGTACGTTTTAAGATTCATGTTGTCATGGTTCTGTTTTGACCAATACTATTGTCGTGTTGTTTTCTGCCTGCGGTTGCTTCCCCCCCCCCCCCCCCTCTGCTCTCCTCTCACTCTTCCTCTGCAGAGCTGGATCATGGCAGGGGGCGGGGCTGATCTCGTTGGCTGAGCCTCATTCACCACACCTGAGCCTCATCAGGCTGATTAACATGTAGCTTTTTAAGCCGGCTTTACCCCTGGTTCGTTGCCAGAAGATTCCTTTGTCTTGTACTGTTCTCGCCACGCTTCTGCCCTCTTCTCCTGCCACGCATTCAGTCTCGAGTTTTTGCCTGTGATCCTGTTGTTTTCTCATCACGAGTATCTCCCTGAGTAAGGTGATTTTCTGTTGTTACTTTGTTCCCTCAAGTGTCTCCCTGTTTAAGGTGATTTTCTGTTGTTACTTTGTTCCCTCAAGTGTCTCCCTGTTTAAGGTGATTTTCTGTTGATACTTTGTTCCCTCTAGCTTCTCCCTGTTTAAGGTGACTTTAAGTTGATACTTTGTTTTTCCCTGGTTACTTTTCCCATAACGGTGATTTTG
Source organism: Epinephelus cyanopodus (assembly GCA_026686955.1). Lineage (NCBI taxonomy): Eukaryota > Metazoa > Chordata > Actinopteri > Perciformes > Serranidae > Epinephelus > Epinephelus cyanopodus. Next base: position 43,859,712 of record CM048917.1, on the reverse strand, counting down.
TGTTTTCTTTGTGTTGATACTTTTGTGCTTAAATAAACTTGTGCTTTTGTTCTCTGCATACTGGGTCCTGGCCTCGCTTTTTGCCTCACGGCGCGTAACACATGTAAAAGTCCTGTTAATTTAGTCAACTATAGGAAGTTCCCGCAGCTCTCCCTGATAACTTTTGTGTTTCCTGAGTCTCAACAACAGAGCATTTCTTTTTAAGGTTAGGTGATGTCATGGTTATAATAATAAGCACCTGGTTATGGAAAGATGCTGGTGGGCGAGGCTGGACGAAACCATTGTTGACTGTCAGAAATGAACAACGGTCTCCTGTTTTTAAGTCTGATGTTTCGCTGAACCATGAGCTCCCATTTTGGGCATTTTAAGGCATTCACTATCGTTTTCATTGGTCAAGTCGCAAATCTACATCTGCCAATTGCTGGTGTGACTATACCCTTGCAATGCAGTTGTATTTAAAGGAATACTCCGATGATTTGGGAGTTATGCCCTTCTCTATCATTTTCATATTGAGACAACATGATCGATATCTTTTTTATGTCTGTACGTCCAGTGGCTGGGTCTCAGCGGTTTGCATTGCGGCTTAGTTAGCAAATACAATTGATGTCTATAGGGGGTCAGTAGCCTACGGTAAAAGTGAAAAAATAAACGTTACAGAAACCCTGAAGCTGGCATTTCTGCATGTGGATTTTAAAATAAATATGTTTAAACATTAATTTGAAAAAGGAGAGTCCTTTTTAGTCGTTTTAGAGGAAGTTTGATACACGGAACTATAGTGTGTTTACGCCCTGCGTGGAGGGATACACCGGTGAGCAACAGCTGCAGCTGGCTCTGGAACAGGTACACTAGGTCACTCGGTAAAAGCAAACAAAGAGACAAAAATGTGCATTATAAAGCGATATTACTCACTTGACTGTAAGCTGTCCATCAGTTCCTGCAGGCCTGGGGCATTTTTTCGAGTTTATCTTAGGAACATGAAAAAAAGTTTCAATCACGCCAGGATTAGTGAGTGCTGCAAAGTTTTCACTCCTTGTGATGCACTCTCTGCGGCGGTTTTCCTCCTGATGATATAACAGTTATCTCCCCAACGATGGCAGCACCGAATCCTATTCTGTGCAGCAAAATGATTCCACCTCTGTAGGCATAGGTTGGCAAGCCCCGCAGCTACACCACCAATTCTCCCCTGACCTCCATCTCTCCTCGGCCCCTTGCTGTTCTGCTGCTTCAGAGGATTCAGTCTCTCTTCTCACTCGCCCAGCATCCAACACCTGGAGTTCCTCATCTATATACTCCGGCTCAAAGCTGTCCATTGCAGCTACTATAGTCTGGAGATATCGTTAAATAAACAACTGAGTTTTGTTTACAGGCTTCGTCTGTGCCTGTGCCTGCTCACCGGTGTTTCCCTCCACGGATCACAGCGCAGGAAGTAAACACACTATACTTCCGTGTATCAAACTTCTTTTAAACGACTAAAAAGGACTCTCGTCTTTCGAATTAATGTTTAAAAATGTTTATTTTAAATGCACATGCAGAAATGCCAGCTTCAGGGTTTCTGTAACGTTTATGTGTTCACTTTTATCAAGTAGGCTACTAACCCCCTATGGACTTAAATTGTATTCGCTAAGCTAAGCCGCAATGCTAACCACTGAGACCCAGCCACTGGACGTACAGACACAAAAAAGATATCAATCATGTTGTCTCACTATGAAAATGATAGGAAAGGGCATAACTCCCAAATTGTTGGAGTATTCCTTTAAATCTCAGAGCTTCCTTCAGGATCACTTAATGTTGATGAGAGACCAGGGAATATCTGCAGTATAATTCTTATGTTTATGTCACCCCACGTACCAAGGCTCCAGTGTCAACCACAAACCAAATTATGAGAACCTGATACACAACGTACGCAAAGTGGATCAGGTTTGATGCACATTTGATACACTTGATACAGCAATAACCCAAAGCAGGCCTGCAAACTCAAACACATCCATGGCAATTAGTTTTATGTAAATGTCCTTTTAATATTAATTACAAAGATGCGACTATAGAATAACTAGACATACATACATACATACATACATACATACAGGCTATACAGATTTAAGGCTATCCTTGACTTGTATTCAATTAAATGTGTAATTTTATGGGTATCTTACAAATGATTTAATTTCCTTCCTTTTAATTCTTTTATTTCTCTTAATATTTCTGTTTCTTTCCATCTGTAATGCAATACATATGGGTTTATTGCCAAATCACAGTAGTCCTGGCCTACAGTCAATACAATCTTGAAGCTGGTGTTAATGTCGTTTCTCTCTACTATGACCTTGGCAAAGATTAGTGCTGAGTTCAACTTCATCCGCAGGAAGAGGGATTTAATATCAGCCTCTGCTTTGCTAGTTTGTGTTTTATCCATGGAAGCACTGTTAAACATAGACTACTAATAACATGTCCCATTGGCCTCAGGCTGCTGTTATTCACCTGCTACCCATGTTGTTATATCAAACATGTTGTGGTTTAAAAAAAAATAGTTAACATTATGATGCAATATGGGCTTCTGCCTCCCCAGCAGTGGGAGAAATGTGAAAAACCTGCTGCGAAAAGGGATGATCATCATCTGGGAACACTTAACACACCGAGGGGTGCAGCCCATTCTTCCACACTTGTCATGCAAGAGACAACAGACAGCTGTGGCTCAGAGGTAGAGCGGGACGTTCACTAATCATAAGATCAGCTACTCCTGTCTGCATGTTGAAGTATCCTTGGACAAGATACTGAAGCCTAAATTCCATGATCCATGGTTAGAACAGCTATTGGGAGGAAGGAATGGTTAGTGAGTAACAGGTGGCACCATGTGTAGTAGCCTTGGCCACTGTGAATGGGTGAATGTGACATGTAGTGGAAAAGTGCTTTGAGTGGTCAAAGGACTAGAAAAGCACAATACAAGTGCAGTCCATTTACCATTTAACAGAAGAAAGAGAAGAGGTGTAAGGAAACATATCAGTCCTTAGCTTGTAATAAATGTTTTAATATTAAAGATATATAAAATATATTTTGTTTTTATAGTTTTTTGCAATTGCTAAGGCAAGCTCAATGAAACTGGGATCCACTTGCTCTTCATCATATTCTTCTTAGCACAGCAGAAGTCTCTTGCAAATGTCTTAACACGTTTTCATGTGTTTCACATATTTTTCACACCCTTTTGCAAAACAGTTAAAGGATAACTTCGGTATTTTTCAAACTGGGCCCTATTTCCTCATGTGTATGTGTGAGTATGATTCATGGGTACTACTCATTCTAAAATTGGTTCAGTATTGAGGGAGGTGGATGCAGCCGGGAGCCGTGAAACAAGCTAAATGGGGGCAAATGCGTCACGTAAAAGTTTGCCCATTAAAAGTGCTTTTTATCGCCACTGACCGGTTCAGATATGGACCCCAGGAAGAATAGCTGCGGCTTTTTGCTGTAACTAATGGTGGATCCAAATAAACTGAAACTGAAACAGATCACCAGTGCTATCTCTGTAAATAGCATATTGTAGCGACCCTGGGGCAGTGGTGAGTGTGGTATGAGTGGAGCCAGCTGTCAGTCAGTGTTGCAGCAGAAAGGGGGAGGGCTGCCCCACTGGGTACTGTAAGCGAGTATGTGTGTATGAACTGTGTGTGTTACGCTACTAGAGTCAGAGTTTGGGACAGAGTCTTTTACGTGCTAAAATGGACTTTTTTCACAGGATGTTGCGCAACACCCCGTACAGCTTTCATAGGCTGCCTTTGTCGGACAGCGAGATGCTGAAGTTGTGGCTAGTTGTGCTACAAATGGATGCTAACACTCCTGTCCAGACACTGCGCCTTGCAGACCACCGGGTCTGCGTGCTCACTTCTCCCAAGATGACTACTGCCAGCTGAAGAAGAGAAGACATCCAATCCCGAAACACTTCCTCCTTAAGAAAACGGCTGTCCCATGAGTAAAGAGAGATACAGACACAGTGGAGCAAAGCTCGGGACATCACACAGCCCAGAGGTAAGGGAAAGGCTAGTATGCTATTTACAGAGATAACGCTGGCCATCTGAACTGGTCAGTGGTGCAAAAAGGACTTTTAATGCACAAACTTACACAGGACGCATTTGCCCCCGTTACCATTTTAGCTCATTTCGTGGCCCCCAGCTGCATCCGCCTCCCTCACTATTGAACCAATTTTAGAACAAGTTGTACCTATGAATCATAGCACACATACACATGGGGAAATAGGGCCCAGGTTGAAAAATACCAAAGTTATCCTTCAAGACAGATCTCATGGAAAGACCCAAAACTATTACATTAGCCCCTGATACACTGCCAGATTTTCTGCAAATGTTGGGCCGTTTTGCCAACAAGTTGCGAGCGTTAAGACACACAGAGCCGGATTGGCAAGTTGATCCAAGGTGCCCAATTTTCCACCTTGGATATGACTGGAACCCTTTCAGTTTAAAAAGACAGAGGTGGCCTTCCGCAATGGGAGGGGCCGTTGAAGACTTTTGGGAGGAGCTGTTGATGACGTCGCGTTTGCGACCCCCTTGTGGTGGATAAGCAGGAAACAGCTGATAGCAGGAATTCGAAAGCAGCTAGTAGCAAGAGGGAAACGCAAACCTGACAGACACTGTAAAGATGAGCAACTGAGGAGACAAGGAATTGCGCACCCTCCTTGTCCTCACAAACGAAGAGGCCATTAACCATCAGATGACAGGAACGGTGATGAATGGGCTGACTTAGGAGAGAAATGCCGAAGGACTGACCAGCCACGGCTTCCCTCCCACATCACTGTTTACGTCACACGCTGAGCTACATTTTGTTACTTGCTCAAAAGCTCCATTGCCCTGAAAAAGGCGCATTCTGTATAAACAACATTACAAAACATTTTGCCGCACTCCCCGATTTTGTTACATCTATTCACAGCTGATAGAAATTACTTGCATAATTATGAATCTCTGATGCACCTCGGTGAAACTTCTTTGCATGACTCTTCAACCAGCAATCAGTCCGCATCCATAAAAGATTTGGATCAAAAAGGGCAAAGGCGTGTAAAGAGAGGAGGAGTGCATTATTCAGCATTTCTGATTTGGAAAGTGTGAAAACAAGACTAGGTCAACACCTATATGGCTGTAGCGGTTTAGTCAAGATAAAATGACATGGGAAAAATTTGTTTGAGTACAATAAAAGAAAAATGTTTCTGAGTATTCAGACTGTTCTCACAATTTTTCTTTTCCTACAAAAAGCAGTGCACCCAAATTTGCACATATCCTATGATCACGTGACCAATGCACTGACAGCAGAAAACAAGGAAGCAGTCCTGACAGCTTGTAAGGAGGTAGGTGGATGGATCACAAAAAACTAGACTATCCCCTGGAGTCACTTGTTATGATCTGTGTGAACTTTAAGTGAACTTTGAGTCATTTTAAGGTACATCCACACCATGTTTCTGTTCCTAACCCTCACCACAGAAATTTTACTTACCTAAACCTAAAGACGCCAGCCATGTTTCTTCTCCTAAACCTAACCACAGTAACTTTTATTGCCAAAACCTCTGTATCTCCCTAACTTTACATTAATTACATAACTGTATACTAAGGACAAACATTCATAGGATATCGTACCAACTATTGCATATGCATTTATTGTAGCATATAATATGAACCGTTCCATGAGAATATGTTGGAGTATATCTGAGTTTGGGTGACATTCTTTGTTGGTTCTTTTGTGAATAAATAAGTCAGCACAAAGCTACCATAATAGCAACATAATGAATGCTTACTGTAGTGCAACGCAGTTCATACTTTTGCACACAAGAATAAGATTAAGGATAACTTTTGTTTTATTATTTTTATTTTTCTTAATTTTAAAAAGGGTAAGAAGGACACATGCAGAGTTGCAGCAGGATGTGGTATGTCTAGTAAAAATTATCTTTGGAGAAAAGAATACAGTTCATGCCTACTTAACCAGGTAAAAGCCCCACTGAAATTGAAAAATCTCTTTTCCAAGAGTGACCTGGCCAAGCGGGCAGCAGACAACATTGTAACAAGTTACAACATGGACAAACAGACATATACAACTGTCATACCCAACAACTGAATAAAAACTGGTAGAGGAGAGTCATACGATTAACATGAAATATAAGGTCCAGGAAAAGAAGAAAAATGAAATGAGTACATCTTTAAAATAAATTAGAAACAGTCACATTGACTAAAAGAGCTAATTTCACGATCCTTTAAAATCGACTTAAATTGCCCCAAAGTGATCAGCTCTGCCGGTTTCAGATCCTTCTGAAGATTATACCCACTGTAACTATGCAAAGAATAAACAACTGGCACAGGCATACAACACAAATTACTACAAGGTTGAACTGGTTCATATTGCTAGCTGTATTTTGTATTTTGTTGTCCATTTTGTAATGATTGATTTAAAGAATACAGTCATTTGTGTTGCTTGATGGAGATGTTTGCTTATATTGCATGTTTTTAATGTATTGTGAGACTTAGAACATTTGCAGATTAAATGTGTCATTTGGCCAGAGAATTTCAGTGTAGGTCTTCGTGTGAAATGTTTTGAAAAAGTGACATCTGAATGGACAAATATGTCGCCTACAAGGAAATGAGAAAAAGTGTAGCCTAATTAGGCCCAGGCCCAAAATTGCTGTCATGGTTCAGGCTTTGGTCAGGCTTGGACAGAAACTGCATGCACAGCAAATTTCTGGAGTGAAAAATCTGGTAGATAAGCAAAAAAGTGTGAAAGTTAAATTTGTGGAGTTTATTCTTTAACTCAAACTCTGGTTTGTGTTGAGGGACACTTATTGTCAGAGTAATATTTTGGAGTTCATTCAGTGGGTGTAAATTAATTTAACCCCACTCCTGGAGTTCATGTTTAACCATTGTTCCATGGCTCCACACTGTGCACAGCAAGCTGAAACTGGACTTCATAGTGAGGTAAGATTGAGCCTGTTTTTTGCTTCTTCCTTTAATAATAACAATAATGATGATAATACATTTTATTTATAGAGCACTTTTTAAGGTACTCAAAGACACTTTACATTGGTTAAAGGCAATCATAAAATAGAATACAATAAAATACACATAACATAATTCACACATTAAAAGCCTCTTTACTTAACTACAGAAACATCCATTTTTCTGTCCCTAGCCTTTAGAGAAATATTACTCTTGAAAAAATAGTTTGTTACATTTTTTTTTTAAGTATTTTGTTTTTAAAAAACATCAACTATCACACCATTTGGAGCCATCAGCTTGGTAATATTTGCTTTTTAATCAATTATTTAGAACCCCAACCACCACAAAAGTGGTCGTCCCCACAATCATTCATGGAGAGAAAGTGCTGTATTTTGAGTTTAAAAATATGTTTTTTTTACCATTCAAACTGCAAAAATGTATAAATAACTATCAAATATATGATATAAATGACATATTAAAACGAAATGTCAAATAAATATTATAAAATATATTTAAAAAGTAGTCGTCCCCTGCAGTCATGTCACTGGTGTTACCATGTGTCAAAAGTCTTTTATTTTGGAAAAAGAAATCACACTGATGACATCACTTGACTTCCTTTGACCTCTTTCCTGAAGATCTATGAAGAGGGGCCATGGTAAGAACATTGTCTCTTTTCAGTTTTCAGAAATATTAACATTTATCTCATGATTTCATATGAAGCTTTTAGTTGATGTCACTGGTGTAACCTACTTTATTGGCAGGGAATTGCAAACAAATTGAATACAAATGATTTAAATGACATAATTTAGTGAATAGATCATGATTGACAACATGTGGTGCCATGCTCTGCAGCAGCCATTTTGTAAAATGCATTTTTCATGAAAACTGTCACTGGTGTTACCATCAATGGTGTTACCTTCCTTATGGGTAACAGTGACAATCAGTAACAGCAGTGACTCCAGATGTGTGAATACACTTTATTTAGTGGTGTTTTTTTTGTTGTTGTTTATTTTTTTGGCATTAAATAAAAACATTTCATGACTATCATTTGTGTCTTTTAATTGTTAATCCTTCTTTGGTCAGGTATGGCTAAATTGAGTGCAGCTGAGAAGCAGCGTCTTTATAGACAGCGGAGGGGTGCTGATCCTGAACGAAGAGCAGGGTATTTAGAGAAAAGGAAGCAGGGCTATACCAGAGACATTTAAACAAAGAAGAGAAGGAGAATAATTGATTTAAGTGAAAGGGAAAAAAGGGCAGAACGAAAGGCGTGGAGGCAGCGTCAGCGAAGATGCAGGCAAAGACAGGCAGAAGTAGGAGCACTGACCCCCCCATCATCACCAGATCCCAGCATTTCATGGTACAAGCAGGTACAAATCCAGAAATGAATATTGAAACTGGTAAAGCTTAATAATAACTTTGTTAAACAGTTTAGTTGTTTGTTTGTTAATGGACTTCATGTGTTCTTAAACTGTTCATGAACTTTTATGATGTAACAATTTATTTGCATTTTTAAAAATGAGAATCTTTTGTCTTGTGTATGTCACTGGTGTTTCATTGTGTCACTGGTGTTACTGTGAGGTTTTTCTTATGTCATATTCATAAAATATGTCATATTTCACATAATAATAATAATTTTACATCCATAAATTTTTGCTTCACTCATAAGTTAAGATTTTAAGGACTGCATCATTCATTTTTTATACCAGATTTTCAATTATTTTCATTGTTGTAGCAAATACATTGTTGCGCAAATAAATAAAAGTCATTCAATCACACTTTTAACAAACCTTGATAAATTAATAAAATACAGTCTTCTGATTGCATTTCATTATCATAATTCTTCTCTGACTCTGACTACATGTGCTGAAGAGACTGAGACATAATATTTTATAAAAGCCTTAAATATTGCGAAAAAAGTGTGGTAACACCAGTGACAAAAAAAGCAGTTCATATGGTCTTTAGATAAATGTACAAAAAAAATAAAAAATCATTAAGCTTTCATTTATGTGTATTCATAAAGTCAATGACTTATGTAACAATGTAGTCCAAGTTTAAATGTTAGAAAAAGAAAAAAAAATTAAGACATCTTGCTATCCCAAAAGTGGACGTTTCTGTAGAATGACCCGTTTAAGTTTGCACACTAAGCTATGTATGCTTGTTTTTAATTTGGTGTTGAATGTAGCTAGGTCTGTATTTCCTGTATCATGCGGAGTATGCTGCATTTGGTCTTTGACATTTTGCTCGCTTTGCTGTAAAGGAGATAAAGTTTAGGCAGTCATTTTTTCTGTTGAACCTGTACATTTTCCCTCTCCAAACTAATGTCTGCACACTAATGGTGAAGACATGGAGCTTCAGCAGCTGAAGAAGTGTTAATAAGGTAACGCTAACGTGATGAGCTAACGCTAGATTAGATAAAACAAATCTGGATTATGAATTTATTTAGCAATGCGACATATGTATCTGTTGTTAAAGTGTCTTTCAGTATGACAGAGGAGAGCCAGGTTCTTCAAGTGGCTGGTAGTTCTGGTGAAATGTAGGCGGCAGTGGCGCTAGCTAACTAGGGGCGGACACACTGGCCCACAGGTTTCTACCTATAATCCTCTATATGCTTGTATACACTACACAAACGCTGTCCTCAGAATCAACTACATAAGAAAATCAGCAGTTATTGTTTAATTCCAGACTATAAAATAAATGCAATAATGCATGGGCCACAAATGGCTATGTGCTTATTATTTAACTTAAAATAAGAGCATATGACTCTATCCTAATGCATCTAATTTTACGCACAATATAATTGTCTACCCTGCCCTGACCAGCCCAATTTATGTCTCCATGGACTTAAGGAGGTATAAATTGAGCAATAGGCCCTATAGTCAACTTTTAGTCAACTTATTACTACAACAAAAAAATCCCAAAAAAAAGTTAAAGGTCTTTGACAACAAGGGATCGCAGATGTATAACTCGGCGAGGGAGGCAGCGGCAGCCCTTCATGCACAGGGCATCGTCAGCGGAGTTCAACACCCACAAGGAGACCAGGGAGCAAGAGCACAAGCCAGAGAGTGGGGGGGGGGGCTTTACTATTAGTAAAGCTCAAAAAAGAAAAGGGAGATTTTTTTTTTTTTTTACAAGTGACACTTGGAGGGGGGGGGGGGGGGGTTACTATTAGTAAAGCTCAAAAAAGAAAAGGGAGATATTTTTTTTTTTTACAAGTGACACTTCTAGTGAAATCAGAACATGAAAAGCTTAAGAAACTTACAAATGCCCAGGTATACTACTCTTTATATAAATCCTGCAGAAGAGGGGTTGCAGTCTTAATAATGCCACAAATAGGTAGTGACATAAATTCACAGTGACATAAATGATGCAGCTTGTGTTAAGCGCAAGAAACTATTAGTAAAGCTCAAAAAAGAAAAGGGAGATTTTTTTTTTTACAAGTGACACTTCTAGTGAAATCAGAACATGAAAAGCTTAAGAAACTTACAAATGCCCAGGTATATTACTCTTTATATAAATCCTGCAGAAGAGGGGTTGCAGTCTTAATAATGCCACAAATAAGTTTTATATTGAAGAAAGTAATTGCTGATAAAGAAGGCAGATATGTAATGGACGTGGGAATGATTGAAGATGTAATGGTTTCATTTATGAATGTTTACAATCCTCCTGAAGAAGGTCCAGACTTAATTAAAAAGGTTGTTGAAATGATTGTACTGGAAAGTCAAGGAGTCACTATTGCCGCAGGTGACTTCAACCTCATAATGGACCCAAGTAAGGACACACAAAGTGTTAGACTACATAGTTCAAATCAAGCAGCTAAAATAATGAGAGGAGCAGTGAAGGAACTAGGGCTGAAAGATGTATGGAGGGCCCTCCACCCGAGAGAGAGAGAGAGAGAGAGAGAGAGAGAGAGAGAGAGAGAGAGAGAGAGAGACTACACTTTTTTTTCAAAATCTTTTTGTAAATATTCAAGGCTGGATTACTTTTTCATGTATAAGAACCACATATCAATGGTTGCAGAATGCCACATCAGCGAAATTACATTGTCTGATCACACTTTGATATCTCTAAAACTAAACCTTGACTTAGAGAAAGGTCGAAGGACATGGAGGTTAAACATCTCCCTGCTACAAATAGATGACTTCAAGACTAAAATAAAATCAGCCATCAAAAATTACTTAGAGATCAATGATACAGGGGAAGTAGACCCACTTATATTGTGGGAGGGAATGAAAGTTGTTTTAAGAGGGGAAATTATATCATTTGCCTCGTACAAAAAAGAAAGGGAGAAAAGAACAAAGGAATTAGAGCAATCAATTAAGACATTAGAATTTAAGCACAAGGAGACAGGTTGTAGCTCTGATTTGCAATCTCTAAATAAACTTAGAAATGAGCTGGATAGACTATTAACTGTGGAAGCAGAGAAAGCTCTGACTTTTACAAAACAGAAATACTTTGATAGCGGGGCAAAAGCAATGAAAAACCTGGCCTATAAATTAAAAAAACAACAGGAAAAATCAAATTTAGTAGCAATCAAAAATCAAACAAGGCAAGTGTTAAAAGCAAGAGGGATATCACACAAGAATTTGCAAACTGTATAGTTCAGACAGTAATTTGACTCAGCAAAATGGAGTTAAAGAATATCTATCTGGAATAAACTTACCGCAAGTAACTGAGGAACAAAATGCAAATTTGACAGCAGCGATTACCTCAGAAGAGATTATGGTGGTGATAAAAAAGTTGAAAAAGGGAAAATGCCCAGGAAGTGATGGTTTTGCAGGTGATTTTTTTAGAGTTTAGCAAAGAACTATTGTTCTAGAGAGCCTTCAATTGGGTGTTAAATCATAGTCAGTGGGCAAATATGTGGTGTAACTCCATAGTCACAGTTATACATAAAGAAGGGAAAGACCCTACAAGTTGTGGATCTATAGACCAATAACTTAATTAAATGTGGATCAGAAGCTACTAAGCAGCATCATAGCAAATAGATGATCAAAGATTATCCCACTCATCATAGATCCTGACCAGACTGGTTTTATTCCAGATAGATATTTATCAGACAATGTAAGACGAACATTAAATATAATAGACTTCTCGAAGAAAATGAACATTCAAATGTTGATTCTTACTCTAGATGCCGAAAAGGCTTTTGATAGAGTGTCATGCCTTTTATATTTGAAACTTGCAGTAAATTTGGCTTTCATAACACCTTACACCTAACACCATAACATATCAAATGGCTTCGAACTATGTACAGTATTTCAAAAGCACAGATTAGAGTAAACGGGACTCTGTCTGACAGTTTCGAATTACAACGAGGAACAAGACAAGGATATCCTCTATCCCCTTTAAGTTTTGCAATTTGTATTGAACTCCTGGCAGCATATATTAGAGCAACTAATGAAATTGAGGGCGTGAAAATAGCAGAGCAATCTCATAAATTGGCTTTATATGCTGATGACGTGGTTTTATATCTTACAAACCTACAGTCATGGAAAAAATTATTAGACCACCCTTGTTTTCTTCAATTTCTTGTTAATTTTAATGCCTGGCTCAACTAAAGGTACATTTGTTTGGACAATTATAATGATAACAACAAAAATAGCTCATGAGAGTTTAATTTAAGAACTAAGAACTATTCATTTTCCATGGTTTTCTTGATAATAACCAAAATTACTTAAATTCTTACATCAATAGCTATGGCATTGTACCGCCAAAAACACTACTTTTAAGCATTCCATGTTTTCTTTTCTGTTTGCTTTAAACACATGATACACACAAGAGTTAATACTTGATTGCATAACCATTGTTTTTGATGACTGCAGCCATGCGTCTTGGCATGCTCTCCACCAGCTTCTGACATTGTTCTGCTGTCACAGCAGCCCATTCCTGTTGGACAAATTCAAACAAATTTTCTTTGTTTTTGGGCTTGTGGTTCTCCATTTTGAGTTTGATGATTTTCCACAGGTTTTCAATTGGATTAAGATCTGGTGATTGAGCAGGCCAAGGCATGGTGCGAATGTTGTGGTTCTCCATCCAGGCTTTAACTGACCTTGCCGTGTGGCAAGGGGCATTGTCTTGTTGGAAAATCCAGTCATTCGAGGCAGGAAAGAGTTTTCCAGCTGATGAAAGAAGACTGTTTTCAAGGGTAGTCCTGTACATGACCTGGTTCATTCGGCCTTCACACAATTGCATTTGCCCTGTTCCACTCAGACTGAAACAACCCCAGATCATGACTGATCCACCCCCATGTTTTACTGTAGGGGCAAGACAGTCTGGGTTGTAAGCTTCTCCAGGCTTCCTCCTAACCAGTAAGTTGGCTGGAGTGGGCATCAATTCAAAATTGGATTCATCACTGAAGAGAACCTTAGCCCAATCATCAACAGTCCAATCCTTGTGGTCTCGAGCAAAGAGTAACCGGGCCTTCCTCTGCCTTTCATTGATGAAGGGCTTCTTGCGTGCTCTGTGTGACTTCAAACCAGCTTCAACAAGTCGGTTTCGAACTGTCCTTGCCGAACAAGTCACATTTCTCGACAGTGCCCACTCATTTTTAAGGTCCCTGGAGGTCTGACGACGATTCCTGACACAGGAACGGATGAGTGCACGGTCATCTCGTGGGGTAGAAAGACGTTTCCTGCCACGGCCAGGTAGCAATTTGGTAGTGCCATGTTCAGCTTGTTTTTTTTTGTTGTAATGAATGGCTGTCTTGGAGATCTTCAGTTTTTTCGCTACCTGTCTCTCACTCATGCCAATTTCCAGCAGTGCCAAGATGGCTGCCTTTGTGGCTTCACATAATTCTTTTGTTTTAGGCATTATGTGAGAGCTGACAACTTCTGAGTTGTGCTACGGCTTGAATGTAAGCAGGAAACCACTCTAGGCCTTTGCATGTGCAGTGCTGCTTGTGACATGAAATGGCCTCTTATATACCCTGGGAATCAATTAAGCTTAAGAATGTCAAATAGGACATAAAGTATTATGTGACCAGCTGCATTTTTTGTTGTGTTCATTGTATTATACGTTTAGTGGTACCAGATATTAGAATGAACAAGAAATTGAAGACAACAAGGGTGGTCTAATAATTTTTTCCATGACTGTAGAACAATCATTACCAGCTCTTATGCATGTCATTGATAACTACAGTAATGTGTCAGGATATAAACTAAATATACAGATGTGTGAAGCAATGGTTATAGGAGCCCCAGTAAACAGAGAGGTGAAGAGTAATTACTTATGGCAGTGGGACAGGGACAGAATTAAATACCTGGGAACTGTGCCACCAGAGAATAACAAATTATTGTACCAGCTGAATTATAAATGTTTGGAAGCACATGTTAGACAGGACATGAATACGTGGAAATCAGCCATATGGTCTTTGGGTAGAGGAATACATGCAATTAGAATGAATGTACTCCCCCTTTTTTGTTTTTATTCCAGACAATATCACTATATATATGTGCAAACACTTTCAAAATCTGGGATACAATGATTGGTAAATTTATATGGGATGATAAAAAACCGAGAGTTAAAATGAAGACATTGAAAATGGCCAAAGAGAAGGGGGGACTTGCTCTCCCAGACCTGAAGCACTATTATATGGCAGCACAAATGCAGCACATACGCACTTGGTTAAATCATAACTCAGAAGCAAAGTGGAGAACAACAGAGATGTTTATGTGTTAGGGTCCAATAAAAACAATTCCTTTCTGTACAGAATACCAACGAAAAGTACCAGTAAAAGATTATTATCTGGAAATTTGGGCTAGAATTAAAAACACTGTTGAAATAAAGAAAGACTTAGTGGCTCTGAGAGAGATAAAAGAAGACCCCGAATTCATGCCTAACAAAATTGATGAAGCCTTTGACATTTGGGCACAAAAGGGATTGACCATTTTTGGACGGTGCTTAAAAGAGAAGGGAATAATATCATTTGAATCTTTAAGCGAAGAGTATCATTTGCCACATTCCCACTTCTTCCGGTATTTACAAATAAAAAACTATATTCAAAACAATGAAATAAAAAGCAAGACCAGCAGAGATTTACATCCACTGGTACAATTTTTGATAAAGAATTATGATAAAATTAAAGTCCCACATCAAATCTCGGCTGTATATACCATTTTGGAAAATAACTGTGAACATCAAGATACAAAGGCAAAACTGAAATGGGAAAAAGAATTGAATAAAATAATAAAATATCATCAAGCTGCTGGAGGGAATGTGGCAAATCATACGCTAATGTTCAACATATATTCTGGTCATGTCCTGTACTGCAAATATTCTGGGAAAAGATACAGAAAGAAATCAGTCACATTTTAAGATGTGCTGTTCAACTAAACACAGACTGTATGTTGTTAGGAAGGACCATAGACACACGAGAGACACACATGAGTTAAGATGGGCCAAGTGGTCAACCTACTACAACTAACTTAACCTACAACCTACTACAACTAACTTAATCATAATGCAATAGCTGTGATTACCTTTTTGTCTGTTAGGTTTTATTTTTTGTTTTGTTTTTTTTCTCATTTGGCCATTTGCTTGTTTGTCCCCTAAGGGTATGAAATATATTTATATTCTATAGTCTATGAGTATATGTAATTGTTTTGTTTTCCTTTGTTTATTTTCTTTCTTTCTTTTTTTATTTTATTTATTACTTACTTATTGCTGTTGTTGCTGTTATGCTATTTATGTTGTTGTTGGTATGTGATTTTTTTTACCCTTTTTCATGTGGATGTTGTTGATGTTGTTGTTGTGTTTTTTCTTGTTTTTCTTCTCATGTGTACGTATGAATATACAGACATGTGGTGACTCTAAAAAATAAAGTATAAAAAAAAAATCCCACTTAGTACTACTAAAAAGGTTTTCCTCTGGCTAAAATGTAATGCATAGTAGGCTATGCCCTCACATTGCACCTATCATATTTCTGGTCTCATCCTCCTCCTCCTCACGACTGGGGTTAGTCTGTCCCTCAGCTTCATTGTCCTGGGAGCACCACCGAAAGTTAATTGCATGCATCCACACGAAGAAAGCAAGCACATATTGTGGGGTGTCGGTGGTTTAGTGGATAGAGCAGACGCCCCATGTACAAGGCTGTTGCTGCAGCGGCCCGGGCTTGACTCCAGCCTCCAGCCTGTGGCCCTTTGCTGCATGTCATTCGCCCTCTCTCTCTCTCCCTTCACACTTAAGCTGTCTTATCACTTAAAGGCAAAAATGCCCTAAAAAATATAAATATATAAATAGCAGGCCTCTTGAACCAGACACCTAGAAGAAATACGCAATTTGCCAAAGCCAACCTTGCACATTAGGGCCGTTTCATAGATGACGCACGCAACGCAAGCAAGTGACGCAAGCGGCACACTACTTTTCATAGAGAAATCATTGAACGCAAGCAACGCGGGCAACACTTGAAATGCAATACATTGCTTGTGCAGTAGGGGGTTGCAGAGTCACCAGTACATTACGGGTGAACATAACATAAAAATACCTGCATATAACATGTAGGTCTTTTTGGTTCAATATTTTCTTATCTTAAGACATAAAAAATGTAGGAGATGTATCTTTTACCTGCTTGACAGTTTTGACTGGTGTGCATGGGATTTCTTCCTCCAGAGACCGTCTAACAGCGGGGGGGGTGGAGTCACAGTCAAAACTGTCAAGCAGGTAAAAAATAGGCTACATCTCCTACATTTTTTTTGTCTGAAGATAAGAGAATATTGGACAAATTTTAAAAAAGAAGACAAAATGAACCTAATCAATCTAACTTGTAGGCCTGACTGCATATCGGCCTAACCATAATTTACAAAGGTTCGTGGTGCAGCATCAGTTGTTTGATGTTGCGCATCAATATAGCACTCTGTTCCTGTGGGAGACCTTGTAAAAAAGTACACAGGTAATTACAAAAGGTGACTTGTATGTCACTCCTCTCTCTCTGCCTCTCCTGCAGCATCTCGAGCATGGCAACCTCACATGGATCACTAGTTGATGAGTCGGTCTTGCGCTTCCTTTTACCACGGAAAGCTGATATCGGGGTGGTAGGGGGTTGAGAAGCCACTGGTGCTGGGGTGATCGAGTGAGATGGTGAGGTAACAGTAGAGGTCGGAGCCACTGGTTTTGTGGTGATGGGAAGGTTGGAGGGAGATGGAAGTGGGGAAGAGGTAGACTGGGATAAGGATGATACCCCCTGCTGCACAAGCGACGCAGTATATATGACGCTGCCTGATCTCCCTGAGGACTGACGCTTTCCTCCTCGTCCTCATCATCATCCTCTGTGTCGCCCTCATCATTTCCCTCACCTAGTGCCTACACAGATGTGAAATGTACACCTGTCATAGTGCATAAATATCTGGATAAAGTGCATAGAGGCTACACCTCAGCCTCGCGCACACACGCACACACACACACACGCACACCTTGTACTACTGACTGATTACCGTAGTCTAGCCTACATACCAAAAAATTGGACTCAGTAGTCCTATGTTTGATGTGCTCATTCATCCAGTTTAGCTGCTTCAAAATCTGAGGGTACCCAAAACCCATCTGCCCCACACCACTTTTGCAGGCCTTCTTCCACTACTAGTGTGCATATCCAAATTTGTCCCTCACGTTCTCCCAATCTTTTTTATGGTTTTGATGCTCTTTCCCATTGCCATCACATTTTCTACTGCTATTTTATTAGAGTGCAGGGCACTAGAACAGTCATATAAATGGGGGTGTACCCGTACAAGTTCGCAAAGTTTTTCCTTCTCGCTTGCCGTATTATAGCTATGTATATATCATAGCTGCTTCTTTTGTGAATAACAAAAACTGGTTAATTTCAAGTACGTCACTTGCATTATCTCCCCCGCTGGCAAGGCATGGTATTACACGCATTGCTGCATCGCGTATCAAAAAGAAAAAGACAACATTTTGAGACACAAGCACGCATCATGGCAGCCAATGCGTCTCGATGCTATAATGGCAGCGCCAGCAGCCTTAGTCCGTCAACCAACGCCGCAGCCAAACAGGTCGGTTATTTTGGATCACTTTGCCTCTTTTTGTAAAGATTTAAGTTTTTACTCACGTTTTTTGCGCACCACCCTTTCCTGTTTTATAGGCTGTATCCATGTTTTCTGTCTAACGGTCAAATTAGCCTGCTCTGCCATGAGTAATGACTGATGACTGCGGCTGAGCCAATCAGATTTCAAGAAAAACGAGAGCCTCTTTCGTATTGGAAGAGGCCGCTCTTATCTCCTCCTTCAAATCAAACATAAGAATGACACCAATGTTCCCTCTGAGCATCTCACAGAGACGCGCATTGCAGTACTGACAGCTAGCAGCTAGCTTGACATTCACTAGTCTTTTTTTTATTTATTTATTTCTTTGACCACCGGGCTGGCACCACTGGCCCACTTGGTGACCAGCCCATCGAGACATTCGGGACGAATCCCGATTGCCAATCCAACATTGCCACTAACCTACATCATCCACCACAGGAACTTCTATCAATTACCCGGAATTTGGAAAAACCTCTGTGTTTCCACCGAAATTACCCGCTACAGAGCCAGCAGGTGTAGGAGCAATCAGTTCAAATTGTGCTTTATTCCCACTTCCATTCTATAATTAAACAAACAAACAAACACCTCTCGTGGCAGAGCCCCTCCCTCCCCCAACTAGGGTAGTGGGGAGGCTTACTGTTGCGGATCCACTACCCTAGCCCCCCCCCTCCATCCCACCACCTGACCTCGGTCGGGGAGGGCTCACTGTGGTGGACCCACAAGCCTCCCCCCTTGGGCAGGGGGGAGACTTATGGCTGCTGATCCCCTGCCTGTCAAATTCCCCGTAAATTCACAGTCAATTACTGGGTACTATTGCTATTATGCTAATAGGTAGTTGCCTGCTCACCTGCTGGCCCTGCAATGCCCCCCTGGTTGAGCCGTATGTGCGCAGGGTTATCTATGCCTAAATGGTCTGGTTATTGTTGTTCTCATCTAGTATTGTTCTTATCTGCACTATGGTCCCGCAGCTGATTTAATATAATTTTAAACTGGTTTACTGGTGTTTTTATTTGACCTCTGTATTTATCTGTTTTATATGCACTCACTTGCACTTTGAGATAGGCCAGTGCTATACCTGTAGTTTCCTTGTGTAACCTTACAAACAAGGCAAATGGTTGCACTACTCTTGCAACAGTAGTCTGCAACTGTAACACACTCAGCGCACTATCTTGGCAACTTGTCTATGTTGCTGTAGCTGTTTACACTACACTGCCCAAGACGAATCTTATCTTATCTTATCTTACCCGGATAAAAAAACTTTCCCTCAACCCCAAATTTACCCTGGAAAAAGTACCTAGTAGGGGGTAGGACTTTTCAGATTACCCGGAATTCTTGTGTGCTGAAGATCAATGATTGGTGGAGCACAGACTTGCAACGTTCCGCACTTCCTGGTACAGGCAGCCGCCGCCAGCTTTATTTCACTTTTACAAGTTTCACTTTGTTTCTGTTTTGATTAAGGATGGGTATCGAAACCTGGTACTTAATTAGCCCCAGAGCTTTATTTTATTATTAATCATTAAAGACTGTAGTATTGATAAGTGCTAATGGTATCGGTTCTTTAGTGCCGGCGCTATCTCCTCTACACACATCTACACACACACCGATGCGACATGGTAACCAGTGAACAGCCAGGCGGCCGCGGTGGAAACAAAGTGAAGATAACTTGAAAATGACTCCAGTTGACTGCAGCTAGACTCATTACTGTAAGTGTCATTAACCCTTAGAGAGTAAGAAGCCAATACTTTAGCAATACATGTGTTCAGCAAGCATGAACATGTAAACATGTAGACAGTGATATTCAATATGCTTCGTCCACAGTCTCTCATCCACAGCCACTGACGTTATGTCTTACACAAGGACAGCATGCTACTTCAGCTGATAGCGAATTGTTATTAATAAGCTCAAATGACAGCTGTCTGTATGTAGACTAACTTAGTTTGACATGTATCTTACAATACTTTTAAACTTAGCAGCTGGCTGAGACAAACGGCCCCAACTCTCTATACCAGCACATAACCAGCTAACAAGCTGGCGTAGCCAAATACAGGACACTTGAGGTGAGATGGAAGCACAAACCACACAGATTACCAGGAATTCTTTTACCCAGGGAAACAAATTCCTGGTAATAAAAGTTCCTGGAAATGTTGGTGGAAAAGGGGCTATTCATGAAAACCCGTGGTTAAAATTATTGTAAACTTAACAGCTAAACATTATTATTCTCAATCCTTTTAATGTCAGATGGCCAAGACAGTGATAAAGGTACAAGGGGGGCAAGTAAGAAATATGTGAAATTAGAGGAAGTTTGCTTCTCTGATTTTCTTGCTGGTAAGGCATCTGTTTTATATAAAGCTATGGAATAGCAAGTAACAGCATTTTTTAAATGAAGTGCTGTTTGTCTTGCTACAGTCCAAAAGAAATGTCTCATACCAGAGGACACAATACTGAAAGTCACAGATGACCTGGGTGTAGAAGTGGATAAGGATGTCTTTCCAGAACTTGCAGCCGAAGAAATCTGATTTGTCATCGACACTGATGGTATGTTTGCAGAGAGAGAAAAATTATGGGATTTGCATCTTAACTCAGAGACAGCTGTCTGCTGAATGTCTACTTATGTGGATAACAAGAATCTCATTAATTAAGTATGGTTTGCAATTCAGAACTCCCATTGGCTGATCCACCAGGAACTCTGGTGACTGCTCAGACAAGACAGAATATGTGACTCTTGCTAAGTAATGTACTATGAGGTGATATTCATGTTTTGTCTTCAACCCGGGACTGCAATCATGGTAGTTTTGTGGTATCTGATCTCAGCCTTTATAAGCATTATTCTGTTTGTGATCTTCAGATCGGTCTGCTCTGCAACAAGGGGGTGAAGTTTCATCTTCTCCAAGTCGGACAGATACGATGTCTATCTTAAGCAATCTTAGCAGTGACTCAGGATGTAAAGGGTGTCAACCTTTTGACAGTACCCATACAAGAAATGTAATTATAACTTGCAGTACATACGTAAAATGTTTGCCTGATTCCTGGAAAACAAATGCCTTTTGCAAATAATAGTGTTCATAGTTATTAATATAAAAATGTTCAATTTTAGTTGTAATTTTTCCCTTTATAATTCCTGTTTTTTAGACTGTGGACCAAATTCTGACCTCAAAGCCAGCAGGAAGGACTGTGATTAAAGAATATGAAGAAACTGGAGTTTGAAAGATTCCACCAGGCAATTAATGGTGAACATCCTTGTATCATGCATGTGTGAAAAAGAAGGGTAAGAACACAGCAATCTTTAGGAATAATGCTTTTCCTTTTGCAGCAGTTGTGTTAGTAAAGCAACAAAGGAGTCCCATGCCCTTTGGATTGTGTCACAGTTTCCAACTTTGAAGGACCTGTACTCAAACAAGGGATAATGTACGTTTGCACTGCAGTCTATGTTTAAAATAATAACAGCTGCAGATTCCTCAGTTTTTTGTCTATAAGCACTAAAAGCACATAAATGTGCATATTGTTTCCAACACACAGTGATGTTTTTTTCCTTTACATAGGAACATTTTTCCAACAGTCTGAGCAGCAAAGGCTTTCTTGGGTGGCGTGTAAAGACTGTGCAATGTCAGTCCAGTAAAGCCTCTTCATCCTTAAAGAAAGTGGTGCTTACAGGAGGTCCCACATCCTCAATAACCACCGTAGTACCACAGGTGAGAGCAAACATGAAGATTGTATGGAAGCCATATTTCTTCTCCACCACACAACAGACCGTGACTTAGTCTTCCAGAAAATGAGAGGAACCTTACAGTACCGTCAGCAAATTCTGCATGCTGACACAGGGAGAACATGCAGACTCCGCACAGAAGGGCTCCCACACCCAGGATTGAACTGGCAACCCGCTTGCTGGGAGGCGACAGTGCTAACCACCACACCACCGTGCAACCCTCCAGGTACATCATCAAAATAAAAAAAAGAGATCTCCAGGATGTAGAAGGATTTTATTGACTACTTCCCAGAAGAACAAACTGTATTGTTAAATAACTTAAATCTGTTTGCATAAAAGTTTATTATTTAACATTTAACGTAAATAATGTTCTGGTCTCTAACAAACTCTATTTCCAGAGTGGGACAGTGAGATGTCGTCTCTTCTTGTCCTGCTGCATCTTCTCACACCACAACTGACTGGAAGAAAACATCCCAAGAAAATCAGCATTGAAGAGGTAACACTATTTCATTAAAAATACTGCAGTGATTTTAAATTTCTTTAAGCAAATTATTTATAAGGTGATGTTTTCATTGTGCTTCAGTGATGTCAAAGCCTTGAGGATCATCTGATGACCACTGAAGGAGGCTCTCAGGCATACCTTCTTGCCACAGGGACTTCAAAAGCGCAGGTTTTCGCCTTTTATGTTGTCTTGGACAAAAAGCTTGTACCATGTCAGTCATGTATGTCCTTGAGGGCTTTTGATGAGTTATTTTAGTCTCATTTTTTCTTGAGTTTGAAGTATGAGGATTCTCTGTCCAGCCTGTACACATTTTTGCAGACAACTGTGTACAATATTGCCATGGGTAGAACTGAAGAAACTCCAAGGGCTCTAGTTTTGCAGACAGGGTGAGGCGGGAGCGCAGCGCACCTGCGCTTTGCCAACTGGGTGTGGCCACCGTGCGCTCTGGCACAGCTACTCCTCAAGTAGTCAAAAAGAGGGAGGAGAGAAGGCGTGGAGTGGGTTTACACACATCACACCAATCAAATGAGCCCCTCTCCTTGCCCTTAAATGCGCCGCGTGAAGGCATAATGAGAGTTTACTCAATTCGCCATGTCAGAATAGAGCAGCAGCGTCAGACGGCCAAACTCCTCCCAGGAGGAAACTGATGTTTTGGTCCAGGAGGTTCCAAAATATAGGTTCCGAATATACGAAACTGCGAGCAGACCTCCACGGGCTGATGATGCAAAGGTTGCCTGGGAGGAGGTCACCACAATTGTAAATCAATGTTGCATTTCTCTCATGCGCGCATGCGTGCTCTCTCTTTCTCTCTCGCAGTCTCACTCCGTTTCTTTTCTTTTGACTTTTCTAATATGACAGATGTTGAATATATACTCCCTATCTGATGCTGTGGCTGTTTGTGGTTGGCTGAGAGGGATGTGAACTCATTAGTTTGTAACTGTGTTAATCAAATCAGGCTGGGTTACCATTACGCGTGCCAAATGATGCCAATCCCCTTTGATCTAACATCAGATGTGACGGGACAGTCGATATAGAGATACATTTATGTGCTGATCGCAGATAGTTGCATTGAACAGTGGTGTTTGTGGCTATTTATTGCATTGTTAATGTGCCTGACATTCTGGAAACCTGCCTGTGAGGTTTTGGTAATGCGTGCGCACTGTCCGCCGGTCAGCCAAACTTAGGCTTACACTGGCTGCACTCCACCTGCACTGACAGTAGACGTGGTTCGAGTTGGCGAGCTTTTAGCGCTCCTTTGGCAAAGCCTTTTGGCACAAAACTGTCACTGCGCCAAGCTGTATCTGTCGACACCTCCCCCTGCTGCGCCACCACACCCATCTCAGCGCACCTCGGTCTGCCAAACTACCAAACTGAGGGCGCCTCGGGTTGTGCTGCTTGAATCTAGCCATGTTGTTTGATGCTTAGGGTCTGTTATGTTCAGGTAGGGGCCCAGGTCAAGATTTTATCACAGCCCAAGTCAAGGATTGATAAGACAGGTTGAAAGGTTGGATTCCATCTAGAGTTTCTCTCTGTCACCTGTTTCGTTTTGTCTCAAAGTTCATCAAAACAACCAACTTATTTAAGCAAAATATTTGGGACCGTGATGAAGAGCAGTTCATATTGGCTTCGAACCCTCTCTCAGGCAATCCTAGATGCTTGATTTGATGCTGTACTTCTTGTAATAAACCTTTCCATATACAAGCAAGATGGTGTCAGCAGAGTCTCCTTCATCACCTTCACATCATCACTATCTCAGAAACAACAATGTTGTCGTCACGAACAGGATGAGAAGAAGAATGAACAATTTTAGCGACACAAACTCAGGACGTGTTGTGGCCTGCAGGGTTGCCAACAGCTTCAGTGCATCTGCTCCCGCACCGAGTCGACAAGTACGGTGAGCATGTCTCAGGTGATGGATGCTGGTTCGCTCATTCGCTTGTTCAGGCTGTTGTGTGTTTGCTGTTTGGTCACACCGTAAAGAATCGTGTTTGTGTGAGTGCCATGGTGTGTTGATGTTTGGAGTGCTTCTCCGTTCTAAATTGGGGTTTAGTGCGTTATGTACAACGCAAAGGGGGGAGTATAATAGAGAAGAGAGAAAATAATACTTTAAAATAAAAGTTGAAGCTAAAGAAGGGTAAAAGAATAAAAGTTGAAGTAAAAGAAGTAAAGAAAATAAAGGTTGAAGTAAAAGAAGTGTAGAATAGCCTAATTAGTAACAATAAGGTGAGCTAAATAACACCATGTGAGATTAAAGAAGAGGTGGGCCCTGTACCTTCTTAACTGTAAGACGTGTATATTAGTCACTGTGTGAAAGTAGGCTTTGAGAAATAGTCAGAATCTGGCTAAAAAACAAAAAGAGGAAAGTGACAACCCTGGGCCCAAGGGGAAATTGGACATATGGAAAAAAGAAAAAAGAGATAAGGTTAAAGGGAAGATAAAGGAAATAGAGAAGACAAGAGGAAGAAGTAAAGAGACAAAAGGAATAGTAAAGAGAAACAGGAATAAGGTTAAAGAGAAAGAAGCCACAGATTTGGACAAAAGCCCTCGAGCAGGCAATTTTAGATGGGCCTAAAATCCTGCAACATCGCTAGGTGAATTACAGGTCAGTTCAGGGAACTGGAGGTGTAGAATGAAAAATTCAATTGTAAGTTCCACTTGAACACGAACGGTGTCTGAAGCAGCCTCTCATTGAATGTCTACACCTCATAAGGTAGCATAAATTTAGATATAAAAAGGAAAAAGAAGAAAGGAGCGGCAAGAAGAAGCATGCTATGGGAAAAGTATGAATGAGTCAACGTTGAGAATTTCAGATTGAATGCTGTTTGTGTTTTTGGGAGAATGTTGAATTGGTTGTGCGTTTTTTGTTTTGAGAGTTTGCTTTGTGTCTTTGTTTGTTGGATGTATTCTGAATTTATATCTGAATTCTCAGAGTTTTTATCCAGTCTAGTTCTTAAGTCAGATAAAGTTATTATTGTAGGCGATTTTAACATTCATGTCGACGTTGATAATGACTCCCTAGCTACCGCATTTATCCCATTATTAGACTCTACTGGCTTCAGTCAGGGTGTACATGAACCCACTCACTGTTTTAACCATACCCTCGATCTAGTTCTGATGTATGGAATTGAAATTGATAACCTAATAGTCTTTCCACAGCATCCCTCGCTATCGGATCATTATTTGATTACTTTTGATTTCTTTTTACTCGATTACACGCCACTCAGCAACAGTTACTATACTAGATGTTTATCAGATAGTGCTGTCGCAAAATTTAAGGAAATGATTACTCCGTTGTTAAATTCAATACCAAGTCCTTCAGTATCAGAGGTTTCCCATACCGACTTTAACCTCTCCCAAATTGATCATTTTGTTGATAGCGCCGTAAGCTCGCTGCGAACAACACTCGACTCTGTAGCTCCTCTTAAAAAGAAGTTAACAAAGCAAAGAAAGTTCGCTCCTTGGTATAACTCTCAAACCCGTAAATTAAAACAAATATCGCGAAAGTTTGAAATGAATTTGCGATTAACCAAACTGGAAGAATCTCGTTTAATCTGGGCAGACAGTCTCAAAACTTATAAGAGGGGCCTCTGCAATGCCAGAGCAAACTATTACTCAGCTTTAATAGAAGAAAACAAAAATAACCCCAGGTTTCTTTTCAGCACTGTAGCCAGGCTGACTGAGAGTCAAAGCTCTATTGAGCCTTGTATTCCTTTAGCCCTTAGCAGTAATGATTTTATGAGCTTCTTTAATGACAAAATTCTAGCTATTAGAGGCAAAATTCATGACCTCCTGTCCTCAGATAGTACCTATCTAACCTCAAACACAGCTGAAAGACCTAATATTTATTTAGATTGCTTCTCCCCAATTTCTCTTCAAGAATTGACCGCAGTGATTTCCTTGATCTTAATCATCAACTTGTCTCTTAGACCCCATCCCAACGAGGCTACTCAAGGAGGTCTTACCTTTAGTTAACACCCATATGTTAGATATGATCAATATATCCTTATTAACAGGCTATGTACCACAGTCTTTTAAGGTAGCTGTAATTAAACCTCTACTAAAAAAGCCCACCCTGGATCCAGAGGTGTTAGCCAACTATAGACCAATATCTAATCTTCCATTTATGTCAAAGATCCTTGAGAAAGTAGTTGCAGACCAGCTGTGTGATTTTCTCCATGATAATAATTTATTTGAGGAATTACAGTCAGGTTTTAGAGTGCATCATAGCACTGAGACAGCACTAGTTAAAATTACAGATGACCTTCTGACTGCTTCAGACAAAGGACTCGTCTCTGTACTTGTTTTATTAGATCTTACTGTGGCGTTTGACACTATTGACCATGAAATTCTGCTACAGAGACTGGAACACTTAATTGGCCTAAAAGGTTCTGCACTAAGCTGGTTTAAATCTTATTTATCTGATCGTTTTCAGTTTGTTGACGTTCATAATGAATCATCCGTATGTACTAAAGTTTGTTGTGGAGTTCCGCAAGGTTCTGTGCAAGGACCAATCCTATTTATTCTATATATGCTTCCTTTAGGCAACATCATTAGAAATCACTCTGTAAATTTCCATTGTTATGCGGATGATACACAGTTGTATTTATCGATGAAGCCAGAAGAAAGTAATCAATTAACTAAACTTCATAATTACCTTAAAGACATAAAAACCTGGATGAGCACCAATTTCCTGACGTTAAATTCAGACAAAACTGAAGTTATTGTTCTTGGCCCCAAACAACTCAGAGACTCTTTATCTGATGACATAGTTTCTCTCGATGGCATTGCTCTGGCCTCTAGCACTACCGTAAGAAACCTTGGAGTAACATTTGAACAAGATTTGTCTTTTAATTCTCATTTAAAACAAACCTCACGGACTGCATTTAGGCCTATCCTGAACCAAAAAGATGCAGAAAAACTGGTCCATGCTTTTGTTACCTCAAGGCTGGATTACTGTAACTCTCTATTATCAGGTAGCTCTAGTAAGTCATTATAAACTCTCCAGCTAATTCAGAATGCAGCAGCACGTGTACTAACAGGAACTAAGAAACGAGATCAAGAAATGGTCAAGCTCCGTCATATCTTAGAGCGCAGAGTTCTGGTGGGATAATATGGCACTATGAGCTCTCTGAGAAGGCAGGGTTACTTGTGGTCCCTAAAGTCTCCAAAAGTAGATCAGGAGCCAGAGCCTTCAGCTATCAGGCTCCTCTCCTGTGGAATCATCTTCCTGTTACGGTCCGGGAGGCAGACACTGTCTCCACATTTAAGACTAGACTTAAGACTTTCCTCTTTGATAAAGCTTATAGTTAGGGCTGGCTCAGGCTTGCCTTGTACCAGCCCCTAGTTAGGCTGACTTAGGCCTAGTCTGCCGGACGACCCCCTATAATACACCGGGCACCTTCTCTCCCTCTCTCTCTCGTATGCTATTACTGCATCTTGCTAACTCGGCCATTCTGGATGTCACAAACTCGGTCTCTTCTCCTTTGTGCTCCACTGTCTCTCAGGTTAACTCATATCACAGCGGTGCCTGGACAGTGTGACGTGTGTAGTTGTGCTGCTGCCATGGTCCTGCCAGATGCCTCCTGCTGCTGCTGCTACTGCTGCCATCATTAGTCATACTTCTACTGTTATTACACACATATGATTATGATTGTTATCACACATGTACACTGCCAGATACTAATATATACTTTCAACATATTGTACCACAGTAGCCAGAACTATAACGACAATATTATTACTTTCATGAATGTTGTTGTAAGCTACTGTCGCTACCGAGAATGTCCTGCATCTCCCTCTCTCTCTCTGTCTCTCTCTGTCTCTTTCTGTCTCTCTGTCTCTCTCTCTCATTGTGTCATACAGATTACTGTTAATTTATTATGATGATCTGTTCTGTACGACATCTATTGCACGTCTGTCCATCCTGGAAGAGGGATCCCTCCTCAGTTGCTCTTCCTGAGGTTTCTACCGTTTTTTTTTCCCCGGTAAAGGGGTTTTTTAGGGAGTTTTTCCTTATCCACTGTGAGGGTCTAAAGGACAGAGGGATGTCGTGTGCTGTAAAGCACCCATATAGAACACAAATGCACAATCATAATCTCATACATACACCACTATACTCTTACACAAACACAACTATACTCTCTTATATGCACAATCATACTGTCATACATACACCACTATACTCTTACACAAACACTACTATACTCTCTTACATGCACAATCACAATCTCATACATACACCACTATACTCTTACACAAACACTACTATACTCTCTTACATGCACAATCATAATCTCATACATACACCACTATACTCTCACACAAACACTACTATATCCTCTTACATGCACAATCATACTCTTATACATACACCACTATACTCTTACACAAACACTACTATACCCTCTTACATGCACAATCATAATCTCATACATACACCACTATACTCTCAAACAAACACTATATCCTCTTACATGCACAATCATACTCTTATACATACACCACTATACTCTTACACAAACACTACTATACCCTCTTACATGCACAATCATAATCTCATACATACACCACTATACTCTCACACAAACACTATATCCTCTTACATGCACAATCATACTCTTATACATACACCACTATACTCTTACACAAACACTACTATACCCTCTTACATGCACAATCATAATCTCATACATACACCACTGTACTCTCACACAAACACTACTATATCCTCTTACATGCACAATCATACTCTTATACATACACCACTATACTCTTACACAAACACTACTATACCTTCTTACATGCACAATCATACTCTTATACATACACCACTATACTCTTACACAAACACTACTATACTCTCTTACATGCACAATCATACTCTTATACATACACCACTATACTCTTACACAAACACTACTATACTCTCTTATATTTATCATCATGTTTTCTTTTATTTACTGTCATACTCTTAGTTTAACAGAAGATAATATTATATGTATGTATGACACTATGTACATGAAAGTAACAGTATATGTAAAACAAAGTTCTAATATATGTATGAGAGAATAATATTTGAAACAGAATAATAGCATAATGTAAAAGAAATTAGTTGTATGTGAATGCAAATAATCATGTGTAAGGAACAAGATGACAGTGAATGTAAGACAGAATGACAGGCTATGTGAATGAGAATAGTTGTTTGTGTGAGAGAGTTTGATTGAAACGGAAGGGAGTTTGATTGAAACGGAAATAAGACTTAATTCTCAGTTCCTGATTGGTTATTTTTGATGAAGCGAGAAGGCGGCCTGCCTTCTCAATGATGCTCTGCTGAGCAGAGCACATCGCCCGCGGAGGCTCGTGCACTGAAACCAAGTATGAATTATGTCTCAAGGGGCCTCTCATAGTAATCTGTGAGGTTGATAGAAGATGATTATATGGTAGTGATAATCTTAGTATGATATAATAGTTTGTCGTAGGTTTTGAGTTTTCTTGTACTGCATCAGTAATACTTAAACATTTTAAAATTTCCTTATTTTGATTGTTTTAGAATGATGGTTTCTGCTATGGGATAAATATATTGGGATCTCTCTTGTTTTCTCTTTTTTTTCCGGGTGCTTAGGGATATTTCTTGCTAGGCAGGGAAAGGTCCACTGGAAGGTGCGATGGGTCGACCAGCCTGTATTTGGACATTGTTTTGATTTTATTTACTGAGGTTTCCACATGTATTTGTTAAGTCATATCCCTACACAAAATATCAAATTCCTCCTTTTTAAATTGGTCGCGAGTACTGTAAGTGGTCACCTAAGGCAGAGGGGCCGTGAGAGAATTTTTCCTGTCTAGATTGTTTGATGGGCATTTCAGGACAGATAGCTCCCTGACAGGTTTTCGCTCTCGCACTCTATAAAGTTGCTATATTGCTAAAGTATTGCTGTAGGAAGCACCGTAGGAGGAACAGCTGTTTTTATCACAATTGCAAGTATGTATGTATTATTTTTTTATATTACGAGACTCTGTGTAGTCTCGAAGGGGGGGAATATGTTGTATCTGACATGCCATGTTGTTTGATGCTTAGGGTCTGTTATTTTCAGGTAGGGGCCCAGGTCAAGATTTTATCACAGCCCAGGTCAAAGATTGATAAGACAGGTTGAAAGGTTGGATTCCATCTAGAGTGTCTCTCTGTCACCTGTTTCGTTTTGTCTCAAAGTTCATCAAAACAACCAACTTATTTAAGCAAAATATTTGGGACTGTGATGCAGAGCAGTTCATATTGGCTTTGAACCCTCTCTCAGGCAATCCTAGGCGCTTGATTTGATGCTGTACTTCTTGTAATAAACCTTTCCATATACAAGCAAGATGGTGTCAGCGGAGTCTCCTTCACCATCTTCACATCATCGCTATCTCAGAAACAACATGCCTCATGAAACCCTTTCCAACTATGACACAGAAGAATGCAACAATTCTCAGTCCATAAATGAACAACCCTCACCTTCATCTCTGTGCCAAAATGCTGTAACAGTCACAAGACAGATATGTGTTCTTCCATTGTAGCCAAGCTTTTGGGAAGTGGTGTGTAATTGTAATTTCATTATTCTTTGTGTATTCTTTGTGTTTTCAAATACACACGTCTTGACCTCTTAACCTCCCACCTAGATACAAAATCCTGCAGGATACGCCAGGTATGAAACACACCCTAGGGGGTCGGAGCCAATACTTGCAGCAGACGAAAGAGTGTTAAAACAATGGGTAGGGGCGCCGCTCCCTGCCGCAGACAGAAGGGTGTTAAAGCTATTATTTCCATAATGACTGTTGCTATTTGTTTTTCTTTATTCTTTATTTTTTGCACTACTGCAAAGAGTCTGAAAAGATTGTCGTTTTGCACAACCTCTGGGGGGGTTCTCTGTAGTATCAAAAATAGTATCGAGTACCATCCTTGGTATCGGTATTAAGTTTGATATTTTAGTATCATGACAACACTAGTACCCAAAAACTTAATTTCATGGTGCACTACCCAAGGTTCATCAGAGAGATTGGACCACTCATTATGAGTTTTGAAGCAAAACACTTTTTTTAAAAAAGATCACATGAAGAATTTAAAAAAATTTGACTGTATCACTTGCAAATAAACACCAGTTTGCAGTAGCATATCATTGGAAATGCTTGGCTTCAAAATCACTTGAGCCTGGTCCAGTCAAAATGTGTTTACTTGAAACACTAGAATTTACAGAAGATGTAAGAGCATATCTTCATGTTGATCCACAAGCCACTGTCAACCTTACAAAGTGGGTAAAATGTTGTGGAGTTGAGTATCACGTGAGTTGAGTATATTAAGGTACTGTAATAAACATTAATTAATGCTTAATAAGCACAAATTAACAGTTAATGAGTACTGACACGACGGTATAAGATGCTTTTTAACAACAATAATACTATTCAAGTGTTTATTACAGCATAACTGACAGTTATTATTGCATATAGAAGCATTATAAGCACTTAATAGAAACTTTGCTAACAGTTTATAAACCTATACTAAATAAGAAAAACATGTCTATTTACATTAAGTATAATCAATAACGGTTAATTATAGAATAATAACCACATTTATTACTGGTTTATAAGACACTATAAGACCCTATAAGATAAAATTAATAAGGTGTTTATTAACATTAATAAGACCTAATGAGTGTTAATAATATACAACACATTTATTATTGGCTTATAAGATATTACTAGGCACTACCTTTGCAGCTACTGGATCTAAAGTGGGCACAGTGTCGTATAAAGGTTAATAAATTATTAATATGCTCTTATTAACAGCTCATAATGCATCTTTGCAGCTACTGGATCTAAAGTGGGAACAGTGTTGTATAAAGATTAATAATTATCAATATACACTTATTAACAGCTCATACTGCCTCTTTGCAGCTACTGGATCTAAAGTGGGAACAGTGTCTTGTTGACATTCATAAACTCTTTATGATGCACTCACTGAAGTTAATTCTATTAATTATGCACGTATTGCAACATCCAGATCATCCAGATCATTACTTCAACATTAAAGAATTCTGATGCGTTCTTTTCACTCTAGTATAGTAGTATTTTCTTTAGCAAAGGATCATGGGAATCTCATTTCCTCAAAATTGCATACTAAGATAAACATGAGTTATTTGAACTTAAAAAACTTGAGTAGATTGATTCAGAGTTAGCTGCTTTATTCACTTGTGATGAGAATTCAGTCTACCAGTGGTGGTGAAACACAACATAAGGACATATTTCCTTTTCATATTGATTTTTAATGCAACCACTATGTCAAAAACAGGAAAAAATGATTGGAAAGCCTAATAGTTGAGTTCTGGAAAATGACAGATCTGAGTTCATTTGGCTTTTTCAAAAGTTTTGTTACTTAGATTGACTGTTTGGGAATACAGTGTTACACAAAGCTCCCTGTAACCCGTCAGTTTTCTGAAAGTGAGTGACAAAAGTCTCAACATCGGCCAGGCCAAAGGTGGCCCAGTGTTATCTTCAGGCCAGTTGCTTAGGTCAAACATGGTGGCAGCGGCCTTCAAGACACCCTCATCAAGGTTGCCAAACCGCATGGTGAGGTTGTCACAGAAGCCATTGATTAGTTTATCTTTCACTTTGTCAAAGTCATCATCGTCCACTTGTTTCCTGTTGAGTTTTATACCAGAGAAGGTGATTCCGGGAAAAGGTTCCACTTCATCCAGGAACTGCTTCAGGTGCTGACCTGGGACTGTCGGAAATACAGAAGAAAAAAACTTTCACTGTCACGATTGCTGAACATACACCGTAGCATATTAGTTCCTCTTTAGGGAGTTTATTTTGTTTACATGCATGGCTACAAGACACCATCTGCAATGTAAGCCCATCCCTCTGAAAGAGAAGGCTCAGAATTAAACCCATAAACATATTTAATCTAACTTCCCTTGTTTTTAATCCACAGCCTAGTACTGAATTATAGCTGCTGGGGGGGGCCGGGCAATTTTAGGCAAAAAGGCAATTCTGAGCAACACACACACTAAAACAAAGCATATCACAACATAGAAGTTACATCATATAATTATGGCATGCCCTTCAAATTGTGGATGAGTGGCTGAAGTGATCAAACTCATAATATACAAAGGAAAGAAAAAAACTCAAGAACAAGAAAGTAAGAATAACATTAACTGCTAGCAACTATGAACAAACTGGCCTGATCTAGCTTAAAGCTAAACATTATTCATGGTGACAAAGATGAAAACATTTTTTAAAATGTAAAAGTAGCTATTGGATAGACTCTGCATATTGACTGATAGCTAAGCCAAATAAACAGGGAAGAGACAAGGGATAACAGGGAAAAGTGTTGATAAAGAATATTTGTCTCTCTGCGAAACTGCCTGGATCATAATGGTCTCTAATTCACATAGCATGATGCCTGAACATAGGATTTTCACATTAGAATGTCCTTTCTGCCTTAGCTGAGGCTTGAACTCACAACTTCGGAGACTGAGGTCCATCTTCTATCTCAGTGAGCTAATTAACAAGTGAGAGTTTATGTGTGGTTTCACAAATTGACTAAGCCAAGCATCAGGGTGCCAGACAGTAGCCATCCATGCCATGAAAAAAGCAGATTTCAAAGTGAAAGTTCCAAAGCTGTAGCACATATGATTGATTTGTTATGAATTTTTAAAGTTTTGAAATCTAGAGGCTTGCTGTAGCGCCACCATCAGGACTATTGTCTTGTGTTTCCAGTTGAGGACATCTGGCATGGGACTGGACCTTTATGAAAAGTTTGGGTAGATTTCTCATATGGAAATGTTGCACATGCTGAGGCTTGAGCTCACAATCTCCAACACCAAGAACCTTCCTCTATCTCACTGAGCTAACTGGCAAACAGAACTGTCACATGTAGCTTCACAAATTGACTAAGTCAGTCACCTGTGTGCAAGACAGCAGCTGTTAGTGTGTAAAGGCAGATTTCAAACTGCTGTCAAAAATTCAGTTATTAAGACAAAAATCGGAAAATACACAAATTGCATCTAGACAGCATGGAGATATTGGTAAAAAAAATTTAACAATGATTTATTGGCTCCATAAGTGAAAAACTGATGTTTAAAAATGCCATTTTTGCATTGACTCCAATTGTTCATGTGAGAGCAAAATTCAAAATGCTGTAAAAAATTCAGTTTTTGAGATAAAATTCTGATATTTCCCAAACATCATCTACCATGACTCAAAAATTTTGTCTTTTTTTAATGAACATTGAAAATGTATTTAGCAAGAATTTGTAAGTATATATTTACAATACCGTTTACCATCAAACATTTTGATGCACTGTAGGCTCAATTTTTGATAAATCAAAAATCTGTGTGGATCATTTGTGTAGGACAGTCTGAAGACACTCTGTAGCAAGTTTGTTGTCAATTGAGCAAAAATTGTGGGAGGAGATAGGTTTAAGAAGTTTTACAGTTTTTGAAAAAAACAGAGTGATGGACTTCATAATTTGCAATAGGTTTAAATGTACAAAACTTTCTTCAGTATTGGGGCTACATTTGGGTGAAAGTTGCAAATCTGTAGCACATATGGTTGATTTGTTGTGAATTTTCAAAACTTTGAACTTTAGAGGCTTGCTGTAGCGCCACCATCAGGACTATTGGCCTGTTTTTGCAGCTGAGACAATCTGGCATGGGACTAGACCTTTGTGCAAAGTTTGGTGATTTTTCACGCATGGGAAGTATGATTTCCTCAGAAGAAGAAGAAGAAGAAGAAGAAAAAAAAGAAGAACATGCAGGATAACAATAGGGTCCTGGCAGCTTAGGCTGCCCGGCCCCTAATTAGTCTCACAGTGGTTTCACAAGAGTGATAATAAAACACTTACACATTGAGTCTGATACAAACTTCAATTACCAAAATGTATGAAATGCTCCTTTAACCTTACTGGCAGAGAGGGATGAGGTTAGGCTATCATAACACACAGCTTATCGATGCTCCTAACACATTCACTCTGCTCACCCTGCTTCACACAATTTATTGTCACTGTTGTATCTCAACCTTATGCATCTTCACATACATTTCACTCACTTTAACTCACACAGAATGTCATTAGCGATGTACTTAGCCAGGGTTGCCAACTTTGGTCAGAGGGCTGAAGTGAGATTTTAGCTTGTGACGTACTATCTGCTTGTGCGTGCGTGGTCATGAACATACATGGACACGGCGGCAGGTTGGGGTTTTTTTACCTTAAAAGAGTTAATATGCACATGTGGCAAACAGAGTTAATGGGAGTATTAGGGCTGGGCGATATGGCCTAAAAAAAAATCTCAGATTTTTTCACAACAAATCCGATTCAGAAGTCATTTAAGGTTACCTTTCTTATAGAACAGGTCTATACCTTGTCCTTTTATCAAACAAACTAAATAGCCTTATGTTACAGGTTGAACCTGATGTGTGTGGCTTGTGTGTGTGCGTGTGTGGAGCTGTGTATGTGTGTAGTTGTTGTAGGAGTTACGACACGTTAGTGCGCCGGGTGTGGTGTGTGACGGATGCGCCCCAGGAACAAAGTGAGGCATGTGCTATATTGTTTACATCAAGCAGCCACAGTGAAGAAGCCTACGCAGTTCTGCAAGCTGTTTTTGAGTTATTTCCCTCTATGTAAAAGTCGGACACTGATGACAGTGCTGAAAATAACGTGCCGTTCTTCAACACAGACGAAGTCCTGTTGTTTATGTGAGCTAACACAAGCTAAAGGAGCTAATGGTCTTTGGAGGTCCCTTTACTACGGTTCGGGGGTCTGCCAGCTTGGCGTTGTCACTTCTTATCTTATCATCTTATTTACACAACGGCATGTCATTTCTGTCCCTACATGGTACGCGTCTAAAATCCTCCTCTGCTCTCTGTGTTCGGCACGCACGCACACACACACACACACACACAGATGCAAAAGCGCTGAAGAACTTGTTCCCTTTCTTGAGAATGAGTTCTTCCTCGCTCGCTGCCATGCTGTTTGCGTATTAAGCGCACAGGGGTGAGCCCACTCTGAACTACGGGAGCCCAACAGGGAGCGGCAGTGGCGGATTTTAAAGAGAAACTCGATTTTCATAAAAACAAATCAACCTTAACTACAAATTCAACTTAATCGATAACATCAATTTATCGCCCAGACAGCCCAGACATAGAGTGTACGTTTACTTATTCATATCTATAGGCCTAAGCACCACATACTTCCATAGACGCATTGTTTTATGGTGCAGATCAAAGTCGATTTCATCAATATATGTGGTATAGTCATCTGCTTAAAAAATCCAGTAATATGTCCTGTTGTGACAAACAAAGATTTCAAGGGGGGTTCGGGGGGTTCTCCCACAGCGAAATCCTATTTTCACCGCCATGGCCAAAAAATCTCGCTATCTGACAATTCTAGTCACTCGCGTGCACCCCGCTACAGTTTTAGTGGACATTGACGCCCAGCACAGGATGGGGCGAGTCCGCGCCGCGGCCAAATCGCACACTCAACGGATCCAGTGGACATCCAGTATGCAGTTCAGTCAAGCCACACAATGTGCTAAACTGGCATGAGAGAGTGACAGTCACACCAGATACATGAGAGTTGGCAACCCTGCTGTAGTCGGCTGACTGTGAGACTAGAGCTATGCAATCAAAGCGCAAATATGCATTGCGCACCAATCAGAGAGTAATTTTCCACAGAAACATTTGGGTGCACTCCATTTCACTCAACCGGTACTCCGGTCAGGTGGAGTTTGGCTCTCTCCTCTCCCCTCCCCTCTCTGTAGTCTGGCTGCAAACTTCAACTCTGCCCACCTGGCGTGCCGGCTGTTTGAGATTAATTTAAAATACTCAGCTGCCAGCCTCTTTTCCAGCGTTCATCGCTGGTGTGAGAATTGGTTGGGCAGAGTGAGACCATGAGATGGAAGGTGAATGCATGTGTCACACGGCAGATGCGTGAGAGTTGGCAACCCTGCTTAGCTACCGAAACTATTTCTAGCAGCATCCTCCACGAGCCGCAACACACACACACACACACACACACACACAGACTCTCTTAATCACGGTCAAAGTCAATGTCTCTGAGTGTCACACTAAGGTTCTGCTAAAATATACTACTGTTATCTGGGTGTTCATTATACTCAGCTTACCTGTAGGAAATTTAGAAATATGACTTGACACCTCTTCTGATTAACTGTACCGTCATTATCATAAACATCAAAATTTAGAACACACAGTCACATTTTATAACTTTGTAAGGCCATCATGTACAAAATTAGCTGAGTTGCTAGTGTTAGCTATTACAAAGAACTAGAACTGGCTAAAAATCAACAAGCTAGCCTATAGCCTACTTAAACAAACTAACTTACCAAAGGGGCAGAAACAGATGAAAAATCGTCTTCAGAGTCCCGAAGCCAAGTGTCGCATCCTACTCCAACTGGAGCGGCACTGGAGGAGTTTGCATCAGTTTTTTCAACCATCTCAGCATTGCTAGGTTCTGTGCTCTGATGTGGAGTGGCGAGCACCCAGCGTGACCGCCATGTAGTGAGTTGAGTTCTGTGTGTGTGCATGCTCGCACGTGTGGAGTCAGATCAAGTGTAGCAAAAGCCATTTCGATATTGCTTTGACTTTTTTTTTTTTTTTTTGCTGTCCCGGAATTGTCCTAGACACATCATCTTTGTGTCCCAGTAGCAATTTTTCTAGTCCCCGGGATGTCAGGACACCATTAGTTTTGAGCCCTGAGAGCATATCAATAATTTATTAATCTTTATACGACACCGTTCCCATTGTCGCTGCAAAGGATTTAATCTGATAGGGTCTTATAATGTCTTATAAACTGGTAATAAATGGGGTTATCATTCTATAATTAACCCTTATAAATCATAATTAATGTAAATAGACATCTTATTAATATTTAGGATATCTTTATAAACTGTCATCAAGTTTCTGTTAAGTGCTTATAATGCTCTTATATGCAATAATAACTGTGTAAATTATGCTCTAACTAACACGTATATAGTCTTACTGACTATGCATACTATATACTATATTGACTATATAGACTTATTAGTCTAATGGTAATAAACATCTTATTCTGTCTTATAAGTGTTCATTAACTGTTTTAATTAATGTTTATTACATTACCTTAATATAAAGTGTTACCTCTAATATCTCTTACATACCTGTCACTATTCATAATTCTATTCATGTTAGAATTACTACCAGGGTAAGTCAGGTTTCTAATACGATTAAGCGTAACCACCTAAATTTGTTAGCACCTGTAAAGCATTCTAGTACCCCCTGCCAGCCACTGCAGAAAAGAATTAAGGTCGCACTGCTCAATGTAAGATTGTTAGCAAACAAATCTCTCCTGATTAATTAATCCTATAGAATGTCTGATTAAAATCAGATGAGCCTCAAAAAAGAGGACTTTATAAATATTGATTAAAACTTATGAGTCTTTGAGGGGACTTTGATAAAGAGCTATGAGCCTCTTTCGAGGGGACGTTTGAATCTGTTAAGAATATATGAGCCCCAAGAAGGACGTTTATGAGTTTGGAGAGAAGTGTGAAGATAAATGAGGATATTCTCAGTGAGTCTGTGCGAGTGTGTGTGTGTTCCGGCCGGTGTGTGTGTTCTTTGTGTCTGACCTTGTACCTTGCTATATGGAGGCTATTTGATCTTTAGGACACAGGGCTAGATGTCCATTCTGTGAGAGCTAGAATATATATATATACTGGAAGTTTTGCTAATTTAAAGAGTGGAGCAAGGGGGGATGCCCCATATAGAACACAAATAAGATTGATCTTCCTAATAAGGGGAGTCCTGGGGTGCTCTATTTCCTTTTCCTTGTAAGGTACAAGCCAAAAAAAAAAAAAAAAAGAGGTTAAAACATTATAATTTCATTCTAATAGTTTGACAGTTTTTATGATATTTGAATTAAAATAGAAGATTTAAGATGTTATTGGAGTGACACAAACTAAAATTTCTAAATTGATAATGTATGTAATTATACTTTGGCAGTTGTTAATAGTTGAACGTTTAAAAGAGGATGGTGAGCCACATGATTGTGTTGAAGAAGCAGAGAAATACTCGAGGCTTAGATCAGATTTGCAAGCCCTCCCACTGTGTGAGTATTGGACTGATGGATCCTGTTATCGTGTAGGAGATAAATTGATTGCTGGCTATGCAGTAGTAAAAGCTCAAGGAACTGACTTTGTTGTTGAGAAGGCTGAAGTTGTACCACAGCCTGCATCTGCACAGCTTGCCGAACTTGTCATTTACTATACTGTTGCAGAGGTTCATCAATGGTTGAAAAAGGTATTCATCACTGCAGGTAGCATGCAAATGCAGGTTTGCCGTAGTTTGACGTTTTCTGGGAGGGGTGGCCTTTTAAAGGCTTGTTTATGTGTTATATGTAGTGGTTCTTATGTGGTATTTGTTTTATATACAGTTTGTGCATCTATTTGTCTTTGTTACCATCTAAATGGGGTAGACACTGGTATTTTTGAACTGACTAGTTCTAATGACACAGGATAACTCACGCCTAGTCCCAGGTATCAATGACATGAAAATTATAAGCTGGAATGTGAAGGGTCAAATCAGACAATCAAAAGAAAAAGGGTTCTTTCTCACTTACAATATCTTGGGGTTGGAATAGCTTTCCTACAGGAAACCCACCTTCAAAATCGAGACCAGTCCAAAATTCATAAAGACTGGGTGAGGTAAATGTTCCATTCACATTTTAACTGTAAATGTAGAGGAGTAGCTATACTTATTCATATCAGACTCTGTCTTGGACCCGAATGGCAGATATGTAATGGTTGTGGGGGAGCTGTTCCAACTCCAACGCCTAGTATTGGTCAATATTTATGGCCCGAACTTTGATGACGATCATTTTTTTAAAAAGATGCTAAACTCCATCCCCAATCTGGATAGTCATCACTTGATAATGTCTGGGGATTACAACATGGTGATGGATCCTATCTGGGATCACTCCTCTCAGTCTGCACCAAGACCGTCTAAATCTGTGCAAACAATCCAGTCATTCATAGATCTACATAAACTTATAGACCCATGGAGATTTAAACATCCCAATAGGGAGTATTCATTTTACTCTAATGTACACAAGTCATTTTCCAGGACAGATTTCTTTTTGGTTGATCCCTATTTGCTGAGTGTTATTACAGATTGTAAATATGACCCAATTATTATTTCTAATCATGCCCCTGTGAGTATTAAGATAACTCTTCCAACTCCGAGGAAAAAACGGACATGGCAGCTTGACACACTCCTGCTGGCTGATTCAGACTTTGTGAAGTTCATTGTGGAACAAATAGATCTCTTTCTGCAGATAAACAGGACTGATGGCATCTCAGCCTCAACTCTTTGGGAAACATTTAAAGCGTATCTCAGAGGGCAGATTATATCTCGCTCTGCTCATATTAGGAAAATGAAGTATAAGAACATTGTAGAGCTATCTTTAGAAAATAAGGCTCTGGACGGACTCATATCTGGTTCTCCGACCCCTGATTTGATTAGAAGAAGAGTAGGCTTACAAACTGAAATTGATCTCTTAACTACCACCCAAGTGGAGAGGCTCATCCTTAAATCCCATAGTAGATTCTAAGAAGAGGGGGATAAACCTTCCAAATTACTAGCTAGCCAACTTCGTCAAAAAGCTGCGTCCCGTATTATTTCAAAAAATGCTACCTGATGGCTCCTCAACAGAGGATCATCAAGCTATTAATAACTGCTTAAAAGAGTTCTATTCTAAACTATATTCTTCAGAGTCAACGCCAGATCACAACCAATTTGACGCTTTTTTTTCCTAATCTGAACATTCCGACAATTGACTCTGGCTTTAAAGAACGATTGGAACAAACTTTGACACTGGAGGAAATTAACAATGCAATAATGTCCCTTCAGAGTGGAAAAGCCCCTGGCCCAGATGGGTTTCCAACCGATTTTTATAAAAAATTCAAAGATAAACTTGCCCCTCTTCTTCTTGCAGTTTATGCAGAAGCACTGGAGAACAACATTCTTCCACCTACGCTCCGCTAGGCATCCATTACACTGTTATTAAAGAAGAATAAGGACCCTCGAGATTGCTCATCTTACAGACCAATCAGCTTGACAAATTGTGATGGTAAAGTGTTCTCAAAGGCCATTGCACTCCGTCTTGAAACAGTTCTTCCTCATATCATTTCGGGGGACCAGACTGGGTTTATCCAGGGCAGACAATCCTATTTTAACCTGAGACGATTGTTTAATATCATCTATACTAAATCTAACACTCCATCCCCAGAAGCAGTAATATCGCTTGATGCCGAAAAGGCGTTTGATCGGGTCGAGTGGAGTATCTTTTTCGTACACTTAGCAGGTTTGGTTTTGGCCCTAATTTCATTCAACTTATTAAGCTCATTTACACTGATCCAACTGCCTCAGTTTATACCAACG
The DNA here is from genome assembly GCA_026686955.1 of Epinephelus cyanopodus. NCBI lineage: Eukaryota > Metazoa > Chordata > Actinopteri > Perciformes > Serranidae > Epinephelus > Epinephelus cyanopodus. The sequence continues at coordinate 43,818,051 of CM048917.1, read as the reverse complement.
GTATCTCATCTGAGTACTTTGCTCTACACAGAGGGACAAAACAAGGGGATCCAGTGAGTCCGTTGCTTTTCATTTTAGCTATAGAGCCACTTGCCATAGCTCTTAGATGCAATAACAGTATACAAGGTATTTCACGTGGTGGCCTAACTCACACTGTCTCGCTTTATGCAGATGATCTGTTATTATATGTCACCATCCCTGTCACATCTATCCCTGAAATCCTTCGAGTCTTGCAGGAATTTGGAAATATATCTGGGTATAAATTAAATTTTACTAAAAGCGAATACTTCCCCATTAGTAGTAATGCTAAAGAATATCCCAATCTGCCATCTAAGTTATCCACTGAGTCTTTTACATATCCGGGTGTAAAAGTCACCAAATCCTATTACAGTCTATTCAAAAGTAACTTCACTCCTCTGTTAGAACAGTGCAAACAAGATATTAAAAGATGGTCTATTTTGCCACTATCTCTGATCAGGAGAGCAAATTCTGTAAAAATGAATATTGTACCAAAGTGTCTGTATTTGTTTCAGGCGATACCTGTTTTCATACCAAAATCTTTTTTCAAGACATTTAATCAAGTGGTTTCTTCTTATATATGGAATAATAAATCAGCTCGCATAAGAAAAGAATTTATGGAAAGACCGAAATGTTTAGGTGAGCTTTCACGTATTATTGGGCTGCGAATTTTAATGCCATCTCTCTGTGGTTAAAAGACTGGAAGGATGGGATCCCTGCATGGCTCCAGATTGAATTGGTTACAAGCAGCCCACACTCACTCCTTGCCCTACTCTGCGCACCCCTACCATCGCTAGTTAATAATATTAAGGATAATATAATTATAACTCAATCACTACGCATCGCAAAGCAGTTCAAAAGATGTCTGGGTATTCACAGTATTTCTGTTCACTCACCAATAATACGTAATCATCTTTTTCAACCATCCGTAGTGGACAATGGCTTCAAAATTTGGTATGACAAGGGCATTCGTAGTATTGAAGATTTGTCTATCATGATACTTTTGCTAGCTTTGAACAATTATCTGGAAAATTCGGTCTGACCAACAATCATTTTTTTAGATACTTGCAGATTAGAGATTTTACTTGTAAAAAGTTTGCTAACTGCCCTACCCTTCCCTCTCCTTCCTGTTTGGATTCTCTATTAAGGGTCAATATGCTGAATAAGAGTAGAACATCGTTTATTTATTCCCATATCATGGATAGCTGTAACCTCTCCATTTCCCATATTCGAGAACAGTGGGAAGGTGATTTGGGGGTCCCACTGTCCGATGAGGAATGGGATATGGCTCTTACTAGAGTCCACTCCTCTTCTATATGTTTCAGACATGCTTTACTACAGTTTAACGTGTTACATCGGTTACACTTCTCGAAAACTAAACTAGCAAGAATATTTCCGAATGTAGACCCATCATGCAATAGATGTAAACAGACCCCGGCTACTTCCTATCATATGTTCTGGTCTTGTCCGAAACTTGTCCCTTTCTGGTCATCCTTTTTTGAAGTCATCTCTAATGTGTATTCTTATAACATTTCACCTTCTCCCTTGGCTGCTGTTTTTGGTTGGTTTTCTGAACCGACAGGATCTGTTCCCCCCACTCATTTACAGAGGGTCATTGCCTTTTCCTCCTTGTTAGCTAGACGCTTACTTTTATTTAAATGGAAGGCTGTTGCTCCTCCATCACACCACCACTGGATTAGGGACGTTATGCAGAATGTAAAGCTGGAAAAGATCAGATGTACCCTCAACGGTTCCATCAACAAATTCCACAAAACCTGGGACCCTCTAATAACTTATATGAACAATTTACCTGGTCTGGAACTGGAACTCTGAACTTTTATACCTGCCCTTGGACTGTCTTGTAATAAGAAACATTAGATGCACTTGTTCTTGTTGTTTTGTTTTTTATTTGTTTGTTTGTTTGTTGGTTTATTTGTTGGTTTGTTTTATTTGTCGGTTGTCTGAGATAAGTTTATCAGGTTGATTTCTGAGTTGGTCTGTCTTTGTTTTTGTCTCTTATTGGGATTGCTTTCTCTATGGCTATTTGTAAAACAGAAAATATGATTGTTTTATAGGATATTTGGAAAATTACAAATAAAGTGTTTAAAAAAAAAAGAGATGACTCTGCAATTAATGGACAAGAAATAAGATTTGGTGACATCGATTTCCAACATGTCCCGGAAGCAGCAGAGTCTATTTCAGTGGAGTGCGAAGCGCCCACGATTACAAAGGGCTATGATTCCAGTGCAGGAGAATCCAGAGATTCAGTTAGATGAAGAAGTCCAAGACCAGTTCGAAAAAGGGTCAGACCAAAACGTTATGAGGACTAGGGTTGAAGTGACCTTAAGGAAGTCAGTTCAGCTCCCATGCCAGTGCACGGGAGAAAATAGTGGTGAAGGGAAATTTAGAGTCTAGTGGGAAGATAACCATGGCAGGGTTCTAGATCTGTCAGGGACATCATCATTGGGAAAATATGTGTTACTTAACAACAAAAGAAGACTGAAGATTGAGGGAGATTGTAGTCTTTATGTACGTAACACCCAGCAGGAGGATCAAGGTGATTATAGGTGTTCTTTTTATGACCCACAGTTTAAGAGTGAGGGGTTAGAAAGGACTCAGAGCGAGTATAGTGACTCTAGTGGTAATAGATGAAAGTAAGAGTATAAAGCTCCAAGCTGTTGAAGAAACAAGAGAAGTGAAAACGATGACATCAACTCTTATAACATTACCGCCCACTGAAAGCATACATGTGTCGCCTTTAACTACAGTAACGCCTCAGATGATTTCTACGACACCAACTCCTTTGAAGACTGTGATTAGAACTAAGTTAGGAAGAACAGTTCACCTTCCCTGTCAATGTGGAAAATGGAATGTTGGAGGTAACAATCCTCCTAAGTGGAAAAATAGTCGTGGTGACGATGTGTTGTTAGCAGGACCTGAAGTTGACACTGTGCCTCGTAATCAAAGGAAGTATCTGCTAAGTAATGATATGAAGTGGTTGAAAGTTAGGGATGATTGTTCACTTATTGTGCGTAATGTTATGAGGGAAGACCAAGGGAAATACACATGCACTTATCTAGAGCCAGAGTTTGAATTGGTTCCAGTTCAGAATTATTGGGTAGCGGGTTATACTGTATAACTCATAAGGTGGTAATTATGATCAAAGATTTGAGTCCTATTGAAGGTTTTGTAGGTGCTGAAGGGGTTCAGAAACAATTTACTACGGTAACCACTTTAAGGGTAAATGAATGACACTAAGAGTGTTAATATCTCAACTCAGGCTACTATTCTAGATACAACTTTGAAGGGGATAAGTAATATAACAGCGATGGTGACAACTTCTACTTTCGTCACTTCTAGAAATTTTACAAATGAGGTTGTGACAAGGGCAACCTTTGTCAATAAAACAATGATGACATCTTCGATGCCTATGAAATTTGTAAATGTAACTCAGAAGTCTATGTTAAAGATAGAGCTCAGTGAGAACAGTAGTAATGAGATTCTCAAATCTAGAGAACAGCTGGTGGAAGAGAATGATGCAGATTCATCAGAGACAGTTCAGAAAAACTGTTTCAGATGTGGAAAATGAGTTTTTTGACTTAGATTGGACATCAGACGACATGACTGACCACTACCATGCATTACAGAAGAGAGACACTAAGTGGAAGGCATATGGATTTTATTCCTCTGTGTTACAAATCACAGACCCATGGGCAGGTAGGAACTTATGGTTCCAGCAGTTAACTCATTCTGATAAATCAGTGAGGAGAATGAATTGTCCATGTGTGGTGAAAGTTCCATCACCAGGCACATGGCTTTCAATTTTAGAGACGGTACCAGAACCACTGGCTACTGTATGCCAATCTTATGCACTATTGTGGCTGTTGTATCAGCAGCAATCAGCAGAAGATACAGTGATGGCTTTGTCAGTGAATCTGTTTAAACCTAGACGTAATTGTTCTTGGCTGAGGGAATTACCATATGTGAATTTACTTGATCAGCATGAAAATAAGATGACAGCTCTTCCTGATGCAATGGAAGTGAAATCTGTGAGGGCTAAAGATTGTTTTATGTTCAAATGATACTCATAATGAGCATGGGATGTTTATGGGAATCTCAGATTGTAACAACTATATGATGAACATGGGTAAGTGTAGACATGAGGCTATTGATGACTTGTATGAAGTGAGAACCTATGTTCTTCTACTACCAAAATTCTTTATTTTTCTTATTGGGTGTGAATGCTGCAAACATTCACAACCTATGTTCTTCTACTACCAAAATTCTTTATTTTTCTTATTATTATTATTATTGGGTGTGAATGCTAGAAGCACTCACAACCTATGTTCTTCTACTACCAAAATTCTTTATTTTTCTTATTATTATTATTGGATGTGAATGTTGGAAGCATTCACAACCTATGTTCTTCCACTACCAACATTCTTTATTTTTCTTCTTCTTCTTCTTCTTCTTGTTATTATTATTATTATTATTATTATTGGGTGTGAATGCTGCAAACATTCACAACCTATGTTCTTCTACTACCAAAATTCTTTATTTTTCTTATTACTATTATTATTGGGTGTGGATGCTGGAAGCATTCACAACCTATGTTCTTCCACTACCAAAATTCTTTATTTTTCTTCTTCTTCTTATTATTATTTATTATTATTATTATTATTATTATTATTATTATTTTTCTTATTGGGTGTGAATGCTGCAAACATTCATAACCTATGTTCTTCTACTACCAAAATTCTTTATTTTTCGTATTGGGTGTGAATGCTGCAAACATTCACAACCTATGTTCTTCTACTACCAAAATTCTTTATTTTTATTATGTTTCTTCTTATTGGGTGTGAATGCTGGAAGCATTGGCATGTAGGAAAATTTGTCCTGGTCACAGACGTGTTGACATGGAATCTCTCACACGTACATATTTTTGCTGAGTGGCACCAAAGCGAAGGGAGTGCCGATTTTTTTCTCATTCTCTCCCATGTAAACTGAGAGGACAAATTTCTGGAAAACAGCTCACATTTGAAACTCGCTCCTGTGACCACATTTTTGACTCTACAAATATAAAACATGACACGTGCGTTAATGAGAAGTTTATCTCTCTCACCATCACTTTATTTTCATGATTGGACCAACAGTTGGGGCGGCATGGTGGTGTGGTGGTTAGCACTGTCGCCTCACAGCAAGAGGGTTGCTGGTTTGATCCCGGGTGTGGGAGCCCTTCTGTGCGGCGTTTGCATGTTCTCCCCGTGGGTTCTCTCCAGGCACTCCAGCTTCCTCCCACAGTCCAAAGACATGCAGTTTGGGGACTAGGTTAATTGAAAATTCTAAATTGTCTGTAGGTGTGAATGTGAGCATGAATGGTTGTTTTTCTCTCTGTCAGCCCTGCAATAGTCTAGCGACCTCTCCAGGGTGTACCTTGTCTCTCGCCCAATGTCAGCTGGGATAGGCTCCAGCCCCCCCGGTGACCCTCAAGAGGATGAGTAAAGAAGATGAGACCAACGGTTTGGGAATGGGAAGAACTTTTTCGAGGAGTTAAATCTCCACTAAAAGAAGTCTCTTCTCTGTCTTTCTCTTTCTGCTCTTCTGCCATGTGCACCTAGTTTATTATCATGACAACCGCTGTGCCACACAAACTAACAGAAACATGATGTGTGTGCGTGTCTACATCTTACATGCAGACATGACAGGGGCAGAATCTCCATTTTAACCCTTTAGTTGCCAGAGTTTATTGAGGAAAATATTCATTTCAACATTTCAAAAGGCTGTCGCTTGAAAGCGGTGAGAGATAAAGGCATACTGTAAATGAGAAAACTATTCATCATGACCCAAAGTTTGTGATGGGAGTAAATTAACTCATCCAATTTGCATACTGTGGCATCACTAGGCAGCAGCCACATTGGATTTCATAAATCTTAGTAAAACAGCATTTTGAACATATTTACAAAGTAGATTTTTTTTGTTTTGTGCTGTTTTTGTCGTCTCATCCTCAAAATAAAAGAAGAATCTGATGGAAGTGAATTAACTCATCTAATTTGCATATTGTGGCATCACTAGGCGGCGGGTATATTGGATTTCATGAATCTCAGTAAAACATTCAAATATTCAAATCATTCAAACTTTATTTTATTAAAGGCAGCTATTCAGTGTGGTGTCAGCTTTTCAACAAACTTTCAAAGATTCAAATCATTCAAACTTTATTGTATTCAAGGCAGCATTGCAGCGTGGCTTGAGCTTGCAGCATTCACACCCGCAATTTCTTCAGAAGTTGCTTCTCTAGTTAAAATCACAAATGATCTTTTGATTGCTTTAGACAAAGGACTCATCTCTGTACTTGTATGGTAATCTTATTTACTAATCTTATTTAGGCTATCTGATTGTTTTCAGTTTGTTAATGTTCATGATTAATCATCCTTAGATACTTAAGTTTGTTTTGGAGTTCCACTAGGTTCTGTGCTCGGACCAATCCTATTTACTCTATATATATGCTTCCTTTAGGTAACATTGCTCTGTAAATTTCCATTGTTATGCAGCAGATACAACATTGTATTTATCGATGAAGCCAGAAGAAACTAATCAATTAACTAAACTTCATACTTGCCAGACATAAAAACCTGGATGAGCACCAATTTCCTGATGTTAAAATCAGACAAAACTGAAGTTATTGTTCTTGGCCCCAAGTAAGTTAGAGACACTTTATCTGGTGATATAGTTTCTCAAGATGTCATAGCTCTGGCCTCTAGTGCTACCGTAAGAAACCTCGGAGTAATATTTGACCAAGATTTGTCTTTTAATTCTCACTGATAACAAATCTCACAAACTGCATTTTTTCATCTGCGTAACATTGCGAAAATTAGGCCTATCCTGACCCGAAAAGATGCAGAAAAATTGGTCCGCACTTTTGTTACCTCTAGGCTGGATTACAACTCTCTATTATCAGGTAGCTCTAATAAGTCTTTAAAAACTCTCCAGCTATTTCAGAATGCAGCAGCACGTGTACTAACAGGAACTAAAAAACGAGATCATATTTCTCCTGTTTTAGCTTCTCTGCACTGGCTCCCTGTAAAATCCAGAATTGAATTTAAAATCCTCCTGTTAACTTATAAAGCTCTAAATGGTCAAGCTCTGTCATATCTTAGAGAGCTCATAGTGCCATATTATCCCACCAGAACACTGCACTCTGAGAATGCAGGGTTACTCGTGGTCCCTAAAGTCTCCAAAAGTAGATCAGGAGCCAGAGCCTTCAGCTATCAGGCTCCTCTCCTGTGGAATCATCTTCCTGTTGCGGTCCGGGAGGCAGACACCGTCTCCTCATTTAAGACTAGACTTAAGACTTTCCTCTTTGATAAAGCTTATAGTTAGGGCTGGCTCAGGCTTGCCTTGTACCAGCCCCTAGTTAGGCTGACTTAGGCCTAGTCTGCCAGAGGACCTCCTAAAATACACCGGGCACCTTCTCTCCTTCTCTCTCTCTCTGTCTTTCTCTCTCTCTCATGTCCTGTTACTGCATCTTGCTAACTCGGTCATACTGCATGTCACTAACTCAGCTTCTTCTCCGGAGCCTTTGTGCTCCACTGCCTCGCAGGTTAACTTATATTGCAGCGGTGCCTGGATAGTGTGATAGTGTGTGTGTGGTTGTGCTGCTGCCGTGGTCCTGCCAGATGCCTCCTGCTGCTGCTGTTATCACTAGTCACATATATAGTCACTTCTATTGTTATTATACACATATGATTATTGCCACAATGTTTCCGCTACATTCTGCTAAATAATGCTGCCACTGCTGCTCCTTCAAAACATTTATTTTGCAAATGCACCATGACCGCTCTGACACATCTGTGCTCTTGCACAGCGCAGCAGCCAGTGTAGTGTGGAGAGCAGCAGTGAGGGGAGTGCAGAGTGGGGGAAGGCTCCTATTTAGGGATGCACCGAATATATTCGGCCAAAACACACGTTAGTTATTCGGTGGAATAAGTGAAAAGCAAGATCGAATAATAGCGGCGTGTTTTGATAAGGCAATCAAACAGCGTGCGGTGACGGACGAAGTAAAATGTCAGCAGTGTGGCAATATTTTACTCTGTTCGTCACCACACTCGCATAGCTTTGTACAGGCAAAATAAATCATTCAGCACGCTGTGTGAGTACAGATTTCAACCAGCAGCAGAAACGAAATGGCGAATCCTACCGGTTGTGGGTTGAACGAGGGTCACAGACACGGACAGGACGTATTCCTGTCAAATATGTTGGCGCAAGATAACGGCTTACCAGTGACTGAGAAGTCTGCCTCCAGGTGAATAACTTGTTGTCATGACTGCCCAAAAGTACCTGAACAGCCGAGCCATGGCGGCACACAGTATGTGGTGTATCAGAGGAGAAACGAGCCGTTCACATTTCTCTGTGTGTGGCAGGTAACGGCCCACAAACCTCACCACACTTTAGGGACTGTTCTTTACTTATGAAGGGACTTGTCAGGGGAGCAGGGTGGCTGGTTGATTTTTATTTCATTTATTTTTTTTTTTTGATCCCCCCAATGTTAATCACTTATTGATGCTGTTTTTGAAGTATGAATAAAAAGTCAATAAGTAATTTATTCCATTGAAACATCATTGATGTATTATAGAAAAGTGATTTATCTTTTTATAAACTACTCAGAACCATGATATTTTCACTGGTATTGTACTGTGGGTCCCAATTTTGGTACTGTGACAACATTAATCTGGAGGGGGTTCATCTGCAAAAACGAATGAAAAACTGAACAACGGTATTCGGTATTCGGCCAAGCATTTAATTTTATTCGGCTTCAGCTTCGGCCACAAATTTTCATTTTGGTGCCTAACTGATTGATTGATTGAAAACCTGCACAGAAATTCTTTTAGAAAAACATGTGTCATGATCCTATCAGAGGGACTATATGTGTCAGACTGGGCCTGATTTTCATTATCAGTCGGTCTGTGAGAATACTTTGCTCTTTATGAAAAATAAAAAATTGGCCTCCTCTTTGAAGAGCATCAATGAGTTAGAGAGGAGTCGGTTGGTATGGCCTGTTATTAATGAAATATTTACAGTCAGGATGCCACATTGTCTTTTTGTTTGGAATTGTGAATTAGCGCTACTTTAGTACTTTAACTTCTTACTTTTACATAGATAAGATAAGATAAGATAAGATAAACTTTATTGTCCCGCAAGGGAAATTCATGTTGGGCAGTGTAGTGCAAACAGCTGCAATATTCACATACATACATACATACATACAGTCAACATCAACATAGACAAGTTGCCAACATAGTGCGCTGAGTGTGTTACAGTTGCAGACTACTGTTGCAAGAATAGTGTAACCATTTGCCTTGTTTGTAAGGTTACACAAGGAACCAAAGGTATAGCACTGGCCTATCTCAAAGTGCAAGTGAGTGCATATAAAACAGATAAATACAGAGGTCAAATAAAAACACCAGTATACCAATTAAAAATTATATTAAATCAGTTGCGGGACCATAGTGCAGATAAGAACAATACTAGATGAGAACAACAATAACCAGACCATTTAGGCATAGATAACCCTGCGCACATACGGCTCAACCAGGGGGGCATTGCAGGGCCAGCAGGTGAGCAGGCAACTACCTATTAGCATAATAGCAATAGTACCCAGTAACTGACTGAGAATTTACGGGGAATTTGACGGGCAGGGGATCAGCAGCCATAAGCCTCCCCCCTGCCCAAGTTATATGTTCCATATAAAATTACCAGAATGGAGGTGGGTCCACCACAGTGAGTCCTCCCCACCACCCGACCGAGGTCAGGTGCTGGGATGGAGGGGGGGCTAGGGTAGTGGATCTGCAGCAGTAAGCCTCCCCACTACCCTAGTTGGGCGAGGAAGGCGCTCTGCCACGAGAGGTGTTTGTTTGTTTGTTTGTTTGTTTAATAATAGAATGGAAGTAGGAATAAAGGACAATTTGAACTGATTGCTCCTACACCTGCTGCTCTGTAGCGCCTCCCTGACGGCAACAGCTCATACTCCTGAAAGAGAGCATGAGAAGGGTCACTCAGGATCTTATTTGCTCCCTTGACAACTGCTCCCTCATATATTGCCTGGAGGGACTGGAAATGATCGTGTTTCCCCACTATCTTCATAGCTGTGGTCACCATTCTCTGAAGTCTGGCCTTACACTGGACTGTGAGGGAGCCGAACCACGCTGCCATGCCGTATCTTATGATACTTGCTAACACAGCATTATAGAATGTTAACATGATCTTGGTTCGGACCTCAAACAGCCACAGCTTCCTGAGAAAGTGTAGCCTCTGAGCTAATCTGCCACTCCAGCCCAGGTTATTAGACACCATCAGGCCCAGGTATTTATACTAGGACACCTGTTCAATAATGTAGTTGACAATGATTGCCGGGTCATGAGCTGCAATTTCTTTAGGGTCAAAAATCATCTCTTCTGTCTTTTTGGTATTTAACAATGGGAAGTTATTGTCACACCAGATTTTGAAGGTGGCTATCTCACTTAAGTACACAAAGGGGCAGGTATTCACATCCAACAGACTTAAGATGATAGTATCATCTGAAAATTTGATGACATGTGTTAGGATATGAGCTCCTGCATTCATCAGTGCACAGTGTGAAGAGGACCGGGGAGCTGACGCAGCCCTGGGGTACGCCAGTGCTACACTGCTTCAGGGCTGAGAGAGCGCTGTTCACCCAAACTTGTTGTGCCCTATTTGTTAAAAAAGAATAAAACTATTTGATAATGAAAATGTCTACCCTCATGTTAATTAGCTTCTGTTTGATCAGGTAGGGCTGCACAGTATTAAAAGCTGAACTAAAGTCGGCAAATTAAACGCAAGCATATGCTTAAGGATTCTCTAGATGTGGGTGACAGTAATAACTGTGTCCTCAGTGCCACGACCCTGCCTATAAGCAAACTGTAGGGGGTCGAGACAACCAGCAACGTCAGATTTAAGCATATCAACGATGATTCTTTCAAAACATTTCATTACTACTGAGGTTAATGAGACAGGTCTGTAATCATTATCAGCCACAGGACATGCAATCTTAGGGACCAGAACAATAATGGACTTTTTCCATAGGCTGGGCACTGTGTGGCTGTGAAACGACATCTGGAAAATAGGGCACCAGGCAGCAGCTAACTCAGCTGAGCAGCTTTTTAATCAAGAAAACAGGCAGGCCATCAGCACCTGATGATTTCCTTTTGCCAGCTTTACTAAAAGCAGCCTGCACCTGCTGAGGTGTAATCTGGAGCGCACATTCTCCAGAAGGAGTCAACAAATCTAAAATCTCCCTCCCTCTAGAGGAGAAATCCTGGACCTCAAATCTAAGAAAGAAATCATTTGGCTCATTTGCTCTTACTGAGTCATCCAAGGCTATCAGCTGTTTTCTACAGGGGTCATGTTCGTAATGTTTTTCATACAGTCCCATAACCTCCTGTTGTCCATCTCTTTAAAACTATAGGTATTTTAACACTTTTCCCCACTTCTGCTTTTAATAAAGACAGAGTTGAACCAACAGTGAACATAATGTACTCTGAAATCCACTTGGGACACAGAACTAAATCTGGTATGGTCTTATCACTTACAGTAATGCCTATGCTGGCTCATATGAAAATTCCACATATTGTGCATTCCATTAAATCAAATACATGATGGTTGTTTTTTTGACACTTGTGAATTTTATTTTTTTTCTGCAAATATCTAACTTTAATAGCAACAGAGTGTCTTTATGTTAAAGCCCAAGAATGAGTAGCTCAGTCATCTGGTTAGTTTTGCAACATGGTATTTAAAATTGTGTGATCACTACTAAACAACACAAAGTCCATAGTGTGGAACCCTACCTGCAGAGAGGAGAGGAGGACCTCCAAGCCACTGCAGGAGCTCAGGGAAGCTGTCATACTTGGTCGACCTCGTTCTGTTGGACAGGCAGATAAACAGACAGGAAGGTAAACAAACTATTAGGCAGACTTAGAAACAGACAGTCAGACCAATACACAAAGGGACAAAGATAGGACAGGAGAACTCTTACAGATGGAGATCATCAATCAGGGAGAGGCAGAGAGAGAATCCAAAGTGCGTCCTCACCAGTGTGTATATACGATCACACAGACATTAAACTAAAAGCATCTGTCTCGTTTTCTTCCGCACATTGAGACACATGCGCACAGACAGCATTGCTGCTGTGTCTGAGGACAGACAAGCCACACTGGCTTAATTTGGCTGGGAATACCCACCAGGGAGGGAGGGATTGTGTGTGTGTGTGTGTGTGTGTGTGTGTGTGTGTGTGTGTGTGTGTGTGTACATTTGTGTATGTGTGCATTTGTGTGTGTGTGTGTGTGTGTGTGTGTGTGTGTGTGTGTGTGTGTGTGTGTGTGTCATTGTTGCATGCATGTAAGCTGAGTATGTGTTTGTATGTGTCCTCTGGAGAGTGTCTTTTTTACATCATTTTACTTCAGAAATTATAGTACAACTAAAGTGGAAAACTCACATTGGTTATGTGCTTTCTGTTGTAAAATACATGCCAAGAATATTTGTGCAGATTTACATGGGGTTTGTTCCTGTCGTAGAGCACTATTACATACATGAACATAAATAAAAGTGGTTAAATGTGTGCCACAAAAGTGCGTGCACTTCACAGTGCATGTGTAATCCTATCCCTCCAGGATAAAGAGCTCCAGAAAACATTTGTGCTGTAGTGCTCAGAAGGCTGCCACTATAAAAAGGCCTGGACAAGGCAAGGGCAGCTGCAGGGCGCAAAATACACTCAGTGATAGACTTCAGCCAAAGGGTTTTGATGGCTGATATAAAATAAACCTCAAAAGTAACTCATTTTTATGGCCTGAATCAATGGTCCTCATTAATTAAATCTAACTTAGAAACCAGCACAGATCTGACACAGAAATCAACTTACGATCACATTGGTATGTGATTCATGAAACATTATTATCTTGCCAATCACTGGATAGAAATGATGTTATTATTAAGTGTTGATAAATGTGACAACTTAAAGCAATCCTGATTTACATATCCTGCCCCAATATATTCTTTATTTAGAGGCCTAAGCCCTAGTGTTTAAATGGACTGCACTTGTATCACTTTTCACTAGTCTTCCAACCACTCAAAGTGCTTTTAGGGTGCTTTCACACCTGTAGTTAGGTTCATGTGGTCACACCATAGGGAAAAAATTATTCATTGTTGCATTTTAGTTTTGGTTTGGTTCCTGTTCACTCTGACTTTTTACAAACGGACCAACAGGAGTAAACATGAGGTTCTACCACTGACAGGTAACTAGTTGATTGGACAGTTTTGTTTTTTAACACCCTGCATCATCAGTGCATCATCAAGACCCATGTGAGGAAATCAGATTCTGGTGACTGCCAGAAATCTCTGCAGCAGCACTTTAATAATTCTAAAACAGAAATAGAAACAACCATTTTGGTTCTTTGGTTCATAAACAGCTCATAGAGAAATAACTGATTGTAAGCATTATTAGGAGGATATTGTTAGACTGCAAATCAGTGGCATGTTCTGAATGATGACTAACGCAGAGACAGGATGAAAAGAAGGCATCTTGTACAGTAATGATTCAGTGCTTAATACTGTGAGATCACTGTCACACATTTATTAATTGACTTAATGAACAGAGTCAGATACAATGATGGCAGTTTTCACAGCTTTATAATCAGGGAAAACACCCTCACTGACATATGTGTTACCATGGTTACCTGTATGTGTAACCAGTTTAGTCATTTTTAAGTGGATTACAGAGTAATAATAGAGTAACTTGTAGGCCGACAAAAAGGGCTAGTATCAGAAAAAAAACAGATTCGATAGGAGCCAATAACGTTGAGCAACAATAATGTCAGGCAATTTCCCTGTTTTCATATGTGACACTGCAACCCTGATCTCTGCCTCTGTTACTGGACTATCTAATAATTCCACATGTTCAGTAGGTTTTTTTTAAGTAGATTAATATTGGAAAAGAAAGTAATTTCCCTTTGATTTGGATTTGCTTGAGATGTAAGTAGTTCCCTGTAAAACTGTTTTAGGACCTCATTTATTTCCTTTGAAGAGGACACAAGGTGTCACATTATGGGAGTTCTATTGCTGAAGTTGCCTCGCGAGTAACTTGGCTCTGCAGAGCCTGAATAAGGCATATTCAGCTTTAAAATTATAAATATCCTGCAGTTGAAACTTACGTTTACATGTATCCTGAATAATCTAGGAAGTTTTTAACAATATGATTTTAAAAGTTCTAATTTGACACTTTTTATTAAAATACTTTATTGCAATGTTTCTTTCAACATCTTACAAATATTTTGTCATTACTTCAAATCCATTGCATATTGTTATGCTTTTTGTGTAAATTAAAGCTTCACAGATACAGATACCATACAGTTACCATGCACAAATACATTAATAAAGAATCGATTAATTACAAAGTACAAAATATGATATCACTCTCATCTTCATTATTAAAAATAACAAAACCAACAACAAAAGAAGTACAAAAAACAAAAGGGAAAGTGTGTGCATATGTATGTTTGGGGCTGGGTGGGGACTAGAGACACTTAAAGGATAACTTCGGTATTTTTCAACCTGGGCCCTGTTTCACCATGTGTATGTGTGTGTACGATTCATAGGTACAACTCGTTTTAAAATTGGTTCAGTATTGAGGGAGGCGGATGCGGCCGGCAGCCGCGATGCGAGTTATAACGGCAGATGTGGGGGCAAATGCGTTCCGTATAAATTTGCGCATTAAAAGTGTTTTTTTTTCACCACAGTCCGGCTCATATCTCCAACGTAATCTCTGTCAACAGTATGCAAATCGTCTGTCTTGCCTTCACTTCCTCTGGGCTGTGTAGCGACATGTCACGTGACCTGTTGCCGGAGGTAAACAGACGAGCCATGCTCAGAGCCGGTCAGAGCGGAGTTGGTTGTCCCGGAGTACAGTTGAGAGTTTTGCTGCATCAATTGAAAACAATGGTTCGTGTTTGTGCTTATCCGACTTGTTTCGGGATTGGATGTCTTCTCCTCTTGGGCTGGCAGTAGTCATCTCGGGAAAAGTGTGCACTGCAGACGCGATGGTCTGCGAGGCGCAGCGTCTGGACAGGAGTGTTAGCATCCATTTGTAGCACAATTAGCCACAGCTTCAGCATCTCGCCGTCCGACAAAGGCAGCCTATGAAAGCTGTGCGGGGTGTTGCGCGCCATCCTGTTCTTGCAAGTCGGATAAGCACAAACACGAACCATTGTTTTCAATTTTAGATTATGTTGGAGATATGAGCCGGACTGTGGCGAAAAAAAACACTTTTAATGCGCAAATGTATACGGAACGCATTTGCCCCCACATCTGCCGTTATAACTCGTTTCGTGGCTGCCGGCCGCATCCGCCTCCCTCAATACTGAACCAATTTTAAAACGAGTTGTACCTATGAATCGAATACACACATACACATGGGGAAACAGGGCCCAGGTTGAAAAATACCGAAGTTATCCTTTAATTGAATACCATGACTTATTAATAATTTGACACTTTCAGGCCCTGATCACACAGAAGTATGTAGAGTAGAACACACTATCACTTTAAAAACTGCGCAGATCCCAGGTTAAATAACTGTGATCTGACTTCCGGTATGGGCGAGGAGTCGATACGTTTTCCTCTTGCTTTAGGATTTGGTGACCAGATGTCCCTGATTTCCGGGGACAGCCCCCGATTTGGGTGACCTGTCCTTGGTAAAAGCTGTCCCCAATTTTGACACTGAATGGGGGAAAAATGCGCGCAGACTCAAACACCAGTTATTACAGTAGTCAGTAAACGCATTGCCAGAGAAGACGTCATAAGACATACAGACGTTATCAGGAAGCACGACCAGACATAGCAGCATCAACAACAACAATCTAGAAGCGGCAAAAAGGGCAGAAAAGGAGAAAAGGAGACCAGCGGCCGCGTTAAATGGTATGTTGTGTATGAACTTATTTATTTTGTGTGAGTTGGCAGTAGATTTGACGGTGTGTGTGTGTGTGTGTGTGTGTGTGTGTGCGTGTGTGTGTGTGTGTGTGTGTGTGTGAAGTGAGGTAACATTCAGTGTGTCTGTTTAATCTGAACTGAAGACCTAAGGTAAGGTCATAAAAGTCAGTGAACATTAACATTATGTCACTGTTTTTATATCTGTCATTGGTGAAGCTGTAACGTTAGCGTGAGATTACCAGGTGATGACATTGTTGTGGCTCTGTTTTAGAAAAGGAGGAGGTGGTAGACTGCTTTGGTAGCATAGGATTTTCCTGGAGCAATAGGGACCTGAGACTGTGTTAAAATAATAAATAAATAATAAGTAAATGGTTAATAGTTGTGTGTGTTAACTGCTGTATTTTGTGTTGGGCTGGCACCAGACAGTGCTGTGTGGGTAACCAATGACTGTAGTAATCTCTGATGACTAAATTATATAAGTATTATATTACTGCTATTTCTTTAAGAAACTATTCACTTACTATTGGCTCTGTTCTTGCAGTTTTTCTCATGTTCTCCTCTGCTCTTATTCTACCCAGGCTCCTGAGGTGGAGGCTACGGAGGTGGATGAATGAGGAGATCACGGTGATGTCACCCATTTATGATTGCCACCTTTTGTGTCATAAATATCAGTTCAGTATACAGTTATGAGTTGAAATCTTTGACCAAAAAATCCATCCTGACTCAAGCTAATAAGATTGAGATATTTTTGTCTTCCTCAGTGGATGTATGGTTGGTGATGTCACTCATTTGTTTGATTGCAACCTTTTGAGTAATAAAAGCTGGTCAAAATACATGAAAAAGTACTTGTCCCCATTTTTTATTTCATAATGACAATATTTAATGATTTTTCACCAAAAATGTCCCAGATTTTCATCTCAGAAATCTGGTCACCTTACCTTAGGAGGTATTTTATATAACAACCTATGGTTCGTTCAGCACAATGACTATTTTGAGATCAAGAAAGGACATTTCCCAAAAGGAAGAAGCCGCTACCAGCGATGTTAGCATGGCAGCACTAACTAGCCTGCTAGAAGACCACAAGGCGGCTCTCTCATCGGATATACACTACGGTATCAGACCATGATCATCGGATCAACTCCCTGGAGACAAATGCCAACCTGATCGACGAACGCCCAACCAAATTGGAGGCTACCTGTGCGGAGCTAGCAGCTAGCAACGCTAAGCTAAGGGCTAAGACTTCATGCTAACGTTCGCCTAATTAGGCTGCCAGAGTCGATCGAGGGACCATGTCCAACCACCTTTTTGTCTAACCTGCTGCAAAAAGTGATGGGTGAGGAGGTGCTGCCTACACCACCAGAATTGGAGCGTGCACACAGGACACCATTCACCAAGCCTAAGCCGAATGAGAAACAGAGGACCGTCATCATGTGTTTTCACAACTTCCAGACCAAGGAAAAGGTAATTGAATCCTTATCCACAGCGAGAGTCCTAAGGACAGAGGGATGTCGTATGCTGTAAAGCCCTGTGAGGCAATTGTGATTTGTGATTTTGGGCTTTATAAATAAAATTGATTGATTGATTGATTGATTTTGTCTGGTCAGCCTTGTGTCAGCAGGTTTTTGATAATGTTAAATCACTTTTGTGCTCCTCTCTGTTCTCGCAGCTCCTTGTATGTATGTGGGGGCGGGGGCGGTGTTGCTCCAATCAGATGGTAATGGTGTGGATGGTCCTGTGAGTTTCTTCTCAAAAAAGTTTAACTCCTTTCAGTTAAATTATTCAGTCACTGAGAAGGAGACTCTTGCACTTGATTGGGCGTTACAGCATTTCGGTGTTTATGTTGGTTGTAGTGTCCCCCTGGTCGTATATACGGATCACAACCCCATCACACTTCTACATACTGTACAGTGCCCAAACCACAGGCTGATGCGTTGGATATTGTTTTTGCAGCCCTATAGTTTAGACATCCGCCACATCAAAGGCTCGGATAATGTTGTGGCCAATGCCTTATCTAGAGCTCCCAGCTCCTAAGTATTGTATTGTGTGACTGCGTATTTAACCCCTCTGGTCTTTCTATGCCTCTCTTGTCTCTTGTGTTTTTAAAACTTGCAAATTAAAAGGGGAAAAAAATCTAGTACTGTTCTTAGTAGTTGAGTAATTTTGTAAGCAGTCTAATTGTTGTTGGTGTTCCTATTGGAACCCCTTTTTTAAGGGGGGGAGTGTGACGACCCCTCCATGCCACTATGTGTGCCAGCTTGGTGGTTTGCTTCTGCTTTCTCTTTCAGGTGTGGTTGTGAGGCAGGGCTGTCTATGCTTGATGCGTTACACCTGGGCCCGGTGTAGTGAGTCTATAAAAGCATCTCCTTATTCAGATGTCTGCTCTCTCTCTTCCATCCTGCACACGTGTCCGTGTGGGCACCACGGCACGGCTGCTTGGCTCTTCTTTTCATTTTTGCATCAACACACCCTCACTCATCCATTCACGCTACACTACTGATTACTGACACTGATCTTTATGCTTATGTTTTATCAATAAATTTTGATTATTTTGCACCGAACCCTCTTCTCTATTCCATTTTTGTTACAGTCTATGAGCGGGCTGTAACAATTATCACGTCACTTACTAGCCTGCTGGATGTATCTTCCAGTCTAAAGACCCATTCCTCTATCTCCTCCAATCTCTCCTGTATGCCATTCACTGTGTTCTTGAACTCGGTAGTTGTTTCCTGACTGTCGAGAGGTTGCTGCACCCCCTGAAGTGTGGCACTAACTCAAGTGATCTCAGCAGACATAGTCTCCGAACTTGTCTTTCTGACATCCTGCATTTGCGATGGTAACGTGGATGTGATGTCCTCCTCTTTCGGGCCGGGGCTCATCCTAGTGGACCCTCTGCCTGTCCTCCTTTGAAGTACTTAAAAGTAGGTATGTAGCTCAGAAGCACACTCTAGGAAATTCGCTAAAAAATGTAATACACTAAAAATTGTGGAAATTAGGTATGAAACAATTTCATAAACAGCCTATCTTATGCATTTGTCATCTTACAGTACATATTCCTTTTTTTTTTAAAGATGACCATTGACTGTGACAATTCTCAGGAGGCAGTTACAAATATTTGTTTAGAGGGCTTATTTAGTGTGTATCTGATGTGTGCAAGCTTCCATCTGTAGTTCTAGTCAGTTCTTCTTGTTAGAGGTGATGACAGGGAGGTCTATGTCACATTACTTAATGAGTGTGCCGCCCCCAGCCCAAATGTTCTCTACTCGGCCGGTGGTATCAGGTTCAAGTGAACTCCGGACACCCTTCTTCACCTCCTCTTGTCCCTTCACACCTGTCAGACAGAGAGCAAGAAAAAGCTCTGTCTGTATCACTCTTCCTCTTGATGCTCTGCCTTTTGATGCTGAAATTACACTGCATGAGCTGTTTTTCATGTATGGTCCCTGGAAAATGAGCCTTGTATCAGTTTCAGTAGCAAAGAGGGGTAGTGTGTGTGTGTGTGTGTGTGTGTGTGTGTGTGTGTTTGTGTGTGTGTGTGTGTGTGTGAAGGACACACTAATTATACCCCTCTTTAATCCTAACTTTCATCCAGTGAGCTCATTGCCTGCTTTCCAGCCGACATAAACTTTATAGCATGCGCTCTCCTCAAAAGGTCACACACACACACACACACACACACACACACACACACATTTCCATTTCCTCAGTAATGAGGTAAAACCCTGTGTGTTGCTTCAGTTGTCTAGTTAAGTTATTTCACTGTTGCTACAGACAACAGGCTGTGACAGTAGTATGCATTTCTGTGAACAGAGAAACGTTCTGCTGCTACTTTAGACGCAAGCAATGTTTCTTCTTTCAGGCAGTCATTTTCATTATGTTTATACTGTCACAATTTATATACATACATACAGTTTTTCTCCATCAATTACACAGTATATGTGGGTCTATTGACTAAACATCCCAAACCATTGCCTTTTACTGAAAGAAAAACTCACTTCCAAACGTATATATATTAGGGCTGTCAGGAGCATATCTATGTTTCCAGGGTTCTATGTTCCCCACTTAACCCTGCAAAAAATGTTCTAGGTTCCCCGCTTACACAAAAAAGGTCCTATGTTTCCCAGGTTCTATGTTGCCTGCTCAACCAAGCGGGAAACATAGAACCCTTTTTGTGTAAGCGGGAAACATAGAAGCTTTTTTGCAGGGTTAAGTGGGGAACATAGAACCCGGGAAATATAGAACCCTGGAAAGATAGGGATGACTCTTTAATTTAAAAAAATAATTAATTACATGCTCTGTCATTAATTATTCTAAAGTAATGGCATACATCAACTTTTGCTGTGAAAGTATAAAAAAATTTCAATTCAAATGAATTTTGGCAGATGTGTCGTAGTAAAGCTGGTGGATTTTGGACTCAATTGTCCCCCTGTCTTCTCCCACTGGAACTGATCTGCAGTCCATTGCAATCCATTTTACAAGGGAGTCAGTCAGTCACAGGGAGACAGTTTGTGTCTGAATGCCTGGTCGAGTGTGGCTTGATGAGGCTGACTGCCAGTGCTAGCATCAGAGGCTGTGCTAGCTCAGACCCCCAGGTTCACTGCTAAATGCTTTGCGTTGAGGTGATATTACAGACATGAAGTACTCTGATGGTATGAAAATTCCATACTGCAGTAATTGCAGAGAATAGTGCTCCTATCAACAGTTCTATCTGGGTATTTTTTAAATTGTGCATGTTCCATTCATGGGCCAAGTGGCATCCTTATTTTAGTTAATTTATTCATTCAAACTAACATTATAAAGTTTATCTTTTTTTTTACTCTGAACAATGATGGAGCTTTACCTGTATACCTGAGTGACATGTTACTACTGACATTAGAGCGTAAAGTGTCAGTGTCGTTTCTTTGCCACTGTGTGTGAGCAGTGAGTTACATCCCACAAGCTCCTGAGCTCTTTCAGTCTAATGAATACATGAATAACCCGATGACCCCAAAGACATGTTAGTTATCACTGCTCATTGGTCTGTATAGTTAAGCCTTGCCATAATAGCGTATCATAGGGTTTAGGAGAGTATTCACTGAGTGTTGATACTTTTCTAGAGCACAAACTTCTTGTGTTTATTTGAATTCAGAGCTAGCCCAGCTAGTGACTGCTGTGAACAGAGCAGCTGACAACAAGGGAAAGACCATGTGACCGCTTGGAAAGACAGCTGACAGGAGGGAAAAGACCCCATAGTTGCTGGCATGGGTTAGCAACCCATGGTAGCAGTGGTGAGGCCTAGCAGCCCTACTACAACCAAAATTAGCTACAGCCAACATAAGGAAAATACCCTAAGAGTCAGCGAGAGCAGGGGTGGAAGATGACTCACAGGTGGATTACATGGTAACAGACATTGGAACGGACATGACTATGACTTGGATCTGTGACTAAGTGAAGGATAGGGGCACGGACTTATCCTCCAGGGCTAGAATTAGCAGCACTCTGGGCAAGGCGAGCGCATCTGTAGAGGATAAAAGTAGCACAGTTGAGAACAAGATGCTTCAGGTTTGTCCTTGTGGCTGGCAGAAAGTAACATCAGTGAAAGGCCTCAGAACTCATCAGGGAAAGAAGAAGTGTGTGGCAAAGAAGGGGCAGAGTAGCCGCATTGATCAGTACTTCCTAAGAAGTCAGTCGAGTCAGTCGGATGAAGTCCAGCGGCAGGTAGAAAACCACAGTTCGCAGGATATCAGTAACGCTGTCACTGAGGAGGAGGAGGAGGGGGTAGTAAGAGAGGATGCAGGTGACACTGAGGCCAGTATGCCAGTCAGAGAGAGAACCATGGAGCAAAAGGTTAGAGTTAGATGGCCTAGAGCAAATGACAGGAAAAAATGGGAGATAGTTAATAGAGATTTATCAGTAATCTTGAGTAGGCTTAGAGGAAATGCAATAGAAAAGTTAGAAAAGATGGGAGATACAATGTAGTCGTATGGTGTAGAGAGGTTTGGGGTGCATGAGAGAAAGAGGAGTGGGAGGGTACAGGCAGGTAAGTCTAGGCAGCAAAGAGAAATAGAGAAGTTAGTCAAGGAAAGGAGACAGTTAAGAAAGCAGTGGAAAAAGGCTATAGAAGAAGAAAGGGAGGGAATTAAGGTGTTGCAAGAGGAGCTGAGAAGCAGGCTAGCGGTTCTGAGAAGGGCAGAGCATCTTAGGAAAAAGAGGAGGAAGAAGGAATATGCTAGGACAGGTTTTTTCAAGGACCCTTTTAAGTTTGTTAAAGGATTGTTCAGCCAGGAAAAGGGAGGGCAGCTTAAAGCAGAAAGGTTAGAGGTTGAAGAATATTTGAGAAACACATATTCAGATTTAGAGAAGAACAGGATAGTCAGTTTCCCACCCGATATCCCTCCATTAGGAGCAATAGAGCATGAGATGGATGTTAGGCCACCTAGGTGGAAGGAAGTTCAAGAGGTGGTCAGGCGTGCAAAGGCTTCCTCAGCCCCAGGGCCTAATGGAGTCCCCTACCGGGTTTACAAAAGTGCGCCTGATACACTTAAATTTTTGTGGAAACAGCTAAGAATAGTTTGGGAAAAGCAAGTTATACCAAGAGCATGGCGTAGGGCAGGAGGTGTCCTCATTCCTAAGAAGAAGGAGTCTGTGGACCTTAGCCAGTTCCGGATGATTTCCCTCTTGAATGTGGAGGGGAAGATTTTCTTCAGTGTAGTTGCGCAGAGATTAGCTAGCTACTTAGAAAGGAATAGATTAATTGATACCGTGGTGCAGAAGGCAGGAATACCAGGTTTTTCAGGGTGTTTAGAGCATACTAGCATGATCTGGCACCAGATTCAGGCAGCGAAGATTAACAAAAGGGACCTACATGTACTATTCTTAGATCTTGCAAATGCGTTTCGTTCAGTACCCCACAGCCTAATTTGGAGTGTGTTTGATTACTTCAGAGTGCCACAGGTAGTTGTTAACTTAGTGAAAGCATACTTTCAGGATATTAGGTTGTGTCTAAGTACGACAGATTTCACAACAGGTTGGCAGAGGCTAGAAATAGGTATAATGGCAGGGTGTACAATTTCTCCATTAGCATTTACTATGGCGATGGAAGTAATCATCAGGGCTTCTAAGTGGGTGGTAGGTGGAGAGAGACGGCAGAACGGGTTGCATCTTCCACCAGTTAGGGCTTACATGGATGATATGACACTGGTGACCACAACAATGCCATGTACAAAGAGGCTACCAGAGAAGGTAAATAAGAACCTGAAGTGGGCCAGCATGAAGATCAAGCCTAGTAAATCTAGAAGCATCTCGATATGTAGAGGGAAGTTAAGTGATAGGAAGTTTACCATAGATGATGAGGACATCCCAACAATTAGGGAAAAGTCAGTGAAGAGTTTAGGTAGGTGGTACAATGTAGAGTTGAATGATAAGGAACAGGTGGTGAAATTTAGAAAAGAGGTGGCTGAAGGATTGGCTAGAATAGATAAATCAGAGCTTCCAGGAAAATTGAAGTTGTGGTGTTTACAATTTGGACTATATCCTAGGTTAATGTGGCCATTATCAGTCTATGAAATCCCAATATCTGTTGTGGAGAGAATTGAAAGGTCAGTTAGCTCCTATATTAGGAAGTGGTTGGGCGTTCCTAGGTGCCTAAGTAGTTTTGCATTGTATGGAAAAGGGATACTTCAGCTGCCAGTATCTAGTTTGACAGAGGAATTTAAATGTACCAAGGTCAGGACAGAGCTCTTGTTATAAGGATGTAGTAGTTAGGAGTGTGGTTCCAAATCCAACCAAGGGGAGGAAGTGGAACCCAAGAGCGGCAGTTCAGGAGGCAGAGGCAGCTCTTAGGCATGCAGAGATCGTAGGTAATGTTCAGTTTGGCCGGGGAGGCCTGGGGCTTGGCTCAGGCAAACCGGTTTGGAATACAGCAGGTCCCAAAGATAAAAGAAAGCTGGTTGTGGAACAGATACGTAGACAGGAGGAGATAGTAAGGGGTGCAAAGGTAGTGGCCAAGGCTAAACAGGGACAGTGGTTGAATTGGGAAAGTGTAGAGAAGAGGAAGCTTAGTTGGAGGGACCTGTGGAGTATGGAGGAGAATAGTATTAGATTCCTGGTAGGGGCTACATATGATGTGCTACCAACTCCCCAGAACCTAAAACTGTGGGTAAATGAGGACCCATCATGCCCATTGTGTTCAGGTACGGCAACCTTAAAACATATTTTGTCAGGCTGTAAGGTTAGTTTGTCACAAGGCCGATATACATGGCGACATAACCAGGTGTTGAAATGTTTAGCTGCAGGAATCAAAGGGAAACGAAGAGAGGTCAGTTCAGAAGGTTATAAAAATAGGAATTTAGCAATTCAGTTTGTCCGTGAGGGAGAGAAATACAGAAGGGATGAGTTAGTAAGGAGGCAGGGGTGTGGCCGCCTAGTAGGTGCTTGTGATTGGGAAATGCAGGTAGATTTAGGGGGAAAGCTTGTTGTTCCCCAGGAAATAGTTTGTACTAATCAGAGGCCTGACATAGTGTTGTGGTCATTGAGTCAACGGATAGTTTATTTCATTGAGCTGACAGTTCCCTTCGAAGACTCAGTGGAAGAAGCCTATGAAAGAAAAAAGCTTAGATATGCAGATTTAGGAGCAGAAGCTGAGCAGCGAGGATGGAAGACTAGGATTTGTCCAGTGGAAGTGGGGTGTAGGGGATTTATAGCAAGATCAGCTGTCTCGCTCCTGGGGGAACTCGGAGTGCGGGGACAGAGTTTGAAGAAGACAGTGAAGGAAATGTCAGATGAGGCCATGAGAACCAACAAGTTCATTTACTACAGAAGAAATAATGTTAGTTGGGGGCCAGCAGGGGGAACTACTAAGCAGGGCACATAACTCCTTGAGATCTGGTGGAGAGATCCACTTCCTCTTAGGAGGAAATCCAGGAAGAGGAAGTCTATTTAAGTGTGGGAGTGGCCTATTTGAATCCCTTTTGCTTGAGACCATGCTGCAAGGTGAGTGTGTTTGCTGATCCTGTGAGTTCATTTATCTCCTTTTGCTTTAGTTTATATATTGTAGTTATGTTATGTAGTGTGTGAATTAGAGTGTGAATTAGGGCTGTGAAAGCCATGTGTTAGTAAGCAGGAAGAGGAAGGTTATTTAAGTGTGGGAGTGGCCTAGTTGAATCCATTTTGTGGCAATTTTGAGGCCATGCAGCAGGGTGAGTGTGTTTGTTGATCCTGTGAGTTCATTTATCTCCTTTAACTTTAGCTTACACTGTAGTTATGTTATGTAGTGTGTGAATTAGAGTGTGGTGAATGTGCTAGGAAAGGTAGTATCAGCACAGCCTCTACCTGGAGCTTGCTTGTACGGAACCTGGGTTTGGTTGAAGGTGGCAGTGCTGTTTGGGCTGAGAAAGCCATGTGTAAGTAAGGTTAAGGAGGTTGTTGTGTTGGTGTGGAGAGCAGTGAGACCTGGCATTAGGGGAGTGTCTCTGAAACGCCAGAGATCACTGTCTAGCCTCCTGGAGGTGTCGTGGGACCAACTAGACGAAACACCGGTGAAAGGAGGTTCCCACCCGATGACCCCAAAGACATGTTAGTTATCACTGCTCATTGGTCTGTATAGTTAAGCCTTGCCATAATAGCGTATCATAGGGTTTAGGAGAGTATTCACTGAGTGTTGATCCTTTTCTAGAGCACAAACTTCTTGTGTTTATTTGAATGAATGTCATATAATCACAAGCTAAACAGCCACCACCAACAAACCTCTGTATTTCTGGCCAAATCAGCTAACTAGCCCACCAGTAGTTACTGCTCACTGCTGTGGGTGTGTGCTTTGTACTCACGTTAGCTACTGCTGCTGCACAGCAGCTCTGGTTCTATGACTTGGGGGGTTTGTGCTGTGCAACCATAGAATGTGTGTGCTGCTGGTTTGGTTGCTAACATGAGTCTCTCCAGCATGACTGGTTTGGTGGTGGGTCAGTGATAGTCTGGGGAGGCACATCCTTGGAGGTCGCACATACCTCCACGTGCTAGCCAAAGGTACCCTGACTGGTGTTAGGTACCAGGATGAGATCCCCAGATCTTCTGTAGAGTGAGGGATGAAGGCTTGGTTTCCAGGTAGCTGGCGAGCACGGATGAACATGTTGAGTCAAAGGCAGGAACACAGGAGGGATTGTGGGAGTGAGACTGAGTGGGGGAGTTGTCTCTTCGTGAGCTTGGCTTCGGATAGAGCCCCAAAGAGAGCTTCAAGAGTACATGGGAGTTTCTAAACACATTGCATATGTGTGATGTTTGCTAAACAGCCCTGGAATTTTAATGTGGTCGGTTACAGTGGCTCCATGCGAAGAGACGACCCAGGAATACATGGCTCCATGTAAACACACATATAGGGTTATAGTTTGTTTGTTAGTTTGTTTTACTTGTGTGGTTTCCCTTTGTACGAATTAAATGAGCAATGGCTACTTGAAAGATTTCCCTTGATGCATATTAAATGAACATCGATGGAGGAAACCTGAGGTTTAAGATTACCGTTTGCCAAACAAATAAACAATTGTTTCCTCTAATTGCACAATGAGTAACTTAAAACTTGAAACCATACAACCTGGCTCCCCACTAATGGGAGCTAATGGCACTGGCTGCTGCCCTCGAGGGGCGGGAGTCTGTGACGTCACGGGCGGTGATCCCAGCGTGGATGTCTCGGCGCGGATCCCCAGATGCCGGCAGTTAGGTAGATGTGGCGATTAATGAAGCAGTGTTGGAACCCAGCTGTGTGGCTGCAGTTGGAAGGAATTCCTTTTCTTTTGGGGACGTGTTGGAGACTGTCCGCCACCTGGTCTCTACTGTCCAGTTCGGACTGTGATGTGGAAAATGCTATTGCGTGGACAAGGCTGCGCCGTGAGTGTGCGGCGATGGATCGTGGATGGAGAAGAGGATCAATCCGGAGTCGGAGAGAGTTTGTGGGGCAGGTGGAATGGAGGAGGTATGAGAGCCGCAAAACGCCTGGAAGTTTGTCCGTAGTCCAACTGCTGCGGGAATGATATGACTCGAGGTTAATCGCCTTTGGGTGGATTTTGTGTGGATCAGGAGGATTGTTCTGCAGCTCTGGATCCGTGGTGAGTTGATTAATTGATACAATAAAAACTAGAGTGTGCATGTGCGACGTCGGTCGGATGGGTGGTGAGTAGCTCCGAACATGCACTGATCTAAAACTAATTTAAACTACCAACTAAACAAAAATCGACTAAAGAACCCTAATGTAAACTTTCTCTAAATACTTGAGCTATTTTCACTAAGCAAAAAAAGTAGTTTAAGACACACAATAAGCTTTAGATATTGAGAGATCACTCAAACAAAGGTGAATACGTGGAAAAACAAACAAAAGGATTAAACCGGAGGTGAGCTAGCAGACAATCAAAACAATAAATTAAAACTACCAATCAAACGGCTCTGAGAAATGGCCCGTAGCTTACCGGAGAAAAAGTAGAAGATATAAGCTGAAGATATAAGGGGAACACGTAACCAAAAGGTTTCAAGCTACAAAAAAGTATGCATGTCTTTTGTTAGACTATTCCAATAATTTTAAAACATCCCCGCATTACGTCAGACCTTGCTATCAATTGGGACTATTTTCTGGCCAGTATCACTCCACCGTACAGGCCCATAAGACAGCACGTCAACAGAAATCAATTAGACAGTTCATCACCACGCCATGCAGGTATGCAGGATAGCAACGGCTAATGAAAACTTAAAGGGACATTGTGTAACATTTTCAGTTGTTTATTGGCAAAAAATGATATCTGCATTCATAAATATGCCATCACAGGTGTATTATTACCTCCACCAATAATCTGACTTATTCTCGTAAAAGGAGAATTTAGGATTTGTTTGTACATTGTGCGGGTAAGTCGTCTGGGGGGTTCCATTACGGTTCGCCATCTTGAGAATACACCCGCCAGCAAGGGACATACAGCACCGCCTTCGGCGTTTTCGTTGAGAGCCAGGCCAGCACTGCGTGACTGAGAAGCCGAAGGAGAGGAGCAAGAGGCGCTTCGCTACTACCCTGGCAAATCTGAAACAAAGTCCCACTGTTTGAGCATAATGCAGGATCATGCATATGCAGCATCATGGGAGACGGAATCCTTGTCGCCAAGAAAGCACAAAAAGGAATAGAAAAGGTAGCGTGACCGGCGAATTAAAAAAACGAAGGCCCACATCGGGTTAGCCTTTCCCAGGTAGAGAGAGCTGCTGAGCGAGGATGGTAATACAATCACAGGCCAGCGCCGCTGTTGGCTGTTAGCCCGTGTTAGCGGCCAGTCGCTAACAGCCTCATCCCTCTCCTCGCATCACTGCGCCGCCGTTAGCCGCCGTTAGCGCTGGCCTGTGATTGTATTACCTTTCTCCTTCAGCAGCTCTCTCCACCTGGGAAAGGCAACCCCAGTGCTGACCCTTGTTTTTTTTAATTTGCCGGTCACGCTGCCTTTTTGATTCCCTTTTGCACTTTCTTGCCGACAAGGATTCCGTCTCCCGTGATGCTGCATAATACATGATCCTGCATTATGCTCAAAGAGTCGGACTTTGTTATGCGGCAGTAGTGCCGCTGGCCACTATCAGCTGTTTCAATTTACACCCGCCCCAACAGTCCTACGTTGTAAACACAGCCAGCATGGTGAGGAGGGAGTTTGTCAACTTGTATCGCGTGTGTCTGTGTAGGAGCCTGAATTAATACTCCATGTAGTATCGGGTGACATGGTTTCATCAGTGTTATCATAGCTTTTTGGTGCACAGCAGGTACAGTTGTTGCAATACGTGTTTGAAACAGTGAGGCGCTAGAGTGCACCATCTGTTTGAATGCAATATGTGATTTCAATGTTAGATGGGAAAATTCCTACACACTGTGGCTTTAATTGGCTGTTTCCAACAGAGAACCAGTAGGCTATTATTAGTGAGGAGAAAGATGTACTAGCCCTATATATACACCTACTACTACAGCGCAAATACTGGCTCAGGCTCATGACACACCCTGGTCAGCTGCTGTTGGTAAACAGAGGAATACCAAAATAGTGTGAACTTGTGATTTCCCCAGCTGTGGGAATAAAAACATCGCCGGCTCCCAATTACTTCTGTTTCCTTTTACAGATGTAACCCGTAGGCAAAACATATTGTTTTTCCAGTGTATGTCTTAGTTACAACATGATTGAGCTAGCAAAGCAGTTTTGTGTTGTGATGTGTGGTATTTATTCAGTTTTGGGAATGTCTAGAAAGCATCAGTGGCCACAGCAGCAGCAGCAGCAAAGCTAACATCAGGACGTCATCTGTTAAAAGCCTCCCGTTGTCAGATTCGATATGAAACTACTCCAGTTAGCTCAATCATGTTGTAACTAAGACATCCGCTGGAAAAAAAAAAAATTTTCATGGACCGTTTAGAGTTAATGAGTCATTACAGACACTGCTAATGGGGCTAACAGCTAACGGTTAGCCCCGCTAATCTACGATAACCATGTTATTATTTTCAAAACGTGCACACAGAAATAGTAATGTTTGTTCAATCATTCTGTTTATAGACTTTACAAACACCAGATTAGTCTAAATGGTGATACAGTGACGTGAAAATGTGATTCATTTATATATGTAGCTAAACTCTCCTGGTTTTCTACCCGGAAGTATTTGTAAACAACAAGGTGATTCCCTCCGAAGTGACATTAACAACTCAAAGTACACGTCAAATAAAATTTCTCCAAACATATTTTTTGTTATTTTAGTAGTTATTATCACGCTAATGTATGTTCAAGTGTCCATTTCCCCCGATAAGTTGGTTTTAATTTGTTATTTGATTCTATAAACACAGTCTTACCATCTCAAGCTTTTATTTTAGTACTTCAGGTGACTGGCAGTGTGAATTTGCATATTAGCTAAATATTTAGTTTCACCCAGAACAGTTAGATTTAATATTTAACATTCAGATTTAGATTTAGATTTAACATTTAGATTTAGATTTAGCATTTAAATTTAACATTTAGATTTAACATTTAGATTTAGATTTAGATTTAATATTTAGATTTAACATTTAACCTTTAGGTGCCACATTTAATATTTAGATTTAACTATTTAATATATTTCTAAGTTAACAAATATTGCTGTAAATGTGGTAAAAGGTGAAGTTAAAAAATTCACAACACTTTTTTAAACATTGTTTGAAGCTAAATGTGGCAAAATGTTGATGTTATTTTCAGCATAAGCCACTTTACAAATGGCACCCCATACCCCTGATGCACTCTGAGACAACTAGCAGATAGGGGGCAAACATTTAAATTGTTAATGTTTTTTTTTCTGATTATTTTTTTTTTATATATTTTGTGGTTTGTTTGGGTTTTTTTAACTTTTATCCCTCTTCCTCTCCTCTCCACCTTTCTCCAACATTTTCTATTTTTTCACCTTAAGCCAAGAGCAGTTGACCACAGTTAAAAGAAAAAAAATATCTTTGTTAAAAGGTTCTTTTTTAAAAAAAATAAAAATAATAACAATAATGGTAGCTTTAGTTAGAAAATCATTAAGTTAATTGAATCATAATTATTAGATCAGTTTGTTAGGGGAGGAGAATAGGAGCCAACAGACCTATAAAGGGAATGTGCCTACAAGTACTAATAAAGTACAGGGAGGGAAGTAGGTTTAAGTTTATGTGTTTATATATATATATATATATATATATATATATATATATATATTATATATATATATATATATATGTATATGTGTATATATGTGTGTATATATATATATGTGTGTGTGTGTGTGTGTGTGTGTGTGTATATATATATATTTATGTATACGGGTCATTCCTCGCTACTGGTAACTTTTCAAGGTGTTAAGTTTTGAAAATAATATTGTGAATTTTTGATGTTTTTAACATGTCATTAGGTAGAAGACATGTTTAACCTTGAGGAATTTGTATTTTTAGAGCTCAGGCACTTAAATGATAATAATTATGGATGGATTGCTGAGACATGGATCGTGCTAGAGTTCCACCCTGTTACGGACATATACATAAGTATTGCTAAATGTTAATATGTAAATATTCAACAATATTTATCAGCACTTATACCTTATGTGTCCCTTATTTCATAACATATGTTTTTTAATTTGAATAATGAAGATACAGGAATAATTGTGTAGAATATAGGCTTTTTGTTTAGAAAATGTCCATGTGCACACCCAATTTAGCCAAAATGCTCAAGATAAATAGATATGTGCACAATAAAACACATGTATTCTCATTGTCTCTTTCAGGACTGCAATTAGCGTAAGAAACATTCTGAAAAAATACCATTGTTTTTAGATCATTTTAAAAGAAACTGTGTGTAACAGGGTGGAAACAAGCGCCACAGGGTGGAAAGTACCGTAACAGGGTGGAATTATCAACAATGATTAGCTGTAACTTGCTATTATTGAACGTTTTTATTATATCCACATACAATACCATCAAGAAAATAGTGCAATAGTGCCCCCCCAGTGACACCACCACCACACACACCGGCAGTACTAGTCAAGGTTACAGTTAAACATATTTACAGAAGATGAATTCATTCATTTGGACTCTAAAGAGAGAGTAATTCATTGGAGTAATTCATTCAGTCTTTCATTTTCATTTCATTTATAACCATATAACAGACTAATCAATTCATTTAGAGTAAATAATACAGAATTTCATTCCATTTTCATTTCTAACTGTAGAGAGATATTCATCCATTTAGAGTAATTTATTCAGTATTTCATTTCTTATCATTTAAGACCAGAGTAATTCATTCAGTATTTCATTTTATGTCATTTAACACCAGAGTAATTCATTCAGTATTTCATTTCATGTCATTTAAAACCATAGAGTAATTCATTCAGTATTTTTAAAATGATAAAGCCCAATTAATGCCCACATTCCGCAAAAAAATATTCTATAGGCTTTATATTGGCAAAGAACAGATTCATTACAAATTAGTTCATTATATCATAATATCTAATAATGATCATGAAATGTACATATATCATATTTTTATTATTAAATAATAACGATAGTTATGCTAATATGGTCATAATAAGAATAAATAATAATTTATTACTTATTATTGTTATTGTTATTATTATTATTTATATTATTGTTATTGTTATTATTAGTAGTATAATAATAATAATTATTATTATTGTTGTTATTGTTATTATTATTAGTATATTATCATTAATACTATCATCATCATCACATCTGAGAGTGCATATTCTGTATTATTATTAGATATTTTCCACCCTGTTACGTTCCACCCTGTTACGTAACAGGGTGGAATATTTCCAACCAAAGTAGACCTGACCAGCTAGCACTCCAGACCTGACTAGCTAGCTCTCCAGATTTAAACAGTACATAAATAGGGACA
The DNA here is from genome assembly GCA_026686955.1 of Epinephelus cyanopodus. Lineage (NCBI taxonomy): Eukaryota > Metazoa > Chordata > Actinopteri > Perciformes > Serranidae > Epinephelus > Epinephelus cyanopodus. The sequence continues at coordinate 43,785,679 of CM048917.1, read as the reverse complement.
TCAAACATATTTAAAAAATTTTCAAATTTGTTTTTACTTTCTCAACAATTTAGCGTAACAGGGTGGAAATTTAAGAGTAGGACATGTGATTTACACTATAAAACATGCAAAAACGGCAAGAGATGTTGATTCTTATCTCTGACTTCTCCTTCAAATTTCCCACCAAAAGGCTGCTTCCAGTTCCTGCGTGTTGGATCATGGGAATTGTAGTTTTACTTGGTTTGGTAGGCTCAAAACCACAATGTAACAGGGTGGAACGCAATTCGGGGGACACTCAGTAAATTCAATGGAACACCTAAATAACAGTGATATAGCCACAAACATATATTTAGAATTTTAATTATTTAATCTTGATATATACAATAATAAAGCTATTTTTTGTAATTATTTATTATTTTAATGAAATATTCTTCATTGAAATATGAAAAGTTGCCTTGGGGACATGGTAAAAACGTGTGTTTGTGCTTAAAAAGAGGTATATAAATATAAATATACATTTTTTTTCAGGCAATATTCTGTGTTAATATTACATGGGAGACCTCTATCTGTAATAAAATGTATTTCATATTAAAATTTGGTTTATGTAAAGTAAGATACAAGGGGCTCTGTTCCAGGGACTGGAATGTTACCAATAGTGAGGAATGACCCATACAACATACACATGTGTACCAATTTTGATGTTCCAACTCCAAAAAAACCCTGTGGGAAGGGGTTTTTGAAAATTTCTAGGGGGTGCCAGAGGCATTTTGCCCCCCCACTTATCCCCTTCTCTTCAAAATGTTGTTGACACTGGCGGCTCTGGGCGTGATCATTATCAGTTATTGTCACCATATACTCCACACACAGCTTGTTGTCAGATTCTCACGTGTGATTCACGCGTGGATGCGGCCAAATTAGACTGTATCCCACTGTATCTATCTATCTATCTATCGATATCCCATCTTAAATCCTTGTTAATGTAATGTTATCTATCTGTTTTTTTCGCTCTCCTTCCATAACATTACCGTTTGCATATCTGGCAACCGTGTTTTCGTTTTTTTGTTTTTTTTTATATAACACTTCCGGTGTTCCGAGGGAAACCCCTGTATTTGACATCACAACGCTTTGAACTGAGGGTAATTTCCTTATGGTAAGTCCACATCGATGCTGACCTACGGTAAGGGGGCATAAAGGGCTCACTCACTGACTTGACGATTTGACAATGGGACAGCCCTCACACGCTCACGCACTTCTCATGAACGCGCCTCTAAGTCAGTGAGTCTGTAAGGGATTGGATTGGAATTGGGTCTGTGAGGTCGCTGAAGCCATCAAAAAGCCAAACGTATTTGGTGGCGATGGAGTCATAGCGGCCATTTTCACATTTTCATCATTTGTCAGAAAGGTGATTATTCTACTTTATTATTGAGGTTGTAGTGGGTGGTATTGGTATACTGGAGTGCAATATCTTTAAAAGTGTTCCTAATATTTTGTCCCCCTCAATTAGAGAAAATTAGGAGGCCACCCCAGTACACCACCACCATTGACTATGACCTCAATAATAAACAAAGTAGAATCATCACTTTCTAGACGATGTCAACAATAACCGAAAATTTATAAGCTTCAGGGAAAAAATCATGGTATAGTCGTTCTACTGGATTGCATTAGATTACATAGGTGTACACAAAGTGGCCAGTGACTGTATGTTACATATGTACCGTATTTCCTCAAATAGTAGCCGGGGCTACTATTAACAAAAAAGTAGTTTGGGACCAGGGTACAAATAGGGGCAGGTTACTATTTGAAGGAGGCTTTCAATAAAAGAAAAAAAAAGACAAAATCTCAGCCAAATTTGAAAATACAAATACTGTATTTTTTTTCATTTAAACAGCAGAAATATTTATGTAAACTTTTCTTTACAGCAAAAATGTACAGTACAGGCCAAAAGTTTGGACACACCTTCTCATTCAATGCGTTTTCTTTATTTTCATGACTATTTACATTGTAGATTCTCACTGAAGGCATCAAAACTATGAATGAACACATGTGGAGTTATGTACTTAACAAAAAAAGGTGAAATAACTGAAAACATGTTTTATATTCTAGTTTCTTCAAAATAGCCACCCTTTGCTCTGATTACTGCTTTGCACACTCTTGGCATTCTCTCAATGAGCTTCAAGAGGTAGTCACCTGAAATGGTTTTCACTTCACAGGTGTGCCTTATCAGGGTTAATTAGTGGAATTCCTTGCTTTATCAATGGGGTTGGGACCATCAGTTGTGTTGTACAGAAGTCAGGTTAATACACAGCCGACAGCCCTATTGAACAACTGTTAAAATTCATATTATTGTTAGGATTGCACTTGTGTTTTCCCTTTCCACCTGTTTCCCCCCCCCTCTTCTGTCAGCAGGAGCAGGCAAGGCGTGGCATCTTCTACTCACCTGCGGGCAGTCAGCAATCATCCACTCACCTGCACACACTCTGCAATCACCCTGGTGTATATAGATCGACTCTTCCCTTCAGTTGGCGCCAGTTCGTTGTATATCCCTCGTGGTAATGTTCTCGGCCTCGGTCTTGTACCAGATCTGAATGAGATTAGTTCCTTGTATGTTCTTGGCTCCTGACTCCGTTTTCCTCTGTTGCAGCCGTCATCGCTCTGCTGCTGACCTGCCTCGCCTGCCTGCCTTCACCTGCTGCACTCCAGCCGCAACCTGCAAGCCACTCAACTGTCTGCCCCGCTCCAACTCCGACATCCAATCCTGGAAAACTCCCCCTGCCTCTGTCAAGCTCCGTCCGTCCGACCCCCCTCCTTCTGGACCTAATTATTACCGGTACCCACCAATGGTAAGCCAGCTGACCTTGTGGTCCTGCGGCAGCGTCCCTGCCTTTCACGCCAGAGACCTGGGTTCTAAACCCACACAAGTAAAGAGACTGCTGTAAATAAACTTGTTGAACTGTGCTCTACGGGTTTTTGCATTTTTGAGTCCTCCTTTCGTTCTAGTGCACAACAATTATGGCAAGAACCAATCAGCTAACTAAAGAAAAATGAGTGGCCATCATTACTTTAAGAAATGAAGGTCAGTCAGTCCGGAAAATTGCAAAAACTTTAAATGTGTCCCCAAGTGGAGTCGCAAAATCATCAAGCGCTACAATGAAACTGGCACACATGAGGACCGACCCAGGAAAGGAAGACCAAGAGTCACCTCTGCTTCTGAGGATAAGTTCATCCGAGTCACCAGCCTCAGAAATCGCAAGTTAACAGCAGCTCAGATCAGAGACCAGATGAATGCCACACAGAGTTCTAGCAGCAGACCCATCTCTAGAACAACTGTTAAGAGGAGACTGCGCGAATCAGGCCTTCATGGTCAAATAGTTGCTAGGAAACCACTGCTAAGGAGAGGCAACAAGCAGAAGAGATTTGTTTGGGCCAAGAAACACAAGGAATGGAAATTAGACCAGTGGAAATCTGTGCTTTGGTCTGATGAGTCCAAATTTGAGATCTTTGGTTCCAACCGCCGTGTCTTTGTGAGCCGCAGAAAAGGTGAACGGATGGATTCCACATGCCTGGTTCCCACTGTGAAGCATGGAGGAGGAGGTGTGATGGTGTGGGGGTGTTTTGCTGGTGACACTGTTGGGGATTTATTCAAAATTGAAGGCATGCTGAACCAGCATGGCTACCACAGCATCCTGCAGCGTCATGCCATCCCATCCACGTTTAGTTGGACGATCATTTATTTTTCAACAGGACAATGACCCCAAACACACCTACAGGCTGTGTAAGGGCTATTTGACCAAGAAGGAGAGTGATGGAGTGCTGCGGCAGATGACCTGGCCTCTACAGTCACCGGACCTGAACCCAATCGAGATGGTTTGGGGTGAGCTGGACCCAGGGCTGCCCCTGATCAAATTGGGGCCCTAAGCGAAATTTTATTCGGACGCCCCCATCCTAAATGTATCATAGGTACAAAATGACCATACAACAACTTGCCATTTAACTTGACAACCTTTATTGGCGATAACAAATGAACTGTATAGAGTAGTTTGGCTGTATGAGTCAAATAAAATAAAAAATTCAACCTGAAATAAATAAATAAATATTAAATAAAAATAACTCCAAACTGAAATAAATAAACAAATCTGAGTCACAATTAGCCATCAATTACTCATCAAAAGAAAGTAACTTCCACCACCTCAATCCCCCACCCTTGATTAATCACTGAAAATAAAATAAAAGAGGGAGACAGGTTTTTCCTATTTAATCTTATGTTGTTATATTTCTCCCTCTCCCCTCTCTGGAGGCGTCCGATCTCCCTCAGCCCTCCGTCTCTCCCACCTTAATTAAACACTGAAAACAGAAATAAAATACAGAGACATTTTTAGCTTATTTAGCTATATTTCTCCCTCTCCCCTCTCTGGAAGCGTCCGACCTCCCAGCTCCACACATACCCCCGAGGCTCTTTTGGACGACTCTTCACCTGTTGCAGCTCTGCAAGTGCCTGCCGGCGCACACCTCTGATTGTTCAGATGTTGAGTGCTGTCAATCATTGCAGCGACATCTGGGCGGTCAGGTCTCTTCTCTCCTTCCTCGAGCTGATTCTACACGCGCCTCACGGTGGCGCATGTGTATCCATTGCGCATATGCGCAAATGCGTCCCCTCACGCAAAGTGTGGCCCCCCATGGAAGATGGGGCCCTACGCACAGCGCGTGTTCTGCGTTTAGAGAGGGGCGGCCCTGGCTGGACCGCAGAGTGAAGGTAAAGGGGCCAACAAGTGCTAAACACCTCTGGGAACTCCTTCAAGACTGTTGGAAAACCATTTCAGGTGACTACCTCTTGAAGCTCATCGAGAGAATGCCAAGAGTGTGCAAAGCAGTAATCAGAGCAAAGGGTGGCTATTTTGAAGAAACTAGAATATAAAACATGTTTTCAGTTATTTCACCTTTTTTTGTTAAGTACATAACTCCACATGTGTTCATTCATAGTTTTGATACCTTCAGTGAGAATCTACAATGTAAATGGTCATGAAAATAAAGAAAACGCATTGAATGAGAAGGTGTGTCCAAACTTTTGGCCTGTACTGTATTTTCTATATAGTATTACAAATAAAGCACTGTTTTATTTACAGTAACAAACTTTACTTTAACAGTAAAAATAGTTTATGGTGTTTTTGTAAATCACCACTATTTACTATTTACTACAGCACAGTGTACTAGTTGTCCTGCCTTGAAACAGTGAATCATCTCATCCTCTGTCCCATCTATAGCCACCGTGATGCCACACACCTTACAAGACAACATGCCACAAATTAATTTTAAAACTAGGCTACATTCATAATTGTGACTTTTTATCTCACAATATTCCTCCGACATTTGTTCGGAATATTTCAAAACTTCTAGCTTTAAATGAACACTGAATTCGGTCTTGTCGCCATCTTATCGGTTTACAATCAGCTGAGAATGCGCAACTGCGCATGTGCCTGGATGAAGGTTTATGTGTGTGTGGATGTGGGTCTCTGTGTATGTGTGTGTAATCTGGGTCTAGCGCTCTATAAATGCCAAAATGTCAAACAACCATCTCTGGTTTATAAAATAGGCTGGTGTTTATTTATTTAATTTTTTAAGACCCGGTTACTAAAAGACATCGGCTTCTAATAGGGGCCTGGTTTTAAATTGCGGAAATACGGTATATTGATGGTGGGATGGGACGAGAGTACACCTCAAAATAATCACTGGAACACAGGGAGAACATGCTAACTCCACACTCATAAATCACCACAACTCCTGAGGGAACAACAAATAAAATGTTCCCTAGCAGTCTGTTTATTCCCAGCAATGAGAAGTAATGCCAGTCACTTCACTATATGCTCTGGGCAAGCACTTATACATAACATAACCACAACGACATTTGCATTTTAGCATTATTTACCATGCTTGGGTTGAAAAGTGTTTGAGCCATTCCTGAGCTTCTGCGCTCCATCCTTTCACTGTAGTCCTCCGGTAAAAAATGGTTGGAGCAAATAAACATTTTCCGGAACATTTCCACGGGTGTGTGGGGGTCAAAGTCCAGCACAAATAGTTTATTGTTTTAATTGTTTCATCCTGTTCATATTTTTGGTTGGTACTACCTGAAAAGTAACTCTGTTCCATTGTCTCAGCTGCGCACTGTGTCACTCCGCCCAGTGGTTTACTCAAGAAAGTAGTTCCAAGTATTTGCTTCATGTGTTGTAATGTTACTTAATTACACATTATTTCAAAGTTTGGGGAATGTAGAGGTCATGTGTTTTCTACTAGAGCGTTTTGGAGTCATTTGATGGTGTATTTGATTAGTTTTGAGGGAGAGAGGGGCTGTAGCATTCACCTCCATTTGTGCGCTGAGCAGTGTTCGGATCTTTTTAAATTTTAAATTTTAGCCGTCTGAAAAGGCTCGACAGGCAGCACGCAAAGTTATAACTCGTGTTTTCTTTTTGCCTTCTTTATTTAATTTGAAACAATAAGCAACAGATGCAAAATGTTACATGTCATGTCAAATGTAAAACTGTGATTACTGAACAGCTGTTTCCACTTTCCACACAATAAATAGAACATAAGTCTTTAAGCTGGTTAATTATTTCTCCATCAGCGATCATTCTAAACAAGACTGTTGACATACATATAACATGAATCCTCCTACATATTATTTACATATTTAACAATGTCAAACACAAGACAGAAGACCCAAAGCAACCACATTGACTACATCTCCCAGAAAGCCCAGCACTCTGGGAGTATGCGCAAAGCAGTCTCTAAGCACGGACATGTCAAGACACTGTCTGTGTTTACGTAGTGCACTTGCCGCCGATACGTTACAAGACACGACAACACAATGCTCTACAACAGACCACAGAGTCAAAGTCACCGTTCACCACGCCATCATCCACATTAGCTTACGAGTGTTCAACCACCGGCATGTCTCGGCTAACATCGATCACGAGAATGCTCCCGGGAGTTAGCCGAGTGCTAGCCGAGTCAAATGCGCTACACACACATTAGCGGCTGAACACTTATAACGCTTATAAACCACAAATTATAAGTTACCTAAAGCACGTCGGGATTGCGTGGTGAACGTCAACACACAACCATTTATTTATAATGCAACCGTCATTTGCAGGCTGTTTGCAGCTAGCAGTTGTTCTGCTTACCTGCAGGCTGTGTGCTCCTGCGGAAAGTCTGAATTAGGGCTGCAACGATTCGTCGACATTGTCAACAAAAATTGATAATAGAAATAGTCGACAATGAATGCCATTGTCGACATGAATTCCATTGTCGACAATTGTTGCCAGACGTGTTTTTCCAATGGAGGCATCTCACTTCATTACAATCTCTGCTGAGAGTTGCACATGCGCAATAGCATCTCTGCCAAGCGGTAACATATACACAAGTGGCGGTGTCCTACACAGCAGCTACACGTACCAAAACTTCTAAAGTTTGGGAGCATTTTAGCCTGGATACAGCGAATAAAAAGATTACTTGGAAGGTTTGCAAAGCAGACCTTGCGTATCACGGCAGCACCTCGGTGATGCACGAACATTTAAAGAGAAAGCACGAAACGGAGTCTGACTCGCCTCGGTAAGATTCAAGTAACATTCAAGCCATTATGTTTTGTTTTTGATGTACATTGTACATGTTATAAACGTATTTTCGCTTTAAAAGAGAGCTTCAACGTTATGCCTGACTGTGCCTAACAAAAGTATTTCTAATTAAATGCATGCAGTCTGAAGAAGAGAGCCACCATGGACCCCTTTCTGCAAAAGAAGCAGACGTGTACCCTGCAACAGGCGACTGCCCTCACTGAGCCAGTATTGCAGATGCTGATCTATGATATGAGGCCGCTCTCCATGGTTGATGGTGCCGGGTTTCAACAGATGATAACCCAGTTCAACCCAGACTACATCCTGCCATCCAGAACCCATTTCACCCACTTGATGGAGCAGAAATACAGTACAACGTTTCTGAAGGTAAATGTTTAAAATGCGCACACACACACACACACACACACACACACATGGTTCATATAAGCAATCACACATTTAATTTAAAAGCAATTATATATTTCATATTAGCAATCACCCACACACACACACATTTCATAATTCATATAAACAATTACATATTTCATACAAGCAATCACAAATTTAATTTAAAAGCAATTATATATTTCATTCATAAAAGCAATTATATATTTACATTTAGATATATATTAAAATAGCTGAAATACATAACTTAGTTTTGGTAAAATCATAGAGTAGCTGCAATTATTAAAAATGTAAAACTTGTATGTTGAATAGTTTCTGTTGACATGTAGGTTTTTGCACTTTAAATATTTACAAAATCAACTTTTGTGTTTAAAGGTAAAGGAGATCCTAAAAGAGGCCAACAGCTCCCTCACACTGACGTGTGATGTTTGGACCAGCCGTGCCACAGAGGCATATCTTGGAGTTTCGTGTCATTTCATCACCAAAGACTGGCAAATGAAGACTTTGAACCTCGCCACTCTACCTCTGGAGGAGAGGCATACTGCTGCGAACATCATGACATGGATGGAAGAGGTGATAGAGAAATTTGACATCTTGCCTAGCAAAATTAAAGCAATAGTGCATGACAACGGGTCTAACATGGTGGCGGCAGCTCGACTCCTGGAAGAAAAACACGGTTGGTCTTCAGTCCGCTGTGCTGGGCACACCCTCCAGCTTATCGTCAACAGTGCACTCAAAGAGCCCAGCATCAACAAAGCTACTGGTGCTGCAAGAAACCTAGTGGAGCACTTTAGGAGAAGTGAGCTGGCAAATTCAAAACTGAAGAAGAAGCAGCAGCAAATGAACACCGCAGAGCACAAGCTGATCCAGGACGTCAGTACGCGATGGAATAGTACCTACTACGTGGTAGCGAGACTCCTGGAGCAGCGCTGGCCAGTCACTGCAACTCTCTCAGACCCTGAGGTAACACCAAGAGGCAAGCACTACTTTGACCTGAAACCAGAGCAGTGGGTACTACTTGAAGAGCTGGTGCAAAGGTTGGTCTTTTGAATGTGCTACTGTTTTCCTCAGTGGACAGGAGTATGCTACTGCTTCATGTCTTCCACAGCTGGTCAAAGGGCTGCAACGGTCCATACAGCAAACCCAGTTTGAGACAAGCCCAGGAAAAGCCTTTCGAGCCATTGCAGGAAAAGGAATAAGTGAGAGATGGGAGAATCTTAACACTGTCAGCAGAGATTGACAACAACCCACTTGTTCTTGGAGCTGCCATCGACCCAAGATTCAGAAAGCTGAAGTTTATCTCACCTGAAGATGGCACAAGGGTGCAAAGTACAGTTGAAGTTCTTGCTATCAAAGAAGCAAAGGCCGAGACTGGGATACATGATGACCCCGAGCTACAGCAGAAGAGGAGGGGTCATGTCCCAGGGGGAAAGTCAGCACTGGATAACCTGCTTCAGTCTGACACAGACAGTCTGAGTGAGGAAGAGGAGGAAACCCAGGAGGACAAAAAAATCCAAATGGTGAGGAGGGAAGTTCAGATGTTCTTCATAGAGCCACCAATAGCCAAAAAGGATGACCCTCTCAGCTGGTGGAGAGAAAATGAGGGCCGTTTTCCCACACTGTCAAACCTAGCAAGATCTCTTCTGTGCATTCCTGCAACATCCACCCCGGCAGAGCGAATCTTCTCAGCAGCAGGAAATATCTGCTCCCAGAAGAGAGCAAGCCTCACACAAGACGATGTGGATATGCTGACTTTCCTTAGTATGAAAAAACTGAACAACATATCCCGAGCCTCATGTTGATTTTAAACCTGGTCTGTCCACCATGACAGGTTTGTGTCAGGTTGTATCACACAGTCCATGTTCACAACTTGAATTTGGACAACTCTGAATGCTTAATTTTCAGCTGTGTATCTACAAACGTCAGTCGTTAAAACCGTTAGATTTCAGACTGTTGAGAATTGTAAAGTTCTTTTGCGACAGACTGTGCAGTTGACCACTGAATGTACTTCACAAAATGCACTTAATATTTGTTTTGTTTACTGTTTTACTGCTGCTAATGTGCCTGCCCTTGGTTTACAGGAAAAAAATGTTTACTTGATTTCAATTTATTATTTATTTTTTATAAAACACATTTGCCTGTCCTTAAAAAATGGACAGAGGTTTATTTATTTATGGGTTTATGTCTATACTGACCGAGCACTGTGCCTAATTGGTTTTAGATAGGACATTTTTATTTACTTTTTGTATGAACCGGCCTATCAGCAGCAAAGTTGAATAAAAGATGCATTTTTCATTGAAGTACCTATCTTTCTTGTGTTTATTATCATTTGCCACATAATTAAAGCAACCTCATGCTAAATTTAAGAAAAATTGAATAATTATCCGATTAGTCGACTAATCGTTTCAATAGTCAGCGACTAGTCGACTATTAAAATAGTTGTTAGTTGCAGCCCTAGTCTGAATACAATGGGCCGTCACCGTGAAAACAAGAATAGCCTACGTACTCACCCACGATTAACCCCTTAAAGGGTCTCAGGCGTACAACACAACCAAAATGAATGTTTTCACCAAACAATTTACATTGCAGGTATCTCTGTTAAAGGAAGAGAGTGGCTGCAGCAGCTCAATAAATTCTTCATATTTTTCATCAGTAAACATAACTTAGTCCCAATAATGTTACCAAGTGACGATGTCTTGACAGGCAGCTCTGTCCCACCGATCTCAAAACAGCAGGCAGACAATTAAAGGTAATGTACCTACTCATATGACTATAGGGATTATTTGACAAAATGCCAAAATGTCAAACTGTCCCTTAAAATGTAACATCACTTTCTTTTCATATTAGCCTTTGAGAAAGCCATTAAATGTTGTCCAGAGTTCTTAATAAAATGAAATTTAAAAACAGACCCATGATTGCTCCTCACTTTGGTTTTATTCATATTCCACATATTAAACAAATTAAAAGTTTTCTCAGTCGCTATTTCAGCTTTTACCACCAACAGATGCTGATTACCACACATCTAGTCTCTTAAAATCCTGTTGAGTAGATGAGGAGGGGTTCTTCAAAATTTCAAGGGGGCGCTATAGGGGCATTTTGTCCCCCTCATGGGCGACGCCCCTATCAGATGCAAGAGCTTGCCATTCTTGACCTATGTATCAATTTTCATGAGGATATGAGGTCGCTGAAGCCATGAAAAACCCAAATGCATTTTATGGCGTGGGCGGTGCCATAGCGGCCATGTCCCTTGACATAAAAGCTTTCAATACCTTTCGATCAGCATGGTCTCAGGGTGATCTGTACCAAATCTTAAGTTGATTGGACAAAATCTGTAGGAGGAGTTCCTCAAAATACAAAGTTGTCAAAATCTCAAAATCGCCACCAAAATGAAAAGTTTAAATCAAAATGGTTGACTTCCTGTTTGGAGTAGACCAATGGTGGCAGAGACGTTTTTGTGCGTCTGGGTGACATACACATATGTACCAATTTTCATCTTCCTACTCCAAAAAAACCCCTATGGGGAGGGGTTTTTGAAAATTTCAAGGGAGTGCTTTAGACGCATTTTGTCCCCACCATGGGTGGCGCCCCTATGGGATGCAAGAGCTCACCATTCTTCACCTGTGTATCAGTTTTCATGAGGATATGAGATTGTTGAAGCCATCAAAAAGCCAAATGTATTTAGTGGCGAGGGATCGATAGTCGCCACGCTGCCACATGGACACCATTACACATAGCTTCACAGCGTTCATAAGCTAGCTTCACCAACTTGTTGTGCATGCATTAGAAGTGGAATGAAGTTGATGCGGTCAAGTTTGTGTCATCAGTACATGTTAAAGTAAAAACTGGTCACTTCCTGTTACTACTGGGGGGTGCTATGAATAAGGTGGGATATTAATATATCTGACTGTTCAGGGCGGAGCCATTACCATGTCCAGCAATTTTGAAGCTGCTGAGATCAAGTATGTGGACGTGAGGTCTATTTGAAAATCGATAGCGAGAAAACGAAAAGTCACCAAAATTGGTCATGCCCTAGCGGCCACGCCCCTTGACATAGAGATAAGCTTTTAATAACTTTTGATCAGCATGTTCTCAGGATGATCTGTATGAAATGTGAAGTCCCTTTCAGGAGTTCGTTCAAACGTCAAAAATTCAAATCAAAATGGCTGACTTTCTGTTGGGTTTATAATGCATTGGTCCAAGAGGATTTTTTGTGTGTCTTGGCATGTTCTGCAAGCCCACCCATTTTCATGCACGTAGGTGAAACTCACAGGCGGGGCTCGAGGCATGAAATATTCTAGGGGGCGCTATGTCTCCATTTGGCCCCATCCACATACAGCGCTGCCAAAATATCAAATTTTTTGCCAGATCGAATGCATGTGCCAATTTTGGTGAGTTTTTCTATTTGGGAAAGGGACCAAATTGGAGATTAAAGGTTCATAAGAATAATAACAATAATAATAATAATAATGATAATAATAATAATAATAATAATAATAATAATAATTGAAGCTGCAAGCAGCGATGAACGGGCCCTCGCACCTACATGCAACTCGAGGGGGCTGGCATGACACCTTCTGACGCGTCAGTTCATTTCTGTCAAAGTTAGACATCGCATACGGGAGTGACTTGGCATATCCTTGATAAAGTGCTGGAATGACATATTTCATATTTTGTATCACTTCCTCTTTCCACTACAGGGAGGTGGAGAGCACACTAATTATACAACAAGTTTTTATACATCAAATATACACCACACCATTAAACTTTCAGATAAATCAAAAGATAAGTGTTTGATGAGACCTACTTCCTGTCGCCAGTAGGTGGCACTATGAGTATCAGGAAATATGGTCATATAAATGTTTTCAGGGCAGGACTAATATGATTCATCTAAAGTTGGAGATCAGACCATTGGAGATCAGACCATTTACACCAATGTTATAGCAATTTCCTGTTTCATGGCGAGACATCAAAATTAAACCCTCTGCAGTGGGCGTAGACACTAATGGTATGTCATGTTTGTGTACATCAAATATAGACCACAGCATTGAAATTTCAGGTTAATCCAAAGATAAGTGTCTGATAAGAAGTATTTCCTTTAGCCACTAGGTGGTGCTATGACTATTACTGTATATTGTTCTATAAATGTGTTCAGGGTGGGACTAATATGAATCATGTGAAGTTTGGTGGACATCGGACCATTTACTCCAAAGTTAGAGCAATTTCCTGTTTCATGGCGAGACATAAAAATTAAACCCTCTGCAGCACACGTAGACACTCATGTTATATCATGTTTGTGTACATGAAATATAGACCACAGCATTGAAATATCAGGTAAATCCAAAGTGTCTGATAAGAAGAACTCCCTTTTGCCACTAGGTGGTGCTATGACTATCACTGTATATTGTTATATAAATATGTTCAGGGTGGGACTAATATGAATCATGTGAAGATTGGTGGACATCGGACCATTTACTCCAAAGTTACAGCAATTTCCTGTTTTATGGCGAGACCTCAAAATTCAACACACCACAGCGGGCACGCCATTAAACATTTGGCTGATCCTGTAATAACTTTTGGTCACAACGTAGTCAGGCTCACATAAACCAAGTTTGGAGCAAATCTGATTAAATCTGTAGGACAGGTTCGTTAAAATAAAACGTGTGAAATGACAAAAATGACCACGAAATTCAAAATGGCCGACTTCCTGTTGGGTTTAGGCAATGGGTCCAAGAGGCTCTTTTGTACGTGATGGAATGTTACAGGTGCCTACCAAGTTTCATACATGCAGGTTAACCCAGCTTTGGGGGCTGCTTAATTGAAATATTCTAGGGGGCGCTGTTGAGCCATTTTGGTGCATCAAAGCACAAAAACCACATCAGACAACAGGACTTGAGACCACGTTTGGTGAGTTTTCAAGCATCCCTTGTCCCTTCAAAACAACATCGTGTTTCATAGCAAACAAGGTGGCGCCATGGTGACAGCGTTTGACAAAAACTTGAGAGCGTCATTTTTAAGTATCATCAAGGTCTAAGGACTATTTTTCAGCAAATTTGAGGTGGGTCTGATTAACCTGTTAGAAGCGGGACATCAAAGAATGAACAAAGTAACTTTCTGTTGCCAGTAGCTGGTACTATGACGGTGATCCAAAATTCCTCTGTAGATGTGTTCAGGGCTAGGCTGTCATCATATGTGTGAAGTTATGGAAAGATATTCCAACGTGGAGTCAAGTTAGAGCAACGTTTATCATCACGGCGAAACATCAAAGTTCGCCGCCAGGCTGTCGCCACGCCCTTCGAAGAAAAAGTTTCCACAATAATGCATCATCAACGTCTTATGACTTTTTTCACCAAATTTGAAGTGGATCTGGTCAATTCTTTAGGAGATGTACGTTAAAGTCTAAAACATGACATTTCCTGTTGCCAGTAGGGGGCACTATATTTATCTCTAATTACTGACATGTAGATGTGTTCAGGATGGGACTGTCATCAATCCTGTGAAGTCTGGGCAAGATTGGACCATGTATGCTGGTGTTATAAACTACTTCCTGTTTAGTGGTGAGACCCCTAACTTTGACGCCATCCCACGGTCACACACATTGATGAAAACTCAAGCTTTTAATAACTTTTCATCTTCAAGGTCTTGGGATGGGACAGACCAAGGTTTGAAGTCGATCGGATGAAATCTCTAGGACTAGTTCGTTCATTTATGACCCCTGGAAATGGCCAAAAATGCATCAAAATTGCACAGTAAATAAGTAACAGTAATAATAATAATAATAATAATAATAATAATATTTTAAAAAATCCTTGCATTTCAGTCGGGTCCTCGCACCGCTAGGTGCTCGGGCCCTAATAATAATAATAATAATAATAATAATAATAATAATAATAAAAAATCCTTGCATTTCAATAGGGTCCTCACACCGCTAGGTGCTCATGCCCTAATAATAATAAAAAAATCCTTGCATTTCAATAGGGTCCTCGCACCGCTAGGTGCTTGGGCCCCAATAATAATAATAATAATAATAACAATAATAATAGTAATAATAATAATAAAAAATCCTAGCATTTCAATAGGGTCTTCGCACCGCTAGGTGCTCATACCCTCATAATAAAAAATCCTTGCATTTCAATAGGGTCCTCGCACCACTAGGTGCTCGGGCCCTAATAATAATAAAAAATCCTTGCATTTCAATAGGGTCCGCACACCGCTAGGTGCTCAGGCCCTAATAATAAAAAGCAAGATTATAATAGGGTCCTCACGGACGACTTCGTTATCACTCGGGCCCTAATAATAAATAATAATAAACAGCGTGATTATATTAGGGTCCTACGCGGACAACTTTGTCATCGCTCGGGCCCTAATAATAATAAACAGCGCAATTACAATAGGGTCCTCACGGATGACTTCGTCGTTGCTCAGGCCCTAAATATTAGGACAAGAATAATCTGGTAACATCATGTACGCCATGAAAGACGACCAGCAACAATTGGACCAACATGTAGTCCGTCATGTCTGTAGTCCAAGCCACAGCAAGATTTTATGATTCCATAATTGACTCATCTGACATAGAAACCGTCAGAACAGACAAACATGTAATGTAGTGTGACCTAGCATTAGAATTTTGAAATTATTTGCTCCTTTTTATTACCTACCTTTTGCCTGGTGATGTGGATACCTTCTTGTTACCTGCTTGTTGGACTAATTACTTGTGTACCAACCAGGGTGGCACTGTGGCTGATGGATTTGAAAATCTACCAGCCATTTAATAGATTACTGTTGTCTTTTTGGCTGGTGCGTGAAGCAAATCTGACAGCCACTTACATTTTTAACCAGCATTTAGCTCGTGGCTGGTGCTAATTTCCAGCCCCAGGACCAACCTGTGCTCGATTAAAACCTTTTATTTCATAGCTTCTGCCTAAATTAACACCTAAAGCATTTTTATTTGGAATCAAAAATAAGTAAGGCTATAGAACCTCCTTTTCTGTAACTATGTCTTATGTCAGTTTGTTATGCAAGTTGTTGTCAGTCAGCGCCTCATTCCTGAAGCTGTTTAGGAAATGTAGTTTTTGGTTTTCAGGAGGTTTACTGTAAAACTTCTTTAATGTTTTTGTCAGTGGATTTTATGTTAATTTCTCTTTCATGTCTTTAAATGTGAGGGGTATTTGTAGGGATAAGAAGTTCATTTACAGAGGCAAAAGTAGCCACCCCTCTATATATTGTGTATTCATTTTCTTATTTATTTTTGTTATTATTTCATTTCATTATATGTATTTAATTTTCATGGCTTATGCAAATACACAGCAAACATTCAGAGGTTATACTGTCTTGTTTACTGAAGGATGTATAGTTTTATGTGGTGATGATGTAGTGGAGCTTAGATTGGGCCCAAAAAATCCAGCCTGACCCCACCCGAGCCTGTGCATGTTCTGTCCGAGCCTGGCCCGGCCCTTTAACTGAAAGGGCCCAAGCCCGGTTTAAACCCGAGATATATTTTTGTAATATGTTGGGCCGTTACAACTGACGTTTTGAAGTAGAGTTGTTTGAATAACCAAAATCTGTTCAGAATGATCTTAATGAACAGTGCAACAGTGAGGAAGGATTATGTCAGAACGGGGTGTTTATTTAGGCTATAATGATCCAGAAAACACTGAGGCTATTAATGCACTTATAATAAACAATGGCTACATAAACTCTGAATGGTTTACTCTACTTTACTCTAATATAATTTAACAATGTTGAGTGTAAAATGATTTCTGAACAAAAAGGATATTTCTATTTAAAAAATTAGTGCAAAAACGAGAGTCATAGGCTATAAAAATGAACAAGGCATGGCACAAACAGGCTATGCTATCTGTGACAAACGAACAATGATAACATACATGAACATATGTGTGTTTTTTTTTGTTTTGTTTTGTTTTTTCCTTTTAAGATATTTTTTGGGGCATTTTGCCTTTAATGCCGCTAGCCTAGTGAAACTGCAAAAACAAGGGTCATCTGGCTCGGACGTTGCCCTGGTTAACAAGGTTTGCATTGTGTGTTGGGGAACCACGGCGACCTGATGAGAAATGGGCTAACATGACAAAGATGGACGACCCAATCTCCGAGATTGGGTACCTGCAAGGGAAAATGACCTGAGGTTGAGTATAATGAATAAGCTGGAATATTGGCACCACCAAAGCCAATTACTAAGCCTAAGTGACAAAGTACCCTCTGAAAGTCTGCTAGATAATGGGAATACAGTACTACAAACGATCCCCGCTCAGACCAATACAGAGACAAATCAGCCAATGTACACCATAGCAACAAGATGAACATCAGGAGCCACAAAGACAGTTACCCTCCATAGAGAAGGATGCTGGCGGCCAAGATCAAGGCAACACTGAAAGAGGTTAGTCAACCTTCAGAGCTACAGAAAGGTGTGGGGAAGAAAGGGATCCCTAGGAAGTACAACAAACTGTCTATACCTGAGTCACTGGAGACCGCCAAGCAAAGGCTCACAGCTCTGGCTTTCTGCCTCAAGAGATACACAACAGAAGTAGAAGCCAGGAGAATAAAAAGGATGTTCTCCACCAACCATCCAAAGTGTACTCTCAGTGGCAATAACAACATTAAAATAGATCCACCCAGGATTCCCAGATGGGCGCAATGGCGCACATGGCCCAATACATGAGCACGGCCCAGAAAGTAGTAATACCAGGGAAGCCAAGCACCAGCTACCAGTCACCCAAGACTGCAAGACCAGGCAGACCAAGTTGTGCACTGCCTGGATAGACTACAAGAAAGCATATGACTCTATGTCGCACACATGGGTAATGGAATGCTTGGAAATGTACAATAGCAACTACTGTATCAACACTAAGAGCCTTCATCAAGAACTCAATGGGGCTGTGGAAAACGACTCTGAAGGCCAACTCAAAGCTAATTGCACAAGTTACCATTAAGTGCAGCATATACCAAGGTGATGCACTGTCCTTGCTACTGTTCTGCATAGCCCTGAACCCCCTCAGCCAGCTCATCACATGAGTGGCTACAGATAGCGGTTCTGAAGTGGAGCAACAATCAGTCACCTCCTCTACATGGATGAGGTCAAGCTGTATGCCAGGAGTGAGCATGACATCAACTCACTGATCCACCTCACCAGGATCTAGAGCAATGACATCAGAATGTCATTTGGACTAGATAAGTGTGGTTGGATGGCGTCCAAGAGAGGGAAGATGATCAGAATCGAGGGGGCTGAACTACCAGAAGGTAGCATTGCAGATGCTTAGGTCAGCTACAAATACCTTGGGGTCCTGCAGGCAAATGGGAACCACGAGGAGACCGCAAGAAGGTCAGCCACAGCCAAATACCTACACAGAGTAAGGCAGGTCCTGAAAAGTCAGCTGAACGGAAAGAACAAGGTCTGAGCCATCAACACATACGCCCTGCCAGTCATCAGATACCCCACTGGTATAATAAACTGGGCAAAGGAGGAGATAGAGGACACTGATGTCAAGACAAGAAGGCTTCTCACAGTGCATGGAGGGTTTCATCCCAAATCCAGTACCCTGAGAGTGGACACTAAGTGTAGAAAGGGGGATCAAGGTCTGGTGAGCGTCAGAGCCACTGTCCAGGATGAAACAACCAAGATCCAGGAATACATCAGGAAGATGACCATCTCCCTGATGTATTCCTGGAAAATGAGCTGCAAAGTGAATACCTCAGGCAGCAGAAACCCAAGAATGAAGAAGAGGAGTACGAGCCATCATGGAAGGACAAGCACCTGCATTTCACGTACCGCTGACAGATTGAAGAAGTGGCCGACATCAAGAAATCCTGCCAGTGGCTGGAAAAGGCTGGACTGAAAAAGAGCACAGAAGCATTAGTCATGGCAGCACAGGAACAGACACTTAGTACAAGATCAATAGAAGCAGGAGTCTACCACACCAGGCGGGACCCCAGGTGCAGGGCTGTGCAAAGATGGTCCTGAGACAGTTCAGCACATAATAGCAGGGTGTAAGATGCAGGCAGGAAGAGCATATATGGAACACCATAACCAAGTGGCTGGCATAGTGTACAGGAACATCTGCACTGAGCATAGGTTGAAAGTCCCAAGGTCATAATGGAGGACACTTCCTACTGGCCAAGCTAAGATCCGGTGGGACTTCAGGATCCAGACTGACAAACTGGTGATGGCTATCCAACTGGACATTGTGTTGATCAACAAACAACAGAAGAGGGCAGTGGTAATAGATGTAGCAATTCCGAGCGACAGCAACATCAGGAAGAAGGAACAGCTTGAAAAATACCAAGGGCTGAAAAAGGAGCTACAAAAGATGTGGGGAGTAAAGCAAATAGTGGTGCCAGTAGTAATAGGAGCACTCTGGGCTGTGACTCTCAAACTGGAAGAGTGGCTCCAGCAGATTCCAGATACAACATCTGAGGTCTCTGTCCAGAAGAGTGCAGCCTTAGGAACAGCTAAAATACTGCACAGAACCCCAAAACTCCCAAGCCTCTGGTAGAGGACCCAGGCTTGAGGAAGACGCACCACCACCCCCAAATATATATACATACAGTCATGGAAAAAATTATTAGACCACCCTTGTTGTCTTCAATTTCTTGTTCATTCTAATATCTGGTACCACTAAACGTATAATACAATGAACACAACAAAAAATGCAGCTGGTCACATAATACTTTATGTCCTATTTGACATTCTTAAGCTTAATTGATTCCCAGGGTATATAAGAGGCCATTTCATGTCACAAGCAGCACTGCACATGCAAAGGCCTAGAGTGGTTTCCTGCTTACATTCAAGCCGTAGCACAACTCAGAAGTTGTCAGCTCTCACATAATGCCTAAAACAAAAGAATTATGTGAAGCCACAAAGGCAGCCATCTTGGCACTGCTGGAAATTGGCATGAGTGAGAGACAGGTAGCGAAAAAACTGAAGATCTCCAAGACAGCCGTTCATTACAACAAAAAAAAACAAGCTGAACATGGCACTACCAAATTGCTACCTGGCCGTGGCAGGAAACGTCTTTCTACCCCACGAGATGACCGTGCACTCATCCGTTCCTGTGTCAGGAATCGTCGTCAGACCTCCAGGGACCTTAAAAATGAGTGGGCACTGTCGAGAAATGTGACTTGTTCGGCAAGGACAGTTCGAAACCGACTTGTTGAAGCTGGTTTGAAGTCACACAGAGCACGCAAGAAGCCCTTCATCAATGAAAGGCAGAGGAAGGCCCGGTTACTCTTTGACCACAAGGATTGGACTGTTGATGATTGGGCTAAGGTTCTCTTCAGTGATGAATCCAATTTTGAATTGATGCCCACTCCAGCCAACTTACTGGTTAGGAGGAAGCCTGGAGAAGCTTACAACCCAGACTGTCTTGCCCCTACAGTAAAACATGGGGGTGGATCAGTCATGATCTGGGGTTGTTTCAGTCTGAGTGGAACAGGGCAAATGCAATTGTGTGAAGGCCGAATGAACCAGGTCATGTACAGGACTACCCTTGAAAACAGTCTTCTTTCATCAGCTGGAAAACTCTTTCCTGCCTCGAATGACTGGATTTTCCAACAAGACAATGCCCCTTGCCACACGGCAAGGTCAGTTAAAGCCTGGATGGAGAACCACAACATTCGCACCATGCCTTGGCCTGCTCAATCACCAGATCTTAATCCAATTGAAAACCTGTGGAAAATCATCAAACTCAAAATGGAGAACCACAAGCCCAAAAACAAAGAAAATTTGTTTGAATTTGTCCAACAGGAATGGGCTGCTGTGACAGCAGAACAATGTCAGAAGCTGGTGGAGAGCATGCCAAGACGCATGGCTGCAGTCATCAAAAACAATGGTTATGCAATCAAGTATTAACTCTTGTGTGTATCATGTGTTTAAAGCAAACAGAAAAGAAAACATGGAATGCTTAAAAGTAGTGTTTTTGGCGGTACAATGCCATAGCTATTGATGTAAGAATTTAAGTAATTTTGGTTATTATCAAGAAAACCATGGAAAATGAATAGTTCTTAGTTCTTAAATTAAACTCTCATGAGCTATTTTTGTTGTTATCATTATAATTGTCCAAACAAATGTACCTTTAGTTGAGCCAGGCATTAAAATTAACAAGAAATTGAAGAAAACAAGGGTGGTCTAATAATTTTTTCCATGACTGTATATATATATATATATATATATATATATATATACACACACACACACACACACACACACACACATATATATATATATATATATATATATATATATAAAACACTCATCACATATGGACTGACACTGGGTTACGTTCTGAGCTTAAAATAAAAATCCTTTAAAACTCAACTTCAACAGGGAACAAACTGTCAGACATGAACATTTTACTTTTGTTGAAGTTGGGCTTTAATGGCCTGAAAATTACCTTTAACAAAAAAAAAAAAAAAAAAAAAAAAAGAACAGTTGCCGCATGTCATCTTCACTTGTCTTTGGCAGTGTGTCATCCACGGCTCCATCACACACACTGGATAGACATACACAATCAGGCTCATTGCTACGTTTTGCCTTAGTGAATTAGACATTGTCAATGTTACGGGTGATTTTCTCCCTGATGGCTTTTGTTGATAGCTTTTCCTTGTGCACACCATTTGATTCAAGGATGTTGGAGTTGACTGACTTTAGGTCTGTCATGATGAGGACTTCTCTGGCCCTGAGTCTAGAGTGATCTAGGCTGACAAACTCAATGTCTGAGGCTACTATGCCAACATTAGCTTCTTGCTTTGGAAGGTCCTTGGCTTCATCACATCTCTTTTTATGACGTTGGACATTGTGCACCCAACACTTGAGGTGATACTTGACGTCAATTGTACATGCATCATCTGAACTGATAGCAGCGCTCAACTGAACTTTCCATTGCTGGTTGTTACTCTCTTGGACAGCTTCTCTCAGCTGTTGGTCTATACTGAATGACGAAACCTCATGAAGATGGTATTTTGTCTCCTTCTGACAAAAGAAGCACAGATCTGCACTGGCAGCAGCTGCCGATGAACAGGTGTACCAGATCTCGCTGGATGAGCCTGATGGACTTGATTCGATCAATCAATCAATCATTTTTATTTATAAAGCCCAATATCACAAATCACAATTTGCCTCACAGGGCTTTACAGCATACGACATCCCTCTGTCCTTTAGACAGCTACAGCTACAGGTGCAGAGGGTGGTCGGCCACACCTTTTCTGAAGAAGCTCACTCTCACCTTCCTCACATGCTTTATGATAGCGAGCTTTTGCATGCTTCACGTGCACAATGTTGCAGTTGGTTGCATAGCAATTCCTGTGCCATGATGCTTTCCTGTTATGCAGATCTTCTGTACGGTTGGAGTCTATTGCTGACCTGTGGGTAATCAGCATATCCACACTGTCCAAACTCATGGACTAAATGAAGGAACTTGTAATATGTCTCCAGTGATGGTTCTTTCACCAGACCATGCTTATCTTTCTTCTGGCACTGGATACATAGTTCAAAATCTGTTTCTAGTTTTGCTTTCTTAGTGAACAGGTTCTGTGCCATCTTGGTAGGCCTACTGCTCTCTATGGCGGGATAAGATCTGCGACACAAAAACACAGAAAGTCAGACTGGGGTGGTCACACGTGTAATTCAGTATATTAAATTACAGTAATACTTAATACCCAATAATAGGCCTACTCTTTCACATAGTCATGACACACGTGCACACACACTTAGTTAGCTAGTGTGATGGAAAATTCGGGTATTTAAACATATTTAACCTATAATGTGTTGTATAAGGTTATTTGTTTTGATGAAACTGAACTTCTAACTTAATGATGTGTGTTGCTCATTTAACCCCTACTGTGACAGCAGTGAGAGACACCAAGGTCACGAGCCAGGGAGGCTCAGACACCAAGATTATGAGCCAGGGAGGACAACAAGTGTCCTTGTTAGTCTCCAGGGATGTTGTGTTTTAGAAATGTCAAGGCGCCACATATTGACTGCTGATGTGCATGTGTTATGGGAACTATAAAGATAGCAGGGTGAGAGGACTTGCTAGGCACTCACTGACTGACTAACTGTTCATGCGGTTGTATGTTTGAGTGTCTCCATTCATGAATGCTTATGAAAACTCTAGAAAGACAGCCGACGTGTGAAGACTTTTTTTTTAAACTGTTCATTAAATAGTAGTTTTGCCACCACACTAGCTAGTGTTGTTTGCTGACCATATAAATGCAATGATAAATGACAATTACACTCTTTCACATAATAAGGAATGACACACACCTACCTGTAAGTACTGTTAGCTAGCTAAGCTTAGTTTGCTGGCTAGTGTTGATAGGTAGCTACTTTGCTAACATTAGCTTAGTTAGCAATACCCATAAAGTATGAAATATGATGATATCAAATACATAAAAATGAAGATATATACTTACTGTATCTCTATCAGATGTTTTGTAAAAAAAATCTTTCTGGGGGATGACACTTTACAATGCGTGTGGGTCATTTTGGACCCACTTATGGAATCTTGGGTAGCCTACTTGGCAGAACCTTTCTGCCTGAGAACATAATTTCACGTTAACAATAAAAGCACCAGAAAATGACACACCCAACAGAAACAGTCATATCTCAGGCTAGGAAGGTCGTATCGACTCACGGTTTTTGGTTTGCATCTCTAGCACCTTAACTTCCCGAGTTATGAGCAAAAGAAAAATTAATTTCACTGGACTGGCCAGAAGTAGGTCAGTCAGCCCCACCAAAATACATCTGCTGGATAGCTGAGGTTCCCCAGAGTCCAAACCCTGAGTTGATTGGACACTCTGGGCCAGAGAAAGGGCCACAGGCTGGACTTGAACTCGGGCCGCTGCGGCAACAGCCTTGTACATGGGGGTCCTGCTCTACCCACTAAGCTAACAACGCCCCTGACATACGGCAACTGTTTGATAGTGCCTCCATTCTGTAAATATGTTGCAATTTTTAAAGTTTGAAGTTGGCCTGAAAAGACTTTGTCTAAACTTGATTAAAAAAATGGCATGGCATTGTAACAAATTTCTTTGCCTAGAGATGATTTTTGCAAAAACAATACAAGCGACAGAAAACGTCACCTCCAACAGAAACCATAATATCTCAGGCTAGAAAGGTCATATCAACTCACAGTTTTTTTTCTACGTACTCAGGGGACTTAGAAGCACAAATAAGTAATTTGATTTGCATCTCTAGCACCTTCACATCTCGAGTCATGAGGAAAAGAAAAAGTAATTTCACTACACTGAGTACAAGACTATTCTGT